>CM065739.1:52840541-52883041 GCA_033310375.1 Conus canariensis
AGTTGTACCAGTGTTAACTATTGTTGAAAGGGAGATAAGTCAGTCATCTTGGTGTTAAGTACTGTTGAAAGGGGAGGTAAGTCAGTCATATTGGTGTTAAGTGGTGTTGAAAAGGGAGGTAAGTTAGTCATGTCAGTGTTAACTATTGTTGAAAGGGAGGTAAGTTAGTCATGTTAAGTTAGTCAGTTAGTGTTTAGTATTGTTGAAAGGGGAGATAAGTCAGTCATGTCAGTGTTAACTATTGTTGAAAGATCTAGTTGCAAAGTGAAACGACTGCAGGCGGAAATCTAAACAAATCATAAATAAATGTTAGCGAACCGCAAAGAGAAACGTGGACAAACTAGTCACAAGACAAAATGCGACGTGTTTCGACTTCTTAGGTCTTCTTCAGGCAAGACGCAAACAAACAGGACAACGAAATGAACGAGTTACCACTTAGCTTTGATCTCTTCAGCGCAGACAGACAGACCGACAAAGAGAGAGAGAGAGAGAGAGAGAGAGAGAGAGAGAGAGAGAGAGAGAGAGAGAGAGAGAGAGAGTAACTTATTCAAAAAGGCTGTAGACCCTCATGAATGGTAGTGTGAAGGCCAAAGTGAGATGTGCGGGGAAAAATGACAGATTATATCCAATTGACTAGTGGAGTAAAACAAGAGGTGTTCAGCCCGATACTATGTTCTCTGTTTACCAGTGAATTTATTAAAAAAAAATTCTGTCTATACCCCCTATCCTGCCCTACCCCCCCCCCCCCTCGCCCCCCCCCCCCCCCCCCCCCCCCCTGAGTATCCTAATCCTACAGTCACCAACTTCAGACGGTCTTTACCGATTATGATGCTACAAATTTCTCACCGCTGAGGACACCGCAGTCCGCATGGCTCCTCCCCATCTGGCTGAATTTCATCTGGGAGAGACTGACAGCGTAGATTTTTTTTTTTTTTTCTGTCCCAACCTCTGCGCCACCTCAGAGGCAGTGCACCCACGCCGCTCATTCCGACACCCCGTCCACAGCCACAGCTCGGTCGGCCCTGCCGCAGCCCCGGCACCGGCAATCCACAGGGAGCAGTCAATGTCAAGTCGTCAGGAGGCAACCCACCGGAGGAGACACTGCACTGCTGCCGAGTCACTTCGGTGGTGTTCAGTGGCGCCTGTTCTGATCTAACATACGCAGGACACCACCTACTAAGCCCCCTACTGACGACAATAATTGCTTAGTCGCGGAGCCGGCGTGAGTGAGCTCTCCCTCCGGAGGGCGCCACCACGTCCGTCCAACGACAGCCCCCCCATGAACTCTAATACCGGTGACCCCGACGGAACCAAACCAAGACCATAGACGTGGAGAGGTCATCGAAATTGAGGTCACCATGAGAGCAGGGCATGAAGGGCCACAGCATTTGAGACATTCTTTTTTATGCTGATCGATGAGAATGAGGATGATTATGATGCTACAGATTTCCATTTCGGTCTGAGACTACATGACAGGGCTGTACTCTACGCTTCCTTTCATAATGTATCCCGGCGTCAACCAGGCCCGAGAGATACAGGCACCTGCAGTGTTGGTCAGGAAATTTGAGCAACACTCTCAGAGACGCATCCATTAACTGGATGAAACTCGACTGTGTGGTCCCAGTCTTCCCAACTGAGTCCGCGGCAAATTCGACTCTGGGTAGGAGCCGGTCGGGGTAGAAACACCCACATGACTCTGATGGGATTCGAACCCACGACCTCCCAGCCGGCAGTCCGCGACACTAACCACTTCGCCACGGCAGCTGGTGACTGACAGTGTAGATGTCTCCTTGGGTCAAGTCCACTGGACTCAGGTACCTAGCATGGGCTCTTTGGCAGCTGCAGCGCCCCCCCCCCCCCCCCCGCCCTCTCTGGCTGAAACAGCTCCTGCCTGGCATCACCACCATCAACAGTTTTCTGTCGCCTGCAAGTCTTCTTTGCTGGCTGCACCAGCTCCTACTGACCTGTTCACGTGCCACAGGTTCGAAGCTGTCCTGCTGTCTTCTGTCTCTGTCCGTCCACCACACAGGTGAACAGATTCTCAGGTGAAATCCCCTGGAGGGTCTCTCTCTCTCTCTCTCTCTCTCCTCTCTCTCTCTCTCTCTCTCTCTCTCTCTCACTATCACTCTATCTCTGTCTCTCTTTCTGTCTCTCTCTGTCTCTCTTCCCCATGTCAAATAGCAGGTTTTGCTGATGACATTAAACTGTATTCATTGTCATTGTCATTGTCTCTCTGTCTCTGTCTGTCTGTCTGTCTGTCTGTCTGTCTGTCTGTCTGTCTGTCTGTCTGTCTCTCTCTCTCTCTCTCTCTCTCTCTCTCTCTCTCTGCGAAAACAAGGATAAACAATAGCAGAATTTCTGTGGTAAACTGCGCATTATGCCTCCCATTATCAAAAACTTCAGAAGTTAATTCATCGATAAACAGAGAACTTAGTATCGGGCTGAGCACATCTTGTTTTACTCCACTGGTACATTGGAGATAATCTGTCATTTTTCCCTACACATCTCACTTTGGCCTTCACACTATCATTCCTGAGGGGCTATAGCCTTTTTGAATAAGTTACTCTCTCTCTCTGTCTCTCTGTCTTTGTCTGTCTGTCTGTCTGTCTGTCTCTCTCTCTCTCTCTCTGTCTCTGTCTGTCTGTTTGTCTGTCTGTCTGTCTCTCTCGCTCTCTCTCTCTCTCTCTCTCTCTCTCTCTCTCTCTCTCTCTCTCTCTCTCTCTCTCTCTCTTTTTTCGGGGCTAAATAGACGCTACAGGAAAAATGATTCTGAGGATATGCAGTGCCCATTTTGTAAGAATAGTGAAGATGAGCTACATTTTTTCTTTCGATGCGAAGCTTACGCATTACTAAGAGATAAATATACATATATCAAAGTATTTAAAGGTTAACTGGTCAACTGAGGTAAAGTGCCGACATTTATTGTGTAGTGAAGAAATCAGAATTATTCGTGATGTAGCTATGTATATTTTTTAAATGCACTGAGACACAAGGAAAACATATTACTGCTACAAATTTAAGTTGATTCCTATCACCCGTCTGTTTGGATAGCCACTACATTGTTTACGTGTACCTTGGTTTACAGGCTGGAGACCTAACATTAAAACATTGTCATTGTCTCTCTCGGGGCTTCAACAATCCCCTTCTCAGGATGTAAGGTCGTCTGAATCCGGCCTCTACCCGCCAGTATTTCCTGATCTACGACCTCTGAAGGGCAGAAGGATTTCACCTCTCCTCTGGTCAGTTATACTTCCACTGCTTTCTTGGCGGCTTTGACCTCACGAAAAAAACATGTCGAAGTGTTTCTTGGTCTTTTCTACAGATTTGAGTTTTTTTTGTTTTGGACCGGACATGGTAAATGGGGACATGACTTTTTTTTCAACTCTGATGTTTTGACGTGTGATTCAACGCCCATCTTGCGCCGAATTCCAGAAGATAAAGTGATTGCTCGTTCTTCGTTTTCATTGTCTTGAATGCTGTTGATCTTGCCCGAAGACGACTTAAGAGGTCAAAACGTTGTGTGTCACACGCACGATCGTGAACGTGTTCTATTTGTATAGCCACGGTGAGTACTTCTCAGCTGTCAGCTTTGACATGTTCGGCTGCAAGCTCCACACAGATCAAGCTAATGGCGTTGGAAGCAGTCACGTCCGTTTGTTGTGGGACAATCGTACGTAACTGATAGTAATATTCTTTTAACATTTTTGGATCAAAATTATCAGACTTATTATTGTGATTGTTTTTGGAAGTTGCTCAGTTCAGTATGCTCGTTCGTGTGTTAATCCTGAGGTGTACGGGTTTGGTGGTTTTGATTCTATTCTTACTAATCTGTCAATACTTTTGGTGTTGAATAGGTGGTAGATTGATTTGTCTTGTGGTTTGTTTGTCCATGGCAGAGTTACTTAATATTACTTTTGAATTGTGTGTATGTAAATGGACAGTTCTCTACCTGCTTTCCAAAGCAGAGATGGATGAGACAGGGAGACGCCTCCTCGCTTTATTCTATGAGTGATGCAGAAATTCTTTCTGTCATGTCACGTTAAAATTCAACTAATTTGAACTTTACCATGATGAATTGGGAAATCTTATGATCATAGTTTGCAAAGGATGTCTTTACTATTTAAGTTTGCAAACAACCTATCATTATGTCTGAATGGAAGCCAACACTCTCTAAATGAATCAGCATCCATCTTTAGGCCTACTACTTTTGCTGAGATTTCTGCTTTTACAATCAACTTTGACAAAAGCCAAGTTCTTGGATGAGGAGAAGGAAAATTGTAAATACTGAGTACATGAGGAACAACAAAACTCATTTGGGGTCGGAGTTTCGTTTTCGACTGCTACCATGAGTATCACAAACGTGAACGTTTGACGACAAGCTATTTGCAACAAAAGAAGTCTGCAATTTTCTGTTGAATAAGCCACAACTGACATTCTTTGGGGAGATAACTGCAATCACTTTCAAAGGAGTGTTTGATGTTGTTTTTGCCTAACACTTTGATTTTATTGTTGCATTGAAAACCATTGTCTGGAAGTGTGAACAAAGCAAGATTGAGATGAGTGTGATGTTCAAACAACACATGAAGGAGCATTTAGAATTTCAAAAGTTAGATTAGTTTTGTCATCAATGAAAATGAATTAGTAAAAGACTTTGGACGAATCCGAATGAAAGGATTTTACAGTTAGTATATTATAGTGTTGGGAAAATTGGAAAAAAAAAATAGAGTTGACTATGCAAGATGGTTTGAAAAGTTGGTAGGTCTTTCGGGGAAGATGTATTGAAAATGTTAACCGATCCACGTAACGGTCATGATTATTATTCACAATAACAAGTTCTTCGTTTAATTACCATTTGCCATGTCGGAAATGCTTGTATGCTCGTGCGTGTTTTGTGTGTATTTATGTAGGCATACTAATATTCAGGCCCGTGCATAAAGGTCTTGTGTGTGTGTGTGTGTGTGGGTGTGTGTGTGTGTGTGTGTGTGTGTGTGTGTGTGTGTGTGTGTGTGTGTGTGATGCATCAGATTCTAAGAACAAGGAGACTTACTAAGTAGTTCGTTTCAACCATTTTATTCATAGCACCAAAATGAAAACATCCCACAAGAAAAAACAAAACAAAAACATGTCACACGAAAGACACCGCAAGAGATCAAGTCAGACATCAAATCCTAAAACAGATGGGGAATACGAGTCACGCATTCAAGCGGTATGTCCATACATGGCAGTGCAGCACTTCCCAAATGAAAGCACTGTTTCCACGTCATGAGACCAAATGTTAGTCGATGAAAGCCACCCCTCTTCCATCCCCCTGTCATCATCACCATTCCCCAGCCTCCCTGAACATTCTGCCCTGTGGCCTGTCTACAATTGTTTTTGAAAGGTTCGACACCTTCTGTTTCCTTTATTCTTTCTTTCTTTTTTTTTTAAAAAATACAATTCGTAGTATACCACTTCCTCTGATGTAAGGTTGTCAGATCGTAAACACTGTCTTGACAGGACATCCGCTATGTTGCTGTGTCCGTTTGCCCCTAGGGCTTCTTGATGTATTTTTGGAACCACTGTACTGCTTTTGAATATTTTCACACATTCTTTGAACTGAGACTGATTAAAAAAAAACGCAGCCTCAGTGCAGCCTGATTCCTTATGAGGTGTAGCAGGGGAAAAACGTGTTACGTTTTTTTACGGTATTGTAGGGGGTAAAACCCCCACATATTTCAGAGGCCTAATCCTTACGGTGTGGTGTGAAAAGGACACTCATTTTACATTGATCTCCACGGTGTCGTAGGGAAAAGGACACATATACCTTACTGACCTTGTCCATACGTAATTGTGGGAAAAGGACGCACACATCAAATGGATCTTCACGGTATTGCTGGGAAAACACCTGTATTTGACAGACATTGGTCTCTCTGCGCTTTATGTTGTACGGACAAGACGCTCTCGTCTTTCAGACGTTGTTCTTTCGGTATCCAAGCGTCAAGGCACACATCTGGCATTCTTCTTTGTAATATTGGGACGAAAGCACACATTTACTCATAATTATAGCTCCCTTAGGGCTGTATAAGAAAGGCACATATTTTACATTGTTCATCATGGTATTGGAGGAAGAGACATGTACAAGAGACATTGCTTTTTTGGTGTGTGTTGTTGTCTGTCGAGACGACGAAGACCATCTAGTCATCCTGGGATTGGGGGTGAGCGCGTAGATGGCTGGTCAGGCCGATCTGCGCCCGGAAAGATCTATCACAGTACGGACAGGGGATGGTGGCAGCAGGTGCTATTTTTTGTGTGTGGTAATATAGGGAAAGATACGCATTTTACAGACATTGTTCTTTATGGCATTGCATGGGGAAAAATACGCATTTTATGTCATTCCAATCGTATCACAGAAATTGTGTCCTAACTGGTTAAGTGGCATTAAGGTTGGCAAAGACGTTTTTTTTTTTTCACGTTTGCTAGAACTGAAAATACAACAATCGAAAAGAAGCGACGTGACGTGTTTCTTGCAGGTCGCGTGCCCCTTTGAATAGTTCAGAGCAATGTTCAGAAGCTCCAAGGTATAACTGTTGGATGTTTTCATTCAAACATAAGTTGGAAAAAGAAAGGAAAGTGCATGTTTTTGCTAACGTTGCATCGTTGCAGCTCCTTGAATGAACCTCTGTTTACGATGTGT
Source organism: Conus canariensis (assembly GCA_033310375.1). Taxonomy (NCBI): domain Eukaryota; kingdom Metazoa; phylum Mollusca; class Gastropoda; order Neogastropoda; family Conidae; genus Conus; species Conus canariensis. Next base: position 52,847,215 of record CM065739.1, read on the forward strand.
GTGTGTGTGTGTGCGTGCGTGCGTGCGTGTGTTGTGTGTGTGTGTGTGTGTGTGTGTGTGTGTGTGTGTGTGTGTTTTTAACCCGGTCGTCGCCCTGAGTAGGGTCGACAATGTGAAATAAACGATAACATTTAGAAATTATTGAATATGCAAGAGAAATTATAACTTCAAAAAAGGAGAGAGAGAGAGAGAGAGAGAGAGAGAGAGAGAGAGAGAGAGAGAGAGAGAGAGTGGACATTTTAAGCATCTTTAGGAGAACAAAAAGGAGAAAACAAGCAAACAGGGGAATAGAAATACAGTCCGTGGTGTGGTGTGTGTGTGTGTGTGTGTGTGTGTGTGTGTGTGTGTGTGTGTGTGTGTGTGTGTGTGTGTGCGTGCACGCGGTGCGTGCGTGCGAGCGCGAGTGTGCGTGCGTGCTTGCTGGGGTGGGGGTGAAGGCGTTGGGGGGGGGGGGGGGGTTTGGGTGGGGTGGCTCAGACTCGCTCCTCATCAGGCGGATTCGAACCAGCTCATTTGAGAGTTCCTCTGTATGCTCACGGTTCCCTTGGGCACTTCCAGCATGTATCTGTTCTCCAGAAAGAGCTTGGACAGGATCATGCCTATGGCGGACTGTTCGTAGCGGTGGCAGGTGCCGTATCGTTCGGTTCCCCTGACTCGGCATTTCTTGAGCTCGGCGTAGTTCTTGAGGCAGAGGCAGTCCGTGTTGAAGGCGCAGGATAGCCAGGCTGGTAAGATGACTTCTCTCATGATCCTGTTATGGGGAGGGAGAAGTGCAGAAGACAAGACTGTTTTTACACTGCTGCTCGTGTCTGTCTGTCTGTCTGTCTGCCTGTTAATCGCTCTTTTTGTCTAGCTGTTTGTCTTTCTGTCTTTCCTGTTTGTCTGCCTGTCTGTCTGTCTCTGGCTGGCTGGCTGACTGTTTCTCTCTCTCACTGGCTGTAAAAACGCACATTAGTATTAATACGCTATCCTTGTAAACAAAGAACTCTCTGTCTGTCTGTCTTTCTGTCTGTCTGTCTCTCGCTGTGTGTGTGTGTGTGTGTGTGTGTGTGTGTGTGTGTGGTGTGTGTGTGTGTGTGTGTGCGTGCGTGTGTGTGTGTGTGTGTGTGTGGCGCGCGCGCGTGTGGTGTATGTGTGTGTGTGTGTGTGTGTGTGTGTGTGTGTGTGTGTGTGTGTGTGCGTGCGCGTGCATGCGTGTGTGTGAGGTGTGTGTGTGTGTGTGTGAGAGAGTGAGTGTGGTATGTGTTTGACAGACAGGACAAGAATGTGCTATCTTTTGAACGACATAGTTCTTTTCTGACGCATTACATGATTTTTAAAACCATCTTTGTTCGGGAGTTCTATTCGGTCCAAGATGTTTGCACGTACGAGGCAGAGACTAAGACAGAACATGTGCGAGGCAAGTGCAATGTAGTCGTGATTCAGGTTTCGTGTGACTCGTGTATTGAGGAGAAGGTAGTAGTTTCAAAGTGAAGTGACTGCAAGCGGAATTCGAAACAAATTTTATGACTCATTCTCAGTGAGTCTGCAAAAAAGAGGAAAAAAAAAAGAAAAGAAAAACAGGTGCAATCTTTGTGGAACATACCCTCAGTGATTCATCCCCGTAGTGTATTGATTGATACAATCTTCGTGGCACAAAACCCCATAATTCATCCTCATAGTGTATTGATTGGTACAATCTTTGTGGCACACACCCCATAATTCATCCCCATAGTGTATTGATTGGTACAATCTTTGTGGCACATACCCCATAATTCATCGCCCGTTGTGTATTGATTGGTACAATCTTTGTGGCACATACCCCATAATTCATCCCCGTAGTGTGTCGATAGGTGCAATCTTTGTGGCACATACCCCATAACTCATCCCCCGTTGTGTATTGATTGGTACAATCTTTGTGGCACATACCCCATAATTCATCCCCGTAGTGTGTTGATAGGTGCAATCTTTGTGGCACATACCCCATAACTCATCCCCCGTTGTGTATTGATTGGTACAATCTTTGTGGCACATACCCCATAATTCATCCCCCGTTGTGTATTGATTGGTACAATCTTCGTGGCACATATCCCATAATTCATCCCCCGTTGTGTATTGATTGGTATAACCTTCGTGGCATATATCCCATAATTCATCCCCATCGTGTATTGATTTGTACAATCTTCGTGGCATATATCCCATAATTCATCCCCATCGTGTATTGATTGGTACAATCTTCGTGGCATATATCCCATAATTCATCCCCATCGTGTATTGATTGGTACAATCTTCGTGGCATATATCCCATAATTCATCCCCATCGTGTATTGATTGGTACAATCTTCGTGGCATATATCCCATAATTCATCCCCATCGTGTATTGATTGGTACAATCTTCGTGGCATATATCCCATAATTCATCCCCATCGTGTATTGATTGGTACAATCTTCGTGGCATATATCCCATAATTCATCCCCATCGTGTATTGATTGGTACAATCTTCGTGGCATATATCCCATAATTCATCCCCATCGTGTATTGATTGGTACAATCTTCGTGGCATATATCCCATAATTCATCCCCATCGTGTATTGATTGGTACAATCTTCGTGGCATATATCCCCAGTGATTCACCCCCCGCACTCCCTTAAGTGACATTACCTGTCGTTGTAATAGAACCCCAGTCCCGTCATCATTTCGCCGAAAGGCGCGTACTGGCAGAGGTGGTCGCCGAAGAATTGAGCCATGGACTCCTGGCTACGCACCGCTAACGATTCACTGTTAGCTCTGGCCAGGTAGCCGCTGGCCCGGGCTTTGCTGAACACGTCATCCAGGCGGGCGGATTTTCTCCATCGCACGGAGGCGTCCATCCATACCAGGTATTCCGCTTTCTCTTGGAGAGACTGCCTCGGAGGACACAAAGAACCGCCAGAGTCACCACCACCGCACCATCACCACCGCCGGCGCCGCTGCCGCCATCACCATCACCACCACCACACCCACCGCTACCACCAAACACACCACCACCCCACTGCTACCACCAAACACACCACCACACCCACCGCTACCACCAAACACACCACCACCCCACTGCTACCACTACCACCACGACCACTACGACGACGACCACCACCATCCCAACGTTACCACCACAACCATCACCACCACTATCCCACCACCACCACCACCACCACCACTGCTTGATGCTGCTGCTGCTTCTACAACATTTTTAATCTATTTAAGATTCTACGGGAGAAAGAGTTTAACGTAATCTCCAGTGTGTGTGTGTGTGTGTGTGTGTGTGTGTGTGTGTGTGTGTGTGTGTTTTACGGTGTAATTTATTGAGTTATGTTGCTGTGTCCTTTTTTTTTATTTTGATATAATTTGAGAGTTGACTTCAACGAGATGACAGCCCTAGGGGTGAGCTCTCCGTCTCTGTCTGTATGTCTGTCTCTCTTTTTTGTCAGTCCGTCCCTCTGTCTGTCTGTCTGACTGGCTGTCTATCTGTCTGTCTTTCTCTCATTTTTGTCTGTCCGTCCACCTGTCTGTCTGACTATCTGTCTGTCAGTCTTTTGTCTGTCCGTGCATCTGTCTGTCTGTCTCACTCTATATATATACAAATGTATATATATATATATATATATATATATATGTATGTACAAATATATGTATATATATATATATATATATATATATATATGTGTGTGTGTGTGTGTGTGTGTGTGTGTGTGTGTGTTGTGCGCGTACGTGTATGTGTGTGTGTGTGTGTGTGTGTGTGTGTGTGTGTGTGTGTGTGTGTGTGTGTGTGTGTGTGTGTGTGTGCATACGCAAGTCTAGCAGCTACAGGCAGGCTACTCACGGCTACGACCAGGGGCTTCCACGCGTAACATCTGAGATGTCGGACAAAGTCCGGCAGTCCATCGAAGGGGAAGTCTATCACGGTACAGCGACAGTGCTTCTCTGTCTGCAACACAGGGAGTGGACAGAGCGTCACCATCCGCTCCGAACATTCAAGGTTCTGGACTGGATGAATCACTGTGCCTAAGTGTCTGAACGTGAACGTTTCTCTTATCTACTTATGGCTAAGTAACCACAGGCGGGTAAAGAAACGTTCTCTTGAAAGGACCACTAACTGCTGTCGGTGGCGTGTAAATACTCCCACGCTCAACACTCCCCCATCTCAATATTCCTCCCTGCACAATACTCCCCTAACTTGTCGTTGCTCGATACTTCCCCCCTTCCCCCCCACCGCTCCCTGTCCAATACCCCCCCTCCCTCCCTCCTATCCCTGCTCGACATTCCCTCTGCTCGATAATCCTACGCCCACAATTCTTAGAAAGGAGGGTGCGAAAGGAAATCTTTCCCATACTAAAGTTAAAGACCACGCGCGCGTGTCCATACAAAGAAACACACAAGCCATAGGCGCGAAGAGGGAGTATTGGATATGGGGGAGTATTGAAGAGGAAGAATATTCAGCAGTGAGGAGGGGATCTATCTACGAAGGGGGCATATCAAGCTAATCCCATCGGTGGTTACTGTCGTGTCATTTCTCGATGAGTCTACGGGGCTGTTTCACAAAATTGATTTCAGTTACCAAGTTCTGGTAATGCTGGGATATCGCAGCAACAGTGGCAACATTCCACTGTAAGATATGAAAGGAGAGCTCACATGAGGCAAGGAACAGGGTGAACACTAAACTCGTCGGGCAACTCTTGCTTCCATGGTGAAATAAGTACCCGCCAATAACTACAAACGAATGCGACCTACGACACCAAATCGCCCAGCAGAATTGACAAAACGGAGCACACAGAACAAACAAGGAGACGCCCCCCTTACAGGATGTTCCAAGCTTGCCAATAATATACCCTCTACCGAACACTACTGCACAGCAACAACAACTGGAGAAATGAAAATAAAACACGAATCAACATTTTTTTTTAAGACAGACACAGCCTTGTTCAACTTGAACATAGTCAAAAGAAACACACGGGCGAACAGTAACATGTACATGGTTGGTATGAAAGGAAATCTTCATAGAGGCAGAGACCATTTCTGCTTGGCGATTCGGTGTCGTAGGCGAGCTACCATTTGCAAGTTATGAGCGTGTATTTACCATCTGGGGATAAAAGCTAGCGTGCGACCCGAACGTCATATCAAGCATTAAAAGGTGTTGTGAGAGCAGGAAAGAACAAGTTTTCTTTGCTGCGCAAAAAAAAAGGTTAATATGCGTTATTAGGTTGCCGAGATGAATTTTAAGTCGTCATTTGCTTTTTCCAATTTTTAGTTTCAGTCCCACCTCGAGTTCAGTGCAGTTTCCTCTTTTATTTTTATTTATATTTTTTTTTAAAGCAAACCAAGCTTGCACAACGTAGCCTGTGCCGCACAAAGAGTCTCAGCTTCCCGACAGCACGTGTTGAAAGATAGAACACAGGGGCCTGCTTGCTTTTCTCTCTTTATATGATTTGGAACATATTTGAAAAAAATAGTCATTTGCATGCTTGTCTCTCTTTATATGATTTTGAACGTATTTGGGAGAAAAAAAAAAGTGTCCTACTTGCTGATCTCTCTTTATATGATTCTGAACACATTCGAACATAAGGGTCTGCTTGTTTGAGGACAGCCTCGTTTTCATTCAACGCCTATCTTGCGCTGAAGTGATTGAAGATAAGTGATTGGTCGTTCATTTTCGTTGTCCTAATTGTTTTGTATCTTGCCTGAAGAAGATATAAGAGGTCGAAACGCGTCGTGTTTTGTCTTGTGACTCGTTTGTCCACGGTTGTTTGTTTGTTTGTTTTTGCGGTTCGCTAACATTTATTTCAGATTTCTCTTTATATGATTTTGAACATATGTGAATATAGTGGCCTGCTCGTATGTCTCTTTTCATATAGTTTTGAACATATTTGAATCCGAGGGTCTGCTTGTTTGTCTGTCTTGATGTGAGTTTGAACACCTTTGAACATAAGGCTCTGCTCGCTTGTCTGTCTCTCTCCATCATTTTGAATTTACTTACACCTAGTAGCCAACCTGCTTTTCTCTCTTGATATGATTCTGACCATATTTGAGTATAAGAGTCTGCTTGGTTATCTCTCTTTATATGATTTTGAACATATTTGTCCTTGTGAACGCGACATAAAAACAAATTGAGCGTGCTCTACGTAACATGGGCTGTGCAAGGGGCCGCAACCTTCTGACAGCATGTGCAGATAGGAAAAAAACATAGTGGTATGCTTGCTTGTCTCCCTTCCTATGCTTTTGAAAAAAGAATTTGGTCCATGTGCACATTTCTCATTTTCAAACACTGCAATGCAAAAACAACAGGGTCTTATTATTAACGAGTTGCGTGCATGCGTGCGTGCGGTGTGTGTGTGTGTGTGTGGTGTGTGTGTGTGTGTGTGTGTGTGTGTGTGTGTGTGTGTGTGTGCGAGCGTGCGTTCGTGTGTGTGTGTGTGTGTGTGTGTGTGTGTGTGTGTGTGTGTGTGTGTGTTGTGTGTCCTACGTATATTTTAGATGTCGATTTGTTAAAACGTGTAAAGCGCCCTGTAGCCTACGTTGTCAGGATGGGCGCTGTAGAAACTGTCCGCATTAATTATCATTATTATCATGAGAAGAAGGAGGTGAAGTCTTTGTTTTTCATCTCTGTCTCTTTCATTTATTTGTATATTTTTGTACGTATGTATGTGTTTATGTATTTATGTATGTATGTATCTATTTGTTTATTACTTTTTGATTATTCATTTATTACTTTTTGCTCATTCATTTATATACTTATCCTTTATTCATTTATTCATTTATAGACGTTCTGATGGGAATCAAACCCAGAATCTCCCAGCCGAGAGTCCGTGACATTAACCACTTTGCCAAGGTGGCTGGTGTTTTATCTATGATTAGACAAATGTAAACCTTCATATATAGTTACTTTGTCTACGTTGGCCTGTGTGATTTGTCCAGTGTCTATGTCGGCCTGTGTGATTTGTCCAATGTCTAGCTTGTCCTGTGTGATTTGTCCAATGTCTATCTTGTCCTGTGTGATTTGTTCAATGTCTATGTCGTCCTGTGTGATTTGTTCAATGTCTATGTCGGCCTGTGTGATTTGTCCAATGTCTATGTCGCCCTGTGTGATTTGTCCAATGTCTATTTCATCGTGTGTGATTTGTCCAATGTCTACATTGTCCTGTGTGATTTGTCCAATGTCTATTTCGTCGTGTGTGATTTGTCCAATGTCTATTTTGTCGTGTGTGATTCGTCCAATGTCTATGTCGGCCTATGTGATTTGTCCAATGTCTATGTCGGCCTATGTGATTTGTCCAGTGTCTATGTTGTCCTGTGTGATTTGTCCAATGTCTATGTCGGCCTGTGTGATTTGTCCAATGTCTATGTTGTCCTGTGTGATTTGTCCAATGTCTCTGTCGGCCTGTGTGTTTTGTCCAATGTCTTCGTTGACCTGTGTGATTTGTTCAATGTCTCTGTCGGCCTGTGTGATTTGTCCAATGTCTCTGTCGGCCTGTGTGATGTGTCCTATGTCTCTGTCGGCCTGTGTGATGTGTCCAGTGTCTCTGTCGGCCTTGTTATTTGTCCAGTCCTGTAACCTTCCATTTGATTGGGAGGAAAAGACATGCGTTCACCTCTTGTTGCTCGTACGGGTTTTGTTTTTTTAAAGTTGTTTTCATGTCATTGTTTGATTTTAAATTCAATGCAAGGAATGCATTAGTGTTTCAAAACCAGACTGAGAGCTAGACAATCTCACCAGCAACAGCTGCCGTGGCCAAGTAGCTAGCGTCGCGGACTCCCGGCTGGGAGGTCGCGGGTTTGATTCCCATCAGAGCCATGTGGGATTTTTCTGCCCTGACCAGCTCCTACCCAGAGTTGAGTTTGCTACGGGCTCAGTTGGGAAGACTGAGACCACACAGTCGAGTTCCATCCACCAAATGGATGCGTCTCTGACAGTGTTGCTCAAATTTCCTGACCAACACTGCAGGTGTCGGTATTTCTCGGGCCTGGTTGACGCCGGGATATATTACGAAACTAAGCGTAGAGTACAGCCCTGTCATGCAGTCTCAGACCGGAATGGAAATCCTTAACATCATCTTCATCATCCTCATTCTCACTGATCAAGATCCAAAAAAAAAAAGTCTCAAATTCTGTGGCCCTTCATGCCCTGCTCTCATGGTGACCTCAATTTCGATATCCCCTCCACGTCTGTGGCCTTGGTTTCATATAATCGGGGTCACCTGTATCGGCAAATTCATGGGGGCTGTCGTTGGACGGACGTGGTGGCGCCCTCCGGAGGGAGAGGTCACTCATGCCGGCTCCGCGCCTGAGCAACCATTGTCGTCAGTATGGGTGTCGTTAGCAGGTGGTATCCTGCGTATGTTGCATCAGAACAGGCAACCACTGAACACCACCGAAGTGACTCGGCAGCAGTGGAGCAGTGTCTCCTCTGGTGGGTTGCCTCTTGACGACTCCACATGACTGCTCCTTGTGGATTGCCGGGTGCCGGGGCTGTGGCGGGGTGGGGGGCCGGGCAGTTGCTGTAGGCGGGGGCAGGGGGGGGGGAGGAGGGCGGGGTGATCGGAATGGGTGGCGTGGGTGCCATGCCACTGAGGTGGCACTGAAGATGGAACAAAAAACAAACAAACAAACAACAAACAAAAAACCCCTATCTCACCAGCTTCCTCTCATGAGCCGTGAGACCCAGATTGTAGACCACGAAAGCGTAATCCTTGCCCTCCATGCGGGGAAACAAGTATTTGAACGTGGTGTCAAGAAGCGCCTGCATTTCGTTGTAATGATTGGAAGACGCGCCTGTGACGAAAATGTACTTGTGTGACGTCACGGGCCGGGCTGCTGACGCCAGAGCTTGGAGGTACTGTGCGGGAATGGTGGTGCGTGTGGAAAGCACCTGCTGCAGTCTGTCTTTGAGGGAGGGGGAGAAGTGGCCGGGACAGGCAGCGTCATAACAGCGTGCGGCTGAAACACGGCGTTCCTTTTTTGTCATAAAAGCCCCCCCCCCCCCCACCCCCCCCCCCCACCCCCCCCACACACACACAAAACAAAAAACCCTGCAGATTTGTTTAGCATTTCATGAACGAAGACATTTTATATAATCATAATTATAAGATACTTGTCACATCACACCACACACACGCACGCTTGCACGCGCGCTTTCGGATGCACGCACGCACGCACGCACGCACGCACGCACGCACACACACGCATGCAGGCACTCACGCACGCACGCAAATATTGTACATTTACTTTGGATGATATATAGCGTGCTGTTACTTTGAATACAGTCAACTGAAAACATACATGTATACATGTAAACAAAAAAGTTAATAAAAGAAAAAAAAAAGAAAAAAATCCTACGCCCACCCCCACGTATTTGCAGTTAAGATATAAGAAAAGCTTGCTTTACAGTGCATGATGTGGTGTAAATTTTGCTTTATTTACGGATAAGATGTTTGTTCAATAATGACATAAACAATAGCAATGATAGTAATAATAATATAATAATGATAATAATAACAATAATGATGATGATGATGGTCATAATAATAATAATAATGATAATAATAACAGTGATAATAATAATATGATAATGATAATAAAAATGATTATGATAATGCTAATGATGATGATGATGATAACAACAACAATCATCATCATCATCATCATAATGATATTGATATGAAAATAATAATGAAAATAATATAATAATATAATATAATGATGATAATAATAATAATAATGATAATGATGATAATCACAATCACTCTACCCATAATAATCATATGCTTGTGTGAAAAAGACAAGGGGAGTAAGACATCAGAGAATGCAGACCTAAGATCACAGAAAGTCAAAGAGACAAAAATGGTAGTTGGAGGGAAAGAGGGAGGTTTAAGATCACAGAAAGAAAAGAAAAACAAACAAACCCTGTTTGTAAATCAGAGATATCCCCTTTCCAGTTTTGTTTTCTTTCTCTTTTTTTTTCTTTCTTTCATTTTTTTTTCTTTTTTTTTTCTTTCTTTCATTCTTTCGGTTTTTTGTCTCTTTCTTTCATTCTTTCTTTCTTTCTTTTTCTTGTTGAAAAGGCATGTTATCAGAGCGATGTTTTTTTTTTTTTTCGTTTTTTTTTCTTTTCGCCTTCTTGATTGCTGTCGTGCAGAGAAAACTTGTTCATTAAGGGCAACACTTTGAAGAGGACAGAGAATAACGGAATGGATTTGGAGTTTACTTGAATAAAGCTGGGTTTTTTTTTCATTGTGAAATACAGACACGAAGGCCTTATGAAGACTGTTCACCAGGGCATGTTGCTAATTCCACGCCTTCATGGGTCCACTGACCACGTGACAAGTTAACGACTTTAATTTCGTCACGTCACCCCTTTGGGAGATATGGAGGGTGACAAACAAACAAAGCAAAGTAGCAAGAGCATAACCCTTTCTCTCTGTGTGTGTGTGTGTGTGTGTGTGTGTGTGTGTGTGTGTGTGTGTGTGTGTTGTGGTATAAACATAAACGTTTCTCTTGCGAACATACACAACATTTCTTTGTGTATGTCAAAATTCAGATCAAAAAGTAATTTGTCTTAGTACAAAGAAGGATGGGGGTGGGGGGGGGGGGGATTAGAAACATTATTATTTTAAAGACTTTTTGCAAACTTCAAGAGATTTTTTTTGTTATCTCCAGATATCAGTGTATAGAAGTGATATACAGACGTTCCATTGCAATGATCAGTGGATGAATACTGTTATGAATAGTTCTTTAAGCAACTCACGACCAGTTGTGTTTTCAGAGCATTTTTCCCGTGTCCAATCGTATGCAGGCCCGGAATAATCTGGAAAGCAATTCAAAATGGTGAACGTCAGGACCGACATAAGAAACATAGAGAAAGTGAACGAACAAGCCCACTTTCTCTACTCTCAATTGGCAGCAGTCAAGAAAACAAAACAAGCAAATAACCAGCCAACCAACCAACCAACCACCCCCCAAAAAAAAAAAAAAAAAAAAAACGAACAAAATCTACAGAAACTCACAAAAAGCGGTGGTATGTAGATAGGACAACATCTTGTCTGAAGAGGTACACGAAAACTCGGAACAATCTAACAAAAAACTGAAGGAGAAAATCTGAATCAATACTCTTCTGAATGAAACAAGTCAAAGTGTCAGAAGGATCGTAAATATACTTTCTTATGCGCTCCTTGAAAGACTTTGATACAGCAGACAAGACAGAATCCGGCCTGGAATCATCAAGACATAAGGCATCATTTCATTGGGAGTTCGTGGGACTTTTGCTGTTGTGGATGGAACGGAGGGGTGTGCAGCATTGTGGAGGGCTTGTATGTAGAGTGGCCGAGTGTAGACCTAAGCGATATTGAAGACAGGATTGTCCCTCAATCCATATCCTTTCAACAATTCTCTTCTTTTGGCGGTTCCATTCTTTATTCCAGCTCGTAAGATACGGGGGGGGGGGGGGGGGGGGGGGGGGGTGTCACTAGTTTCAACCGCATGAAATGGCGGCAGTTTCATAACAGCCCTGGCAAAGACAGATCGCAGCCTATGTTGTTACAGATTCGACCGACAGCTTCGAGCGCACAGGGAAAGGGCGCGCTTACGTCACAACATTCCGGGTAGTAGTAGTAGTAGTATCGCTATGGTGTACTATTCGCGTCGACAACACGGAAGGCGCGCCACACACTCAACGTGCATTCTGGGCAGATCTATCCATTCACAGTATTTTGAAGGATTTTGGAAACTTTTTTTTGTTTGTTCACTTACACACATGTTGAAATGTAAGTGTTACTTTCAGAGATAACCAGAGGTGCAAGTTTTTAGAATTCCAACCCCTATGCCACGAGAAAATATTTCTTTAAAATGAGCTAGAGCATTCTGTGTGCAAAGAACAGACATTAAGACACGTCCGAGCCAGAAGATATTTGTTTTGATCACAGAAATCCTGTAAAATAATTATGTTTAGGTTATTATGAAAAGACCTGACAGAATAAATGAGCTAGAGCATCGTCCGTGTAGAGAACAGATATTAAGGATATGCTTAAGTTAGCAATGGTATACTTTTAATCGCAGAAATCTTGTAAATAATTATGTTTATGTTATTATGAAACAATCTGACAGATTTTGTGTTTTGACTTAACGACATCACAAAAATGGATGTGAATTTTTCTAGGAGAAAATTTTCTAAAGATATGATGATTCAGTGTTGATGCTCTCCATTATCACTATACCGCCAGCAGCATCCACTTTTCAGCTGTGGATAGTATTCAAGGAGAAAAGTTCTTGAAACTTTTTCCCTTGGCGTTTTACATAAGTAATACGATTTGTTTGGTTGTCAAAGTTCTTTTTAGGACCTACAAACAAAACGAAGATCTCTTCAATCCACACCCTTCACGTTTTTCTTTTTATAGTTATGGTAATCTAAAGCTGCATCTATTGCTCTTAGTTTTAAATCGTGCCTGTTTGTTATAGACATTCAAGAAGTTCTGATACCAGAGTTCCAAGACCTTGTCAGGATTTGTCAAGTCATAGACCAAGAATAGATGACAATTCTTTCAAACAAAACCTGTCTGCATAAAAAGAAGTGATGCAGCTGTATTTCATGCACGTGATATTGACCTTTGGAATGTTGACTTTTTTTTTTTTAGTACGTGTGAAGTCCATTTTAAAGTACGTACTACAACGATAGACTGGTGAGCAAACTTCAGTCATAGTTTTTGTTGTTGTTGTTGTTGTTGTCATCGTCGTCATCGTCGTTGTTATTATTATTATTTTTTGGTTATTGTTGTTATAATGTAATTATACAAAAGGTACCTGATCTGACAGGGCCTGTAGCTCTCTCCCCCATACCCTCACTCCTTTCTCCTCCGTCCCCCCCCCCTCTCCATCCCTTCCCTCCTTCAATGTCTTTGACAGATGAAGCACACCTTGATGGACGTCTTCAGGAAGAAGACGAAGGGGGCGGTCACCAAGGTGAACTGGCCATACACAGTACACAGTGACCTGCAAACCGTGCACTGGAGTGACAGCGACCTCTACAACGTTGACCGCTCACTGATACTGCCCCAGAGGAACGAACGCTTCATGCGTGTGACGACGTGAGGGCTTCGGTGTCTAGGTGAGAAGGTGCACTTCAAATTCTTCAAGTCTAAGAAGGACGTGTCACAGACGCAAACACAGATACAGACAGACTCTCTCTCTCTCTCTCTCTCTCTCTCTCACATACACACAAACACACACACACTTACTCGCGCCCGCCCGCGCGCGCGCGCACACACACGCACACATACACGCACGCACGCACGCATACACACACACACACACACACACACACACACACACACACTCACGCGCGCACGCGCGCACACACACACACACATACACACACACTTACTTGCGCCCGCCCGCGCGCGCGCACCCCCCCCCCCCCCCCCCACACACACACACATACACGCACGCACGCATACACACTCACACGTGCACACACACGCGCACGCGCGTGCACGCGCGCGCACGCACGCACACACACACACACACACACACACACACACACACACACACGCACACACACCAACAACAACATCATTATAGGAGAAACGAGAGAAAGGAAGAAAGAGGGAGAAGAGTCGAAAATGACAGTGCAAGTAGAAAAAAAACAAAAAAGTCACTTTGAATTCGGGACTGTAGAATTGGCAGCAGCTCCTCCAATGCTGGATCCTCCTTTGGTCTCAAGGTCTTCGGCTGACCGGTGAAGTTACTTTTTGAAGGCAATGCTCGTGCTAAAGAGTCAACATCAACACGATCAAATCATGAGCCAGTACGGAAACCACCAACACATACTGAACGAAACGACACCACACAACTCCATACGATAAACGCCACGCAGCTTCATACTAATAACACACAAGTTCACACGCGTGTGCTACACAACTTCATACCAAATACCACATACCAAGCCGCACAACTGCATACCAGTTCCAAACAATGTCACAGAAGCTACGCAATGCATACCAATACCACATAAGTCACAGAAACAAAGTCGCGCACAGCTTTATACCAAAGCCATACACTTTGATACCATAGCCACACAGCTTTTTTTTTTTAATTACTATTTCTGTTTATTTATACTATTATCTTATCATTTTCAATTATTTATTCATTTATTTATTATTATCATTTATATTTTTTTGTTTTTGTTTTGTACATTTTTTTCCTTTACAATTTGTTTCATTTATTTTTTTTTCTTGAATTCATTTATTATGATTATCATAAAAATGTATTTTCTAAATATATTTCTGTAGCATGCTTTTATTACCTTTACCTTCACAATAGTTGTTAGCAGTATGATCAGTAATACTGTAATACTATTCGTAGTGTTGATCTTACCACCACTAGCATCGACATCCCCATCGCCACTAAGACTGTTGCCACGGCAACCATGCTGTTTAAGAATCCTCTAACCCACTCTCCTTTCTCCCAAACTACAACTGCTATTGCCTTATTATCACCAGAAGTGACAGTAGTCCTGTCTTAATTTATTATTTCAATATTTTGACCTTCATTAGTATCCATGTCAGTAATATAATGATCTTCATCGCTAGCTTGCCTCACACATTGTCTCCCTTCTAACAGCCTCGTTTTCATTCAACGCCTACCTTGCGCTGAAGAGATCAGAGCAAAGTGACAAAACTCGTTCATTTTCGTTGTCCTATCTGTTTGTGTCTTGCCTGAGCTGAAGAAGACCTAAGAGGTCAAAACGCGTCGTGTTTTGTCTTGTGACTCGTTTGTCCACGTTTCTCTTGGCGGTTCGCTAACATTTATTTAAGATTTGTTTAGAACAAAGTTGCACAACTCAGCTTATACTACACTATACCAATACTACACAACGTCATACCAGTCCCCTCCCCCCCCACCCCCTCACCCCTCACCCTCCTCGGCCAACGTATGTTCATCTCAAAGCTTCATACCAAACCATACAACTTTATACCAGCGCTGTGTAGTTTTGTACCAATGTCACACAACTTTATACCAGTGCCACACAACTTTACACAAGTGCCACAAAACTTCGTACCACAGCTACTCAACCCCCTACAAATGTGACACAAGCTCATACCAAGGCCATGCGAGTGTATGCCCGATGTTACACCACTTCATACCATATCAACTTCTATTGGCAGGCAAGATTACTGGTTTTTGAGTGTGAACTTGACTAAAAACTTCTCGACTGCTGTGATCGATACATCAACTGCTTGTTCAAAAAAAAAGAAAAAAATGTTATGGGTTAGGATATGAACAAACTAGAAGATGCATTGCATGATAAACAAATGACTGAAAACAACAACAGTAACAAAACAACAAACAAACAAACAAAGCTAAAAACGGCGAATTGTAAACAGACAGAAATGCCTACGATTGGACCGAGAAGGTGGACTCGTCTCTGCATGTATCGGTCCTGTGCAAGGCGTTGGTCAGGCGTAGCCACCTTGTCTGTGCCACCGCTATACGTATGTGTGTGTGTGTGTGTGTGTGTGCCAATGTCGAGGTGGTCGAGGTTGTGGCTCACAGGGCAGCCCATGTTGCACGTGAAGCACGTGTCTTTGCAAAAAATGTCTTGTGCGCTCTCCACGTGAAACTCAAGACCCAGCCCGCGTGAGTGCCTTTTCTTTGGCCAGTCAAGGGGTGGGGGTGGGGGTGGGGGTGGAGGGATGGCAAAAAGGAGGGAAGAGGACAGGGGACGGGAAGGGGGGGGGGAGGGAGGGAAGGTACACAAAGGATCTAAACTTTCGCGTACACAGCGCAGAGAAGAAGTCAGCTGTGCCGGGTAGGTCGGCGTTTTCGTTGTTCAACTCCTATAAAGTTCTTTGTTCTGTGAAGCCTTCACTGGCTGAACTACAGACACGCGACTTACGATGCCGTGGACAGGGAGGGCAGGGAAGGTGGCCCGTTTCAAAGAAAGTGTTCCCCTTCAGTTAGGAAAGAGAGATGCTTACGACCTACAGGACCTATAGGAGGGTCGGGTCTTATGCATCCTGAGGAAGTGGTGCATCCTGTGGAAGTTGTGCATTCTGTGGAAGTTGTGCATCCTGAGGAAGTTGTGCATCCTGAGGAAGCTGTGCATCCTGAGGTAGTGTGCATCCTGAGGAAGTTGGGGAAGTTGTGCATCCTGAGGAAGTTGGGGAAGTTGTGCATCCTGAGGAAGTTGTGCATCCGGAGGAAGTTGTGCATCCTGAGGAAGTTGGGAAAGTTGTGCATCCTGAGGAAGTTGGGAAAGTTGTGCATCCTGAGGAAGTTGGGAAAGTTGTGGATCCTGAGGAAGTTGTGCATCCTGAGGTAGTTGGTGCATCCTGAGGAAGTTGGGGACGTTGTGCATCCTGAGGAAGTTGTGCATCCTGGGGAAGTTGTGCATCCTGAGAAGGTTGGGGACGTTGTGCATCCTGAGGAAGTTGTGCATCCTGTGGAAGTTGTACATCCTGAGAAGTGATGCATCTTGGGGAAGTGATGCATCCTGTAGAAGTTGTGCATGCTGAGGAAGTTGTGCATCCTGGGGAAGTGGAAGTTGTGCATCCTGAGGAAGTTGTGGATCCTGAGGAAGTTGTGGATCCTGGAGAAATTGTGCATCTTGTGGAAGTTGTGCATCCTGTGGAAGTTGTGCATTGTGAGGAAGTTGCGCATCGCCTGAGGATGTTGTGCATCCTGAGGAAATTGTGCATCCTGAGGAAGTTGTGCATCCTGAGGAAGTTGTGCATCCTGAGGACGTTGCTTGGCTCCTGTGGTCGGACCTGAGCTAAAGTTGGTCGTTCAGGGAAGCTCTGAAGAGGAGTAGCCGTTTCCAGCAGCTGTTGAGGTAAGTTCAAGTCGATCGACCCTATCAAGGTTGTTCTTAAAGAATCTTGAGTGTTATAAATACATCTGCTTTCTTCTCTTACCTGCCCCTCCCCCTCCTCCCCCCACCTCCCCACTCACCACCCTCCCAAGTTAAACGTTAGTATGTTTTCAAAACATCTGAAGTATAGACGCGGAAGAAAGAGTAAAGACAAAAAGGAATACTGGTTACACAGAAAATGTGAAGTACGCTTGTGATATAGTTTTACCTGTACAGGAGAAAAAAAAAAAGCGACATTACTGTTGTTAACGACGATATTGGAAGGGTGGGTGTTCGGACGGGTATCTTAGGGCATGTTGCGATCCGACGGTGTAGTAGTAGTAGTAGTAGTAGTAGTAGTAGTAGTAGTGTGTAGTGGCCCAACAGACACCAAAAATAGAAAGGGCGTCAAAAAGCCTGAATAGGTTAAGTTGTTTCATACAGCGTCCTAAATCCTGATCCTGATCCTGAAGCAGAGGGAAGAAAGGTGTGAATGAGTTTTGATGTTGTCATTTTTTTTTTTTTCTGTCTGTCGTTACTTTCCATTTTCTTCGTTCTTTCGCTCTGTCTGTCTGTCTCTGTCTCTCTTTTTCTTTCTCTCTCTCTCCCTCTCTCTGTCTGTCTGTCTCGCTCTCTTTCTCTCTCATTGTCTTTCTCTCTTTCTCTCTCTCTCTCTCTCTCTGTTCCTGTCTCTCTCTCACTGTCTCTGTCTCTCTCTCTGTCTCTCTCTGTCTCTCTCTCTCTCTATCTCTCTCTGTCTGTCTGTCTGTCTGTCTGTCTGTCTCTCTCCCCTCCAACACTGAAGCGTTAGTTCCAAAATTTGCTTTCAAAAAAAAAAAAAAAAAAGAAAAAAAAAAGAAAAGAAAAGAAAAAGGTCGTTACTGAAGAGCAAAATGGAAGTTATTCTTCCTCTGTTTCCGCTTGTTGGTCCTTCCATCTCTTACGTCGGTTCAGTCTTCCCTGATCGTCCTTCATTCAGGTTCTTTCTTCGGTTCTTCCCTCACTCTCGAGACACGCCCCCCCCCCCCCTTCCTTTTCCTCCAGTCGCCTCCTTCCTCGAGTGTAGTGGGTTAGATCGGTAAGCGTGGGGGAGGGTGGGGGGGGGGGGGTGTGCAGTTCAGTAATCTCTTTTTCTCTTTTGCTGGGATAGCTAGGTTGTGTGAAAAAAAACCCAAAAAAACTTCTTGACTGTTTTCGTTTCCTTATTGTCCATGTTTGTCGTGCGATTGAATGCAGAAGAGCGGAAAGTAACCTTCAGTATGGACTTGTTAGGTGCCTCGGTGTCTTTGCTGGCGAGTGAGAATCTTTGAGAGACTTTGCGACGAACGTGACAAATACAAAATGAGAGAAACATCATACAGGTAATGTGTGGCATCGAGGTTTTTTTTTTTTTTTGCCTCTTGCACTTGGGCAGGCGCTTAGTTCAACTTGAAATAGCGCGCGTGCGCACGCACGACGCACGTACGCGCGCGCGCGCGCGCGCGCGCACACACACACACACATTCACGTGCACGCGCGCTCACACACGCACTTTACTCATCACTTCTCCCTTTCACACCCATTCTACACACACACACACACACACACACACACACACACAACAATCACCACACACACAGACACACAGACACCCACACAACACACACACACACACACACACACACACACACACACACATGCACACACAGACTTTACCCACCACCTCCTTCCACAACACACACACACACACAACACACACACACACACACACACACACACACACACACACACACACACACACGCACGCACGCACGCAACTACGCACGCACACTTACTTTACTCATCACCTCCTCCTTCCACACCGACTCTCCCCGGCCCCACCCCACCCCCCACCCTCCCTCCCGTCACCCGACCACCCTCTCCTCACCTTTTTTTTTGTCTTTTGGTGAACATTGTTTTGCCATTGTTCTGGATCTGACGGGAGAAGGGACGGTTGCTAAAAAAATGACCAAATTTGCTTACACATACAATGACCTCCAAACTGTTCAAGAGCAATTATTCCAGAAATGTCTTTCATTGAAACACCCCTCCCCTTCCCCCTTCCACCCCCCCCCTCCCTCTGCTCTTACCTGACCAGTTGGTAGTATCGGTCATTCGGAGTGCAGGTGTGCGTTGATTTTTGATCAGAGCAGCCCACAGCTTCGTGGTTGCAAAGAGAACTCCTATCGATATGATGGAGATGACCAAAAAGGCTGAAAACGACGAACGAAACAGGTGGTAAGAAAACATCTAGGGAGAGAGCTTGACAGCGGAAGGTCTTCAGAGAAGAACTATCCCCATCCCCCCACCCGCCCCTCAAACTGGCATTTCAGTCCTGAACCTCTTCAGGGGACCGGGCCGCATCCAGGTCATGACTCCCAGATGCCCTTCTACTGCCAACTGTTTTTTTTCTTTCTTTTTTGGGAGGGGGGGGGGGGGGGGGGGGCAGAAATGCATGTAGGAGTCATGACCTGGATACAGTTCGCCCCACTACAGTGTATGATTAAGGGCTGAAACGCTCGTATGATGGGGAGGGGGGCGGGGAGGGGGGGGGGGCAAGGATTTTTTTCGCTCTCCTAATTGTTCATCACATGCAAAGAGAGAGAGAGAGAGAGAGAGAGAGAGAGAGAGAGAGAGAGAGAGAGAGAAAGTGACTGGAGAGAGAGAGAGAGAGAGAGAGAGAGAGAGAGAGAGAGAGAGAATACAAATACGAATATTTTTTATTGAGGGTAGAGAAGGTATAAATACCAATTCAAGCTCAACCGCCCTCAACCAGTTTCGGGCGGTTGCCCTTGAATTGGTATTTATACGTTCTCTGTCAAGTAAGACTTCAACAATGAATTAAAAAATGATAATCACAAGTTCTCCAAAAAAATACGGCAGCATGTCACAAGACATAACATTCATCTACAAACAAACATACTGTGTAGGATTATCTGTTTTTAATACTAATTTACAAAACTTTTCAGATTTCAGTTTTTGTTTAATCCTTTGTTTTTCTTGATCGTTTTCAATAACATGATTTTCACGCATACATTCATCAAATGCGTCTCTGTCTTTCATCTAGTTTACTGCTCTGCTTTGTAGGCCAAGTGATCACATAGGGTCGTTTGACCTAGTTTACTCTCTTAGGGCTGGCAACTAGGCCAAGTGATCACATAGGGTCGTTTGACCTAGTTTACTGCTGTGCTTTGTAGGCCAAGTGATCACATAGGGTCGTTTGACCTAGTTTACTCTCTTAGGGCTGGCAACTAGGCCAAGTGATCACATAGGGTCGTTTGACCTAGTTTGCTGCTGTGCTTTGTAGGCCAGGCGATCACATAGGGTCGTTTGACCCAGTTTACTGCTGTGCTTTGTAGGCCAAGCGATCACATAGGGTCGTTTGACCTAGTTTACTGCTGTGCTTTGTAGGCCAAGCGATCACATAGGGTCGTTTGACCCAGTTTACTGCTGTGCTTTTGTAGGCCAAGTGATCACATAGGGTCGTTTGACCTAGTTCGCTGCTGTGCTCCTCTTTTCTCAACCAGGCTTGCAACTGGCTTTGGCAGAGTTACAGCAGTTACTGCTGTAGCCGAGCTTTTATGGCGGCTCTAATCGCCAGTAGTAGTACATCCGTCATTGTATATTTGGAGCATTTATATGGAGATAGTGCTGGCTGCACACTACTCCTCTCCATACTGGTAGATGTACTAAGGTCTTCCTAACCCTATCTAGTTTTTTAATGCTGAACAATGAAGTAGTGGAGGAAAACAAGTGCAGGTTAACAATTCTTCAGTCGTTATAGTAATGACTTGGCAAAGATTTGAAATTCAAAAAAAAAAAAAAAAAAAAAAAAAAATTGAAGAAGAATAAAATGGGGGAATATATTATAAATACGAGAAACCCTTCACTAGCTGCCTGAGGGAACCATCGTAATCCCTCTCAAAGGCACATTTATTTGTATTGCCTGCTCCTAGGCCTTTCGTCCGCTGGATCGGACTCATCAGGGAGACACGGCTGATTGTGTCTGTGCTCTTGGTGTCAAATAGAGACACACCACAGTCCATGATTCTGTGGTGTTCTCACCACCAAGGATTCAAAAAAAGACTCCAACAGCACCCTCAAAGCAGCCAGCGAAGGGTAGTAAAATGGAACAAAACAAAAGTGGAGAGGGAAAAAAAGTTGCTGAAAAACTAAAAGCATTATTCAAACAGTATAAAATGTAGGGGACAATCTTTGAGCCTATGCTTGAGGATCCATTCAAGGATGCAAGGGAGATCAAAAGATATGGAACAGTCTGAGTGGTCAGCTCTGCTGTTCAATAACCCAAGCATTGTGAGTGGCTAAGAATTGTACAGAACAACCTTTACTTGGATCTCCTAAGAGATGCAATCTCCCACTGATTGACCAAACAATATAATGCTGAACAATGAAGTAGTGGAGGAAAACAAGTGCAGGTTAACAATTCTTCAGTCGTTATAGTAATGACTTGGCAAAGATTTGAAATTCAAAAAAAAAAAAAAAAAAAAAAAATTGAAGAAGAATAAAATGGGGGAATATATTATAAATACGAGAAACCCTTCACTAGCTGCCTGAGGGAACCATCGTAATCCCTCTCAAAGGCACATTTATTTGTATTGCCTGCTCCTAGGCCTTTCGTCCGCTGGATCGGACTCATCAGGGAGACACGGCTGATTGTGTCTGTGCTCTTGGTGTCAAATAGAGACACACCACAGTCCATGATTCTGTGGTGTTCTCACCACCAAGGATTCAAAAAAAGACTCCAACAGCACCCTCAAAGCAGCCAGCGAAGGGTAGTAAAATGGAACAAAACAAAAGTGGAGAGGGAAAAAAAGTTGCTGAAAAAACTAAAAGCATTATTCAAACAGTATAAAATGTAGGGGACAATCTTTGAGCCTATGCTTGAGGATCCATTCAAGGATGCAAGGGAGATCAAAAGATATGGAACAGTCTGAGTGGTCAGCTCTGCTGTTCAATAACCCAAGCATTGTGAGTGGCTAAGAATTGTACAGAACAACCTTTACTTGGATCTCCTAAGAGATGCAATCTCCCACTGATTGACCAAACAATATAATGCTGAACAATGAAGTAGTGGAGGAAAACAAGTGCAGGTTAACAATTCTTCAGTCGTTATAGTAATGACTTGGCAAAGATTTGAAATTCAAAAAAAAAAAAAAAAAAAAAAAATTGAAGAAGAATAAAATGGGGGAATATATTATAAATACGAGAAACCCTTCACTAGCTGCCTGAGGGAACCATCGTAATCCCTCTCAAAGGCACATTTATTTGTATTGCCTGCTCCTAGGCCTTTCGTCCGCTGGATCGGACTCATCAGGGAGACACGGCTGATTGTGTCTGTGCTCTTGGTGTCAAATAGAGACACACCACAGTCCATGATTCTGTGGTGTTCTCACCACCAAGGATTCAAAAAAAGACTCCAACAGCACCCTCAAAGCAGCCAGCGAAGGGTAGTAAAATGGAACAAAACAAAAGTGGAGAGGGAAAAAAAGTTGCTGAAAAACTAAAAGCATTATTCAAACAGTATAAAATGTAGGGGACAATCTTTGAGCCTATGCTTGAGGATCCATTCAAGGATGCAAGGGAGATCAAAAGATATGGAACAGTCTGAGTGGTCAGCTCTGCTGTTCAATAACCCAAGCATTGTGAGTGGCTAAGAATTGTACAGAGCAACCTTTACTTGGATCTCCTAAGAGATGCAATCTCCCACTGATTGACCAAACAATATAATGCTGAACAATGAAGTAGTGGAGGAAAACAAGTGCAGGTTAACAGTTCTTCAGTCGTTATAGTAATGACTTGGCAAAGATTTGAAATTCAAAAAAAAAAAAAAAAAAAAAATTGAAGAAGAATAAAATGGGGGAATATATTATAAATACGAGAAACCCTTCACTAGCTGCCTGAGGGAACCATCGTAATCCCTCTCAAAGGCACATTTATTTGTATTGCCTGCTCCTAGGCCTTTCGTCCGCTGGATCGGACTCATCAGGGAGACACGGCTGATTGTGTCTGTGCTCTTGGTGTCAAATAGAGACACACCACAGTCCATGATTCTGTGGTGTTCTCACCACCAAGGATTCAAAAAAAGACTCCAACAGCACCCTCAAAGCAGCCAGCGAAGGGTAGTAAAATGGAACAAAACAAAAGTGGAGAGGGAAAAAAAGTTGCTGAAAAACTAAAAGCATTATTCAAACAGTATAAAATGTAGGGGACAATCTTTGAGCCTATGCTTGAGGATCCATTCAAGGATGCAAGGGAGATCAAAAGATATGGAACAGTCTGAGTGGTCAGCTCTGCTGTTCAATAACCCAAGCATTGTGAGTGGCTAAGAATTGTACAGAACAACCTTTACTTGGATCTCCTAAGAGATGCAATCTCCCACTGATTGACCAAACAATATAATGCTGAACAATGAAGTAGTGGAGGAAAACAAGTGCAGGTTAACAATTCTTCAGTCGTTATAGTAATGACTTGGCAAAGATTTGAAATTCAAAAAAAAAAAAAAAAAAAAAAAATTGAAGGAGAATAAAATGGGGGAATATATTATAAATACGAGAAACCCTTCACTAGCTGCCTGAGGGAACCATCGTAATCCCTCTCAAAGGCACATTTATTTGTATTGCCTGCTCCTAGGCCTTTCGTCCGCTGGATCGGACTCATCAGGGAGACACGGCTGATTGTGTCTGTGCTCTTGGTGTCAAATAGAGACACACCACAGTCCATGATTCTGTGGTGTTCTCACCACCAAGGATTCAAAAAAAGACTCCAACAGCACCCTCAAAGCAGCCAGCGAAGGGTAGTAAAATGGAACAAAACAAAAGTGGAGAGGGAAAAAAAGTTGCTGAAAAACTAAAAGCATTATTCAAACAGTATAAAATGTAGGGGACAATCTTTGAGCCTATGCTTGAGGATCCATTCAAGGATGCAAGGGAGATCAAAAGATATGGAACAGTCTGAGTGGTCAGCTCTGCTGTTCAATAACCCAAGCATTGTGAGTGGCTAAGAATTGTACAGAACAACCTTTACTTGGATCTCCTAAGAGATGCAATCTCCCACTGATTGACCAAACAATATAATGCTGAACAATGAAGTAGTGGAGGAAAACAAGTGCAGGTTAACAATTCTTCAGTCGTTATAGTAATGACTTGGCAAAGATTTGAAATTCAAAAAAAAAAAAAAAAAAAAAAATTGAAGAAGAATAAAATGGGGGAATATATTATAAATACGAGAAACCCTTCACTAGCTGCCTGAGGGAACCATCGTAATCCTCTCAAAGGCACATTTATTTGTATTGCCTGCTCCTAGGCCTTTCGTCCGCTGGATCGGACTCATCAGGGAGACACGGCTGATTGTGTCTGTGCTCTTGGTGTCAAATAGAGACACACCACACACCACAGTCCATGATTCTGTGGTGTTCTCACCACCAAGGATTCAAAAAAAGACTCCAACAGCACCCTCAAAGCAGCCAGCGTTTTTTGCCAGAACTCCGAAAATCACGATCCATTTGCATGAGCCCGATGATGCTGTGGCGTTTGCTACACAGTTCATTAATACTGATTCCCAGCTTGTGAAATTTGGGATAGTAATAAAAAGACACCGAAAGCTGAATAAGTTTTCTAGCATACGAATCAGACATGTTTACCTGCGTCTTGAGAAATGAACGCCATGTTTGAAGCGATTTTGTTTTTTTAAACATGACTTGAGCTGTCTCAAGCCAGCGCCCAACAATCAACGCATGATGGATTGTTTTGCTTTGAGCAACTTTCAACAACGCAGCACCATTTTTTAGATAGGGAACCATCTCATCAATAGTCAAACACATATTGAAATTGGTCACATCTTGTTCAGCAATATTGTTTTTAGTGTTTTCATTTTCTTGAACTAACAAACCATAAGATAGACGTGCATTTCTAAAGCAGTGGGTTCGTCTTTTTCCTTTTCTTCGCCTTCTAAAAAAGCAATGCTTCTTTTGGGTTTTGCTGGTAGAGAACAGGCTTCGCCTAGTTCCTTTTTTGACAAATACTCTAACACGCAGTAGTAAAACTTGTGATCTTGAATAGCACGACCCTGTTCTTCAGTAAACCAGTTAGCCATTGTTAAAATAACAACACAGCCAAACACAGTTGTCAGTAGGAGCACAGTCAAACACAACCTCCTCGCACTGCTCTTTGTGAAACTGTGAAATAGGTAGGAGGCGTGTGCTGCGTCGAAACTAGCCTTGCTGACTGTTACTATAAATAGCCTTGCTGACTGTTACTATAAATAGCCGTTCACACGTGGACAGGGCGTAAGTTCCTGGTCATGTGCGCGCCGCGAGCCCGCTCTTATCTCCTCCCTTCACAAGTTCTTACTGTCAGCACCTGCAATTAGGGATATGGACCCCATCATTTGCCTTTCTCATATTACCATTGTCAGAGACACACAGCTGGTAAACAAGAAGCTCAGCCCGCTGACTTACTGTGGCACTATCATTGTGTTGTCTTAGTCCCTTTAAGTTCTTACTCAAGTCCCTTTAATCAAGTTACCTCAAGTTTTTAAACAAGTTTTTAATCAAGTTCTTAATCAAGTTACCTCAAGTTTTTAAACAAGTTTTTAATCAAGTTTTTAATCAAGTTCTTAATCAAGTTCTTAATCAAGTCACCTTAAGTTCTTAATCAAGTCACCTCAAGTTCTTAATCAAGTTCTTAATCAAGTCACCTAAGTCATTCTCTAAGTACAACCAAGTTCTTATTCAAGTCAATTTATAATTATTTATTAAGTTCTTGAAATATTATTGCATCTGAAATGGATCAAAATGATGTTTTGTTGCTGGTGGTTCTGGCATGCCGTTTTGTTCGGCTTCTGTATTTAGTGGCTGAGATTTTTTGGACTGCTTTGGTTTTTGCTGGCGTTGTTTATATATTTTATAAACGTAATAACCACCCCCAGCAGCAATGACGCCAAAAATGAAAACTGTTTTAAATTCAATATTCCATGACGACTTTGGTGTTGTAGGCAACCCTGTTGTTGTAGGTCTTGAATCAACTTGTTCTTGTTCTGGTGTATTTACAGCTGGCATTGAAACAACTGGCTGTGGCAACACTGTTGGCGTTGGCGGTGTTATGTTTTCATTATGAGTTACATTCTGTGCTCGGAACATTAATTTTCTTTGTTTGTTCCACTCTGCTAATTTTTTTCCTGCTGCAACACGCCCAGGATGAGGAGGCTTTTTACTGGTCACTTTCTCCATCAGTATTTTCTGATTCTGATTCTGCTGTTTTTCTGGCTCGGTCATTTTTAAGGGAAATAAAATCTATATGATTAAAAGTAATTAATCCCATGATTACTGGCGATAACAATGTTCCAAATCTGTAATATAGATCACATCCTAGAGACTCTAATGACTTTGTTAAAACTGGATCCTGCGTTAAATCATACATAAAATCTTGTTCAGAATCAATGGGAGCAAATCTACTAACTAGTTTAGTGTACAAACTAAGAACTGTTTGCCCAACTCTTTTTACCATTCTTGACCCTAATTGCGCTTCATACCTGTTGTGATACTTTACAATGTCTTGTGGCGACATCTGTTGTATCTGTTCTATGCTGAATTCATTTCCAAGGTACTGTTTTGTTTTTCCACATGCTGCCAAAGAATACAGCCTTTCCTTTTTGGGCATAATAGCTTGGTCATCAACTTGATCATTTGTAATCATAAGTTCAGGAAGGTTTAGTAGATCGTCGCTGTTCATGTTTTTTATTAATTATAATTATTTTATTTTTTAAAAATGAGCACCGAAAAAACTGTTACCAACCTTGTATACCATTCTGCTGTTATTGGAGGTCTAAGTGTAGGATACACGATGCTTGGTAAAAACTTGTTAAAAATAAAACCAGCAGATCTTTGCAAACTAGACTTTGAAGACTCAGCAAAACTGATTGCTATTATTACAGCTTCATTTGCTACGAAAGATTTTCTAGTTAAGCAAGGAATAATTCCAGACAGTATCAATATGTAAAATTGAAAAAATACATTTATAAAAATGGCTTCACTCGTGATGATGATAGGTGGCGCAGTGGTTAATGCGCTTGCTTTTAGCGGAAGTAATTACGCATTTAGTAAACTACAGGATGGCGACGAGAGAAAAAGACATAACAAAGCTATGGAGCAACTAGCTGCAGCACAAGATTACTATGAAAAGCAGAGAATTAAGCAGTTAGATTTTATTAATGACAAACTTAAAGAACAGGGACATGCAGCTTACACATTTAAAGATGTTGATCAGGCAATAAAAGAATATTATCTAGTAACAGGCAAACCAATCGAGACATTGCCCCCACCAAAATTCAGTGACTTTTATCAACCATCAGAAAAACAAAAGATGCAAGAAATATTGTTTATTGCCTTTGGTATGACCGTTGTGTATTTTGTTGCACATAATATTGGCTGAATAAAAAATGAACAAGATCTATTATTCGCCAAAAGGATATTGGAAGGGAATCACTGCAATTAAAAAGCTAAGCCAAGCAGCGGGAGTTAGTGAACAAACAGCAAAGGAATGGTTATCTAAACAAGCGATTTGGCAAATTTATCTACCAGCGCCTAAAAAACTACAGAGACCGCACTTTGTAAATACAACGCCAAACGACACCCATCAAATGGACCTTCTATATTTACCCCATGATATTACTAGACGAAAAAGATTTAAGTATGCACTTACAGTCATTGACATAGCTTCAAGATACAAAGATGCGGAACCATTAACACAAAAGAGTGCTTCTGCTGTTGCTGTCGCTATACAACTGATATATCAACGAGGCCCTTTAACTTATCCTCGCATGATTCAAGTCGATGATGGAAAAGAATTTAAAGGCCAATGAATCAATTATTGTTAAAACATAGAGTTACCATTAAAAGAGGTATTCCAGGAGTTCACAGATCACAGGCTTTGGTTGAAAACTTTAACAAACAGTTATCTGAAAGACTTTTCTCCTACCAGTATCACAGAGAGCTGATTGACAATTCTCGCAACACAGAATGGGTTAGAAGACTGCCCTCAGTTTTGCGCGCAATGAATAATGAAGAATTTAAATTAACAGGTCTAAAACCAGTACAAGCAATCAGAAAACAAACAATAAATGTTGTTGAAGGAGACTCCAGTTCATCCAGCAAACTATTGCCATTTGGTTTGAAAGTAAGGTACCTTTATTTACCGGGAGAAGCAGAAGGGGACACTCGCATCAGGGCAACAGATCCAGTTTGGAGTGTTGATCCATATGAAATAAAAAGAATTGTAAAAATGAATCCGCCTGTGTATTATTTACGAGAAACTGGCACAACAAAACGACCAGCCCCTCAAAAATCTTTTGTGAAGGAAGAACTGCAGATAATCCCCCCAGACACAGTTCCGCTTTAACTGATTTACGTAAATATATTTGAGTTAAAATGGAAGCTCAGGACGAAGAATCCTTACGTATTGAAGCACAGAAGGAAGTAAGAATGGCAAAAAAAAGAGGCCACAAAATTAATGCAAGATTTATTTAATTATATTACCATTATTAATCAAATATTTGAGAAGAATTATAATCTTATGCTAAAACAGCAAGACAAAACCCCATATTATAGTTTTTTGACATGTCTTGAAATGATAAAAAAAAATCCGGGAACATTTAGCAATAACGAGTAATACTTTGGTTAAATTGGATGGGGATATATTTGAGCTAATGTGGTTCTCCAGTGCCCAATTGCATATGAAAACTCTGGATTAACAAATACTCGTTTAGTGTTTGTTCTATCTAATGACTTCTTTGTTACAACAGTTGTGTTGATCTCATGTAGATTAGATCGTAGTTTTACGTTGTCATGATGAAAAGTCTTTTTATTGAACAATGCTTCCTTGTAGTTGTCATGTGATATGCTTGATTGCACAACACTGCGAGATATTCCCTTTGCTTTTTTGACAACTTTTTTTTGGCTTGAAAGACTGTACATTTTTGACCTTAAACCAATAAACTCCTTGATCACCCCTCCAGATAATTCATCCTTCATCTTTCCTAAAACCTTCTTATTAACAGTTGAATGCAAAGGTGAATCTTTAGGATAATCAGATGTATCGTACCATCCTTCTTTCCCTTTCGCTACTTCTATTTCCATGTCTTTATAGACGTCTTCAGTAGGAATATCTATAACAAAACTGTCTGTATCTGTGTAAAGTACTCTGGACTCTGGATACAAGGGTTTAAAGTAGTCATAAAGAAATTCTAACATCAAAAGCTTTGATAATTCTAAAACAGTAAAGCCAATAAATACAGGTTTGTCCAATTTGACTTTCTTTTTCTTCATCATTATGCCAAAAAGCTGATCATGAAATCTTCTAAAGTCCTGATAATTTGGTTTTGAAGTCAGCTTAATTGCCTCATTCTCTCTGGTAACCAATCTGACATCTTTGCGCTTGTGCGGATTCTCCATAGTCTTTCCAAAACAGCTGTTGTTCATCAACCTGAAAAAGTCTTTTTCTGATGCATCTGTGGATTTAGTTCTGAGATCAGCGTTCTTCATGATGTATGGTTTCATGAACTGTTCTTGATCAAAAGCAATTATACGATGAACTGCTGTCAACTTCAAACCATGTCTTAGATAAAATTGTAGAAGCCTGTAATGACATACATAATTTTTTTTGCCTCGAAGATTAGGCACAAGTTTAGGTGGTTCTGTCTTTGCCATCTTTAGGCTTTCTGCTGCTAATGGATAGTCATTATGAAGGTCATGGAGTTCATGAGGATATTCTAAATCAACTTCTAGAATGAGACCTCTTTTACGATCAGCTGTAAGAGTATGCAGTTGTTCTACAAATTCTTGAATGTTTTTCACACCGCCTGTGTACATTTTAAAGTTACGTAATGGAAGTGATTGCGCCATAGCCCAACCATACAGATTGTTTGCATCTAAATACATGAGATAGTTAGACCTTTTACTTGGGTCATAGTTGTCTAAATACTTGTTGTTTGCTTTACAGTAATGGTGCGACGCCATACTAATTCCTCCACGCAATCCGTTTTCAATCATCTGAAGCATTGGCAGGTCAGACAACAGGTCAATCTGTACACCTGTATATTTTAAGAAAGCATCCCAGCTCATCCCGGGCGCAGAAATATAATGCGCAGGGTCAAGGCTGTAATGTTTTATGCAGGTCTTTCTGTAATTTTCAAAGACGTCCGCCAACAAACATACATCTGCCATCAAATATGAATCATGATAGTCTCCCATTGTTTTGCACTCTAACTTCTGCCATGCTTCTTGAGCATGCTGGTAATCAGAATCACTGATGTCCTTTCCTCTAAGACTAGAAAAGAAAGCACCTTTAGGAGGAAGTGAGTCTTCATCAAACCTTTCCCAACTGTTCATGTACTCATAAGGATAAACACCCTTTCTAACAAGTGTTGGGTCAAAATAGTGATCTGTTATTGGGCAGGACTTTAAGGACATAGCCAGTGACTCTAATGATCCCATCAGGTGTTGCATAGAGTCATAAAAAGACAGGTTATTTAAAGTGAAACACATGTACTTTTCTGATGACTGTGCAATACATGATACCCTAAAGGCGCTGGTTACTGCTTGCAATATAAGATGAGAGTCGTAACCTCGCAAGTTATGAAAGAAGATGGGCAGCTTCCATGTCTTTGGTTCAAACTTTAGTTGAAGATTGCATTTACTGTGTGCGGCTCCTCTGAACTTTCCACTAATGTGATCATGGTCTCTTACTGTTGGGTTTTCTGGTGTTAGCTCTAAACCACAAATCCAACAATGTGTGGCCGAGTCATACTGTTCTTGGTCTTCGGGCGTCATCATGATTTCAGATAAATTCAGATTATTAGAACAGGCATTACGCACTTGCTGTATGCGCTGTAAAAATCTACTAGCCGCATTAGGTCCTCTATATAATTCTGGCTCTGAATGGGCGCCATCCGACCTGACAATGATGAAAGCAAACGAACAAATCTGATGATTACTCACTAAGGCTGTTTTTGGAAGTTTTTGTGGGGTTGGTCCTTCATAAGGAACAATGAGGGATTCGAAGTCTGCGTAAACAACATATGGAGTATTTTGCAGTTTTTTCCAGTTCTTAAAACAAACTTTACTGCCTTCTCTGGGCATAATTAGTTCTGTATTACAGTCAACTGGGCTGATGCAATGTTTTATATGTTCGCTTGCGGCTTGAACAGATGGAATTCTTGTTAAACATTTTCTGCAGAATTCTTGTTTATGGCCATCCTTTGAAGTATGATGTATTAGTCTACTCATTGTTCGTATCAAAGTGTAATGGCAAGGCAGCCCTGTTGGCGAATACATCAGGAGTAAGTCCACATGATTTTTGTCTGGTTCACCAATCGACGGACTATTCTTAGACACTCTGATGGGCTGTAGATTTGTTTCCTCATCCCATGTGTACACATTAACAGTTATTGGATGATTCTGTTCTTCAAACTGGTCAATTTTGTCTAAGCTAACAGGAAAGGTTATTCCACTGAAGTTAAGCTCTTTGATGTAAGGTTGATAGTTAGACACTCTCTCTGCGTTTTTAGCAACGTGATGCAGCCTTGCAAGAACACACCACATAAAACATTTGTTGTCTGTGTTCTTTATGTTTAGAACTGCTCTTTTTAAAACCAATGCTGGGGGCAGCGGAATGTAAGCCTTGCCAAAAATTGGCTCATACTTAGACTGTTTTAATCTGATCTCTAAGACTTTACCCTCTGACCAACCAGAGCCTCTCATTTTAGCTTCCTCAGAGGCTTCATCAAACTGTGTAAGCAGCTGGTCTGCCCAACCAGGGTTAAGTCATTATAGGAAAGAATAGTCTGCTGTTTAGTTGAGACCCAGACTTCTAGATTGTGTTCATGTATTGTTGTGTAATCGATTAAAACAGTTAACCTTACTTTAACTGGCGGTTGTATTGTTAGTTTACTTGGAACTTGAGAAATAGCATGTGCAACACTTGCCCGCACGTTTTTTGGATTACTAACTTCTAAATCAATTTCATTTAAAGCTTTTGATAAATGTTCTTTCTCGAGCATTGCTTCAAACAATTCGTCCGGGCCTTCATATATCTTAGCCATGTTGAGTTTCTTTTCTAACTCAACATGTTTATTTAAATTAAAAAAAAAATACATCGACTCCAAAGTCGTCTTAATCAGAATCAATATCAACGGTCTTTTTGTGCTTGGACTCATAAACTAAAGTATAAACGCCCTTTGGTGTTGTTAATGTGATCTGTTTAGAACAGAGTTTAATGTCTCGTTTACTTTTTTTAAACATTCCTTTTTTATCTGATCGGTGTCTGGCTGTTGAGAAAAAGTTGCCCATGCCTTTCTTTGAAGATCAAACTTTTGTCTTTTGTAGTCCTCAAAATCAGCCTGTAGGCGACTAAATTCTTCATCCGTGATGTTTGAGTGAACTAGTGCTTTATTTATTATCAGTTTGAAGGAACTAAGTTTAGCTGTTATTAGTTGAACCATAGCTGTGTGCTTTTGGAGTTTAGCTTTTATTTTTTTGCTGACAGCACCTGCAGCTAATGAAAACACGCCAACAGTTAAAGACAAAACGCCTAGAGGTAAAGCTGCCAGTGCACCTACGCCTGTTGCTAAGAGACCTACACTTGTTCCTGATGATATAGCACTAGCGGTCGATGTTCCAGTATTAACATATGTAACAGCATTAAAGACAGCAGAATACCTTCGTTTGGTTTTGCTGTATTTTGAAAGGTCCTGCTCTAGTTCTTGTTGCATTTGTGTAATGTTGGTTAATCTGAAAGTTTTTATGTCAGGGCTTTCTACAGCAACAGAGTTGCCTACTATCTCTTCTTTGGGCACTTTTGGATAAACCTGAACAGACATGCTTTTTAAAAATAAAAAAAATAATTTAGTATTGGATATCTTTTAATCTGTTATCTTGAATATTCAGCTGCGCATCATATATTAAAAACAAATGTACATTAAGTGGTTTATCACTATCTTTTTCTTTATCAATTTGAATGTTTATTACGTCTTTAACTGTTCTCCCACTCCCATGCAACTGATTATCCTCTGTCGACCTTAGGTCAATCCATAAACCGTATTTCGTTGTTAAATAATCATCAAGTCTAACACCGTGAAGGTGTAGATCTTTAGACACAAGGTCTACTGCTGGATTTCTACACCTCCCGCCTCCAAACAATTTTCTTATTTCATCAAAATGCTGATAAGGTTTAAGCCCGCTACCGTAGACTTGGTTAGGACTACCCTCAATTGAACATTGTACTTTCGTTATTTTAGGATTGATAAACTTTTCACTTTGTCTTTTGAATGGTTCTTCATCTTCACACAGCAATAAAATACCTTTAAGGGATCTTGCTGTGGCACTAAAACTAAAGTTCCATATAGTGTCTGCCCTGCTTTTAGGATATTTAGTATGATGAATCACTCTTTCGTAATATATTGCTAATTTTGACTGATATTGTTGCTCAATCAGCCTTGCTAAGTTAGGGTTGCTAACAATGTCAAACTCTAACGAGATGTCGAAAATGCTGTACTTTGCGTCAGTGTCTGTCGATCTGATAACACGTTTGTATTCATTAAAAGTTAGTTCATATGACAATCTGTCTTTTAATGCTCCTTGAAAGTATGGCGCATGCGCACTTAACAACTCAAAATCCAAGGGTATGGAAAAGCGATTTCCATACGCATAACTTACAGCTTCATACTTGTTACCGGCTTTAGCATCTTCGGCGTCTATTCTGTGTTTTAGTGCTTCGTTATTTTCGATTCCTTGAAACGCAAGATCGGCCCTTTCATTCTCGGTTAGCCATAGATCAGAATAGATTAGAAATATGTCTGCATTGTGTAAAGAAAATATTTCTTGCCCCTCAAGTTTTATAGAAATTTTCTTAACGATTGCCCGTCCCAGATTCTGTACAACTGTCCTGCTTGTGTCTGTTGCTGATTCGAGTTCTATTTTGAAAGTAAGACGTGCAGATCCCGGCACAATCACTTCATCTGCTCCTAGGTCTGGAAATTTAACAGTAAGAATTTGATCTGAATCAATAGTAGATGGATTATTTGGAACAATAATATTCTGTTTATTTCCCTTCACGCCAAAGGGCTCTTTCAGTCTTCTATGCGGGTCAAGAATTGAGCCATATGCTTGTGACATTTTTTGTATAAAACAAAATAAAAAGTTAATTATTTAAAAACATGGCAGGCATTGAAGATGAAGAAGATTATGATGTTTTTGATCCTGGAGACGACATGAGTGAAATGACTCCTTTGACACATCCATTGCCCTCATTGCGGCGTGAATTAACACAAAGTAAGGTCGAATCATTTTACGAAAGTTTAGGTCAAGAACCTCCCGAATTTATAGACCCTAATGATTTTGAAGTAAAAAATGACCATTTGTTTGTGAGAAACGACCAAGGACAACTTGTACGGCTTACAACTAAACCAGACTCATTAAAGTTTTTAAAAAAGAGTACAATTAGACAAAGGCTCAGTGTGAGCGAACAAAATCGCCTTGGCATTACTAAACCAATATTAGGCGGGGAGGCAGTTGCTAAACTTCAAAACACACTACAAGAACTCCCAACAGATAACCAAATACAAAACATGGAACTTAAAGATTTAAGCCCAACAGCAGACAAAATAATACAAGCAGAAACCAGTTTTTCAGAAGAAACAGCATTAAAAACTATGCACGATCCGCCGCTACCTATGAGAGAAATAACGGCCCTTGATCATGCTTTGAGAAGCATCAGAGGCGAATTAACAAACAATTTAGCAAAACTGGGTGAACTAGATGAGCATATAAAAAGAGAAAAAGAAAAACTAGTTGAGGCTGACGACTCCAACTTAGGACATGATGTTAAAGAAAGAATAACCCGAAGACTACATGATCTTGAACAAGAGAGATCAGCAAGACTAGAAGTGTTGTCTACTAACCGAGAACAATTACGAACTCAAGTGAGCAGAATAAGAGAAACTATCCAAAGAATTTTATATGAAGACACAACGTTAGCAGAACGAATAAGAATACTGTTTAGAGAGCAAGGTGTCACATTAGCAAGCGTTATAACAGCCTTAGGATTTGCAATAAGTACACTGGTGTTGGCTATTACAGGCGGTGGTGGTCAAGGGTCAGTGCCTCCACCACCATCTCCTCCATCGCCGCCTGATAAATCATGGGTAAAAAAACAACTTGATCATCTTGCGGGTTTATTAAAAAAATTAGCCACTAAGGCCATAGACTCTTTACCTGGCATATTAGGGAGTGTCGTTAGCTGGCTTTTGTCTACTGCAAGCAAAGTAGTTGGCTTTATGGCCGAGCACTTATGGACATTAGTTGTCTTAATAGTTGGGTTAATTTTTAGTAAGATAAAGAAGGAGTAATCCTAGGCCAGTTAATCCAAAAACAAGTGCTGTCTTTTCATATTCATGGTCATTATTTTTTTTTGTCATCGTGAACAGAGTCTTCAACAACCTTAGGGCTTTGGGCCTTGAGAATTGGTTGACTTATTCTTGGGTGGTCGACTACACGGGCAGGGTCAGCTTGTTTGTTTATTGTTTGTAATATTACTGGCTCAGAATTTATGTTGTTTTCCCCAACTTTCTGTTCTTTGCCCGCCACAAGGATTTCATTATTGTAGTTTATTATTGTTCCTATCTGGAGTCTGAGGTCAGAAGGCAGCATGTATAAACCAGTGCCAACAGCAAAGTCTACTTTCGATCTTGCGAATTGTAAAACATTTTGGTACCTTTTAATACTTGATGGCAAATCAACTGCAGAATTAATGGCGTCCTCTAAATTTGCCAAGTACTGTTTTTGTGCATCAAAGCCAGTAGAAGGATCAGTTATGTTCGATCTTGCTTGTGCTTGCGACCCTAGCAAACACCAAACATAAGTACGAATGGAGTCGTTTATTCGTTCTATT
>CM065739.1:52890541-52903041 GCA_033310375.1 Conus canariensis
TCAAATGAAAGACCGCGCGTCTCACTCAAAACACAGTGAGTGAGCGACTGAGATTGCGAGTGTAAATCGGAGCGTGGCCTGAGGAGGGAGTTTCGCTTCAACTTACTGACCTTTGCTGTTCTGCAATGACTGATTTACATTCAATTTAACAAGTGTGATCTATCCATAGATAAGAACAGAATAAGCGTGCGACTATCGTACTCATCTGTACGAGCTCACCACTCTGCCTTCAAAGTATCCGCGCACAGTGCAGACGAAGTTTTTGATTGGGATGGGCCGACTTCGTGTCCACTCGAACGGGCTCGGCAATTGTCGGAATAGCTCGTTTCCGTGGTCCAGCTGGAACTGACGTGGTAAAAAAACAACTTAGCCCCGTTCCGGTCCACCATGCATGTAGCCGAACTAGTTTATGTGGCTAGTAGCAGAGTGAGGCGACTGCAGGCGGATGTCAACCGACACCGCTAGGGAAGAAGAGGTGCAGCACATCAAGAAAGTGTTAAGTATATCGGGATACCAGAAGTGGGCCTGGGATATCCAGGGGGGCAAGAAAATCATACCCCACCCCTCCGCTGAACGTCAAACCCCTTAGAGAGGGCATGTCTCCATACCGTACGTCAGCGGCGTCACTGAAGTTCTCAGCAGGAAGATCCGAAAGTTGGGAGTCAGTGTCCACGCCAAGCCCACCAACACCATCAGAAGCCAGTTACTCCACCCCAAGGACAAAACAGACAAACTGGACAAATCAGGGTGGATATACAAGATAGACTGCCAGGACTGTGACCATAGTTACATTGGTGAAACTGAGCGCAACCTGCACAAGAGACTAAAGGATGAACATCTGACCTACACCCAACATCAATTTAAAAAGGACAACGTGCAAGTGCTCGACAGAGAAGCAAGATGGTTCCAGAGGGGAGTAAAGGAGGCAGTCCACATCGCCGCCAGGAACCCCACCCTTAACCACGACCGTGGCCGACACAACCTGCCATCGGTGTACTCCTCACTCATTCAGTCGCATTGTCGTGAGTTCGCTCACGGCGGTGCGCACTGAATCCAGTTCTCAACCCAGCAGTTGCGCTGAAGAAGTCGGCCGGATTGCCGACGAAAGCTACGCACACAGTGAGTAGCCTTCTTTACCTGAGTGACCTGTTTAGTCTGGTAGCGTTTATATCTAAACAAACTTTAAATGTAAATAATAGCGCACCGCCAAAAAAAGAAAAACAAACAAACAAACAAACGTAGACAAACGAATCACAAGACAAAACACAGCGATGAGTTTTTCGTCGTCAATGTTGGAAAGATAAATAGTGTTAAAAAAAAAAAAAGAAAATCAGAGGAGGAGTTCGGTCCCTTTACCCGGACGGCCGGGGAAAGGACGGTTTGCACGAGTGGCAAAATCCGCGGCTCTCTTCGCACGGGTCGGGCTGTTGTTTGGTTTTTGTCTTGTGATTCGTTTGTCTACATTTTCTTTTTTTTTTGGCGGTAATGAGTTTCTGTGGCGTGTCCCATCTTTGTTGTCGAAATCCACAGTGTTGACCTTGGCAACATTCAGCACGGTAATTAAGTAGCGTACTTGGCACATAAAAAACAAAACAAAACAACAACAACAACAACAACAAAAACGCACGAGTCGCTTATGTGTTGGATTGATTGCGGGCCTTGAAAAGGGGAGGGGTGTGGGTGGATGGAACAGAATGGGGAGGGGGGGTACAGGGAGTGACGGAGGGGGGGGGGGAGGGAGGGGAAGACGGGGTGGGGAAAGGGGAGATGGAAGGAACAGGAGAACAGGAAGGGGACAGTGGGGTATAGCTGGAGGAGGGAGGGAAGAAAAGTAGTAGAGGGAGAGGAGGGACGAGGAAAGGTACGGCCGAGGGTGGGTGGGTGGGAGGTAGGGAGGGGGGGGTGTCGGAAATTGGGAGGAGGGGGTGGGGGACGATTGACGGAGAGGAAGGGAAGAGAGAGACTCAAACTCAAACTGATTTAATGATCTGGTGATATCACACACACACACGCACACACGTGCACGACACGCACACACACACAACACACGCACACGCGCACACACACACACACACACACACACACACACACACACACACACACACACACGTGCACGACGCCACACACACACACACACACACACACACACACACACACACACACACACACACATGCACAGAGAGAGAGAGAGAGGAGAGGAGAGAGAGAGAGAGAGAGAGAGAGAGAGAGAGAGAAGAAGAAAGAAAGAAAGAAAGAGAAAGAAAGAAAGAAAGAAAAGAAGAAGAAGAAGAAGAAGAAAAAAGCAGAGCGTGCACGTGCGTGTTTTAGTGAGCGTGACACCCAATAAAATTGTTCCTGTTCTGTCGTCCCTTCCACAGCCCTCTCAGATTAAACAGTCCACCTGTCGGGCCCAGCTGTTCCCTCCCGCTTTATTGCGTGCGGGGGATTTTGTCCATTTCATCTAGTCCGAGTTTGGAGAGAGCGAACGAACGAACGAACCAACGAACGAACGAATCTTTTTTTTTTTTAATGAGGGCAAAAAGCGGAATAAGCACAAAATGGCTTTTTTTTTTTTTTTTACATCCGGCCCTCAATAAAGGAAAATACATAGAAAATACAATAACAACATCAGCAAAACTAATCTAGAATTGAAGTAAACATACATAAACGCTATAAATAGAGGAAATAATGAAGAAGAAAGAGAAGAAGAAGAAGGGGGGGGGGAAGAGAGAGAGAGAGAGAGAGAGAGAGAGAGAGAGCGGGGAGGGAGGGAGGGGAAGAGAGAGAGAGAGGGAAGGAGGAGAGAGGGAGAGAGAGGGAGGAGAAGAGAGGAAGGGAGGGAGGGAGGGAAGGAGAAAGAGAGAGAGGGAGGGAGGGAGGGGAAGAGAGAGGGAGGGAGGGATGGGAAGAGAGAGAGGGAGGGAAGTGGAGAGGAGAGAGAGGGAAGGAGGGAAGTGGAGAGAGAGAGAGAGAGAGAGGGAGGGAGGTAGGGGAAGAGAGGGAGGGAGGGAGGGGAAGAAAAGGAGTGAGGGAGGGAGGGAGGGAAAGAGAAAGAGAGAGGGGGAGGGAGGGGAGAGAGAGAGGGAGGGAGGGAGAGGAAGAGAGAGAGAGAGGGAGGGAGAGGAAGACAGAGAGGGAGGGAGGGAGGGGAAGAGAGAAAGAGAGAGGAGGGAGAGGAAGACAGAGAGGGAGAGGAAGAGAGGGAGAGGGAGCGAGGGAGTCGAAGAGAGTGAGAGAGAGGGGGAGAGAGTGGGAGAGAGAGGGGGGAGAGAGGCAGAGAGGGAGGGAGGGAAGCAGTGAAGAGAGAAAGAGAGAGGGAGGAAGAGAGAGAGGGGGGAGAGAGAAAGAGAGACAGAAAGAGAGGGAGAGAGAGAAAGAGAGGAAGGAGGGAGGGAGGGGAAGAGAGAAAACTAGGGAGGGACAGAGAAAGAGGGAAGGAGAGAGAGAGAGAGAGAGAGAGAGAGAGAGAGAGAGAGAGAGAGAGAAGGGAGAGCTAGAGAGAGAGAGAGAGAGAGAGAGGAGAGAGAGAGAGAGAGAGAAAGTGACTGAGAGATAAAGAGAGGCGGAGAGAGAGGAAGGGAGGGAGGGGAAGAGAGAAAGAAAGAGAGAGAGCGAGAAAGAGAGAGGGAAGGAGAGAAAGAGAGAGGGAGACAGACAGACAGACAGAGACGGAGAGAGCGAGACAGACAGACAGAGACGGAGAGAGAGAGAGAGAGAGAGAGAGAGAGAGAGAGAGAGAGAGAGAGAGAGAGAGAGGAAACTTGCGGGAACAGCTGGCATCGACGTGACTATAGTGTGAACGACTCGCCCTCCCTGTTAACCTCCTGGAGTTGCAGTGCATCAGTGCCCAATCAACAGTGCCGGCTGTTTCATTAGACTGTTTATTTGCTTTTAAGATCGTGTGCGCGCGCGCGCACGTGCTTACACACACACACACACACACACACACACACACACACACACACACACACACACACACATATACACACGTACACTCACACTCGCGCACGCACTCAGGCTCCCGCACGCACACACTCATGCACGCACACGCACGCGCACGCACGCGCAGGCATGCACATACACACATACACACAACTCACACACGCACACTGGTACTCAAGCACACGCTCACGCATGTACACACACACACATGCACACACACACACACACACACACACACACACGCACACGCACGCACACGCACGCACACCACGTACAAACACATACACACAAGAGAACTATAAAATACCAATTCTAACTCACAGCCAGTTGTAACCAGTTTTCATATGCTCTCAACTGTACAGTTTTAACCATTTTTTAAACCTTTTTCTTTACAAACATACCTACTGTGTGGGATTATCTGTTTTTAATGCTAGTTTATAAAACTTTTGAGATTTTAGGTTTTGCTTAATCCTGTGTTTTTCCTGATCGTTTTCAATAACATCATTTTCACGCATACATTCATCAGATGCGTCTCTGTCTTTCATGCGGAATGAAACTACAGTCTTTAATTGTTCTCTAAAGCCTTTTAAAAATGAGATGTTTCTGACATAAAATCCATACACTTATCCCAGCATGTCTTCCGCTGAAAGCCAGTTTCGATCCACATTATATCTTTATAATTTTACAAAACTTTGCATAACAGACAGGCAGACAAACACGAGGCAACGGCGGGGCTACAGAGACCCGTTATTAGGCTGACGCCCGATCAATTTAATGTGTGCTCTTCCATGCTAGGATCCGGAATATCAGTGTGCATTTACGTAACTTAATACGCGAGTGAAGGATGTCGGTTCCTGCGTGTGTGGGTCTTACGACTTGGCACAGACAAGAGGCCTTCGTTCACACAGAACACAGCACACAGTCAATTAGTTGTCCATGCCAACAACCAAACGATGCCACATACCTTCTTCACGTCCAGTCGTCTGCCACACCGGAGTGGGTTTTTAGAGCAGCATGTATCTTTGGCGTCAACACGATGGCTTGTGTAATAGAAATTGACAGGTTTGAGAGTTCTGGATATTCCTCAAAGAGCTCTGACGTCTTTCTTAGTTTATTAATCCAACGAAGGGAGTACTTCAAATGACTTGTAACAAATTTCTTAAAATTTCCTCTCTTTATTGTAAACAACCCTCGCAGTCATTTTCCATAATCTAGATACTGTTGAAGGCCGCGGTTATTTATTAAGTCCAGTGCAGTTTGGCCGTCAGTTAGAATTCTTTCTATTTCTTCAGCGTTTTTGTTTTCATCAAAGACTGGGATAACGCTTTCAACAATTCTTAAGCGTTTTTCTGTTAACACCACCTTCCACTTTGACACACTTGACACCTTCTTACCCACCCACCCCTCCACCCACCCCAAGTCACCCCAAGTTCTTAATCAGGTAATCTCTAAGTTCCTACTTAAGTCACCCCAAGTTCTTAACTTAAGTCACCCCAAGTTCTTAACTTAAGTCACCCCAAGTTCTTAACTTAAGACATCCCAAGATCATAACTAAGTCATCCTCTAAGTTCTACCAAGTTCTTATTCAAGTCAATTTATAATTATTTATTAAGTTCTTGAAATATTATTGCATTTGAAATGGATCAAAATGAAGTTTTGTTGCTGGTGGTTCTGGCATGCTTTTTTGTTCGGTTTCTGTATTTAGTGGCGGAGATTTTTTGGACTGCTTCGGTTTTTGTTGGCTTTGTTTATATATTTTATGACCATAATAACCGCCCCCAGCAGCAATGACACCAAAAGTGACAACTGTTTTAAACCCAATATTTCATGGCGACTTTGGCGTTGTAGGACTTGAATCAACTTGTTCTTGTTCTGGTGTTTTTATAACGACTGGCTGTGGCTCTGGCACTTTTTCATTATGAGTTAAATTCTGTGCTTGTAACTTTGATTTTTTTTTCTTTGTTCCATTTTGCTATTTTTTTTCCTGCTGCAATGCGCCCAGGATGCTTTTTACTGGTCACTTTCTCCACCTGATTCAATGTTTTCTGATTCTGATTCTGCTGTTTTTCTGGCTCCATCATTTTTAAGGGAAATAAAATCTATATGATTAAAAGTAATTAATCCCATGATTACTGGCGACAATAACGTTCCAAATCTGTAATATAGATCACATCCTAGAGACTCTAATGACAGATCACATCCTAGAGACTCTAATGACAGATCACATCCTAGAGACTCTAATGACAGATCACATCCTAGAGACTCTAATGACAGATCACATCCTAGAGACTCTAATGACTTTGTTAAAACTGGATCCGGAGTTAAATCATACATAACATCTTGTTCAGAATCAATGGGAGCAAATCGGCCTGCTAGTTTAGTGTACAAACTAAGAGCCGTTTGACCGACGCTTTTTACCATTCTTGACCCCAGTTGCGCTTCATACCTGCTGTGAT
This sequence comes from Conus canariensis, assembly GCA_033310375.1. Lineage (NCBI taxonomy): Eukaryota > Metazoa > Mollusca > Gastropoda > Neogastropoda > Conidae > Conus > Conus canariensis. The sequence continues at coordinate 52,896,940 of CM065739.1, forward strand.
GCTTTACAGTGTCTTGTGGCGACATCTGTTGAATCTGTTCTGTGCTGAATTCTTTTCCAAGGTACTGTTTTGTTTGTCCACATGCTGCCAAAGAATACAGCCTTTCCTTTTTGGGCATAATAGCTTGGTCATCAACTTGATCATTTGTAATCATAAGTTCGGGAATGTTTAGTAGATCGCCGCTGTTCATGTTTTATTATTAAATATAATTATAATTATTTTATTTTTAAAAATGAGCACCGAAAAAACTGTTACCAACCTTGTATACCATTCTGCTGTTATTGGAGGCCTAAGTGTAGGATACACAATGCTTGGTAAAAGCCTGTTAAAAATAAAACCGGCAGATCTTGGCAAGCTAGACTTTGAAGACTCAGAAAAACTAATTGCTATTATTACAGCTTCATTTGGTACGAAAGATTTTCTAGTTAAGCAAGGAATAATTCCAGACAGTATAAATATGTAAAATAAAAAAAATGCATTTATAAAAATGGCTTCACTCGTAATGATGATAGGCGGTGCAATGGTGAATGCGCTTGCTTTTAGCGGAAGCAATTTTGCATTTAGTAAACTACAAAATAACGACGAGAGAAAAAGATTTAACAAAGCTATAGAGGAACTAGCCGCAGCACAAGCCGCTTATGAAAAGCGGAGAAATGCACAGGGACATGCAGCTTACACATTTAAAATGTTGACCAGGCAATAAAAGAATATTTTCTAGTAACAGGCAAACCAATCGAGACATTGCCCCCACCAAAATTCAGTGACTTTTATCAACCATCAGAAAAACAAAAGATGCAAGAACTCGTGTTTATTGTCTTTGGTATGGCCGCCGTGTATTTTGTTGCACTTTATATTGGCTGAATAAAAAATGAACAAAATCTATTATTCGCCGAAAGGATATTGGCAGGGAATAACAGCAGTTAAAAAGCTCAGCCAAGCGGCAGGTGTCGGTGAACAAACAGCAAAGGAATGGTTATCTAAACAAGCGATTTGACAAATTTATCTACCTGCGCCTAACCGAATGCAGAGACCACACTTTGTGAATACAACACCAAACGACATCCATCAAAATCAAATGGACCTTCTATATTTACCCCATGATACGATTAGACGAAAAAGATTTAAGTACGCACTTACAGTCATTGACATAGCTTCAAGATACAAAGATGCGGAACCATTAACACAAAAGAGTGCTTCTGCTGTTGCTGTCGCCATACAACTGGTATACCAACGAGGTCCGTTAACTTATCCTCGTATGATTCAAGTCGATGATGGAAAAGAACTTAAAGGCCAAGTGAATCAATTATTGTTAAAACATAGAGTTACCATTAAAAGAGGCATTCCAGGAGTTCACAGATCACAGGCTTTGGTTGAAAACTTTAACAAACAGTTATCTGAAAGACTTTTCTCCTACCAGTATCACAGAGAGCTGATTGACAATTCTCGCAACACAGAATGGGTTAGAAGACTGCCCTCAGTTCTACGTGCAATGAATAATGAAGAATTTAAATTAACAGGGCTGAAACCAGTACAAGCAATCAAACGAAAAACAATAAATGTTGCTGAAGACTCCAGTTCATCCAGCAAACTATTATCATTTGGTTTAAAAGTAAGGTACCTTTATTTACCGGGAGAAGCAGAAGGGGACACTCGCCTTAGGGCAACAGATCCAGTTTGGATTGTTGATCCATATGAAATAAAAAAAAAATTGTAAAAATGAATCCACCTGTGTATTATTTACGAGAAACTGACACAACAAAACGACCAGCCCCTCAAAGATCTTTTATGAAGGAAGAACTGCAGATAATCTCACCAGGCACAGTTCCAGTCGCTTAATTAATTTTTAATTTTCACAAATATATTTGAGTCTAAAATGGAAGCTCAGACGGAAGAATCCTTATATGAAACTAAAATGGCGCTCGAAGTAAGAATGGCAAAGGAGGAGTCCTTGAAATTAATAGAATTATTCAATTATAATAATATTATTAGACAAATATTTAAGAAGATTGATCATCTCATGCTAGAACAGCCAGACAATTGCTTACAACCCCAAACCCCAAATTTTGATTTTCGGATATGGGAAAAAGAATATCTTGAAATGATAAAAAAAAACTCGAGCACATTTAGCAGTAATGAGAAATAATTTGGCTGAATTTGATGATGATATAGTCGCGCTTCTGATAAAAGTTGAGGAAAAATATAAACTCCCGCATGAAGATATATGATTATACCACCGTTCACTTTGTTCTCCAGTGCCCAGTTGCATATGGATACTCTGGATTATTAAACACTCGTTTTGTGTTAGTGCTGTCAAGCGACTTTTTTGTTACAACTGTTGTGCTGATCTCATGTAGATTAGATCGTAGTTTTACGTTGTCATGATGAAAAGTCTTTTTTTTAAATTTTTTTTTTTTTTTATTGAACAATGCTTATTTATAGTTGTCATGTGATATGTTTGACTGCACAACAGTGCAAGATATTCCCTTTGCTTTTTTAATAGTGCTAGTTTGACATGAAAGACTGTACATTTTTTTACATGAAAGACTGTACATTTTTTGACATGAAAGACTGTACATTTTCGACTTTAAACCAATAAACTCCTTGATCACCCCTCCAGATAATTCATCCTTCATCTTTCCTAAAACCTCCTTATTAACAGTTGAATGCAAAGGGCTGTCTTTAGTGTAATCAGATGTGTCGTACCATCCCGCATGCCCTTTAGCCACTTCTAATTCCATGTCTTTGTAGACGTCTTCAGTAGGGATATCGAGGATAAAACTGTCTGTATTTGTGTAAAGTACTCTGGACTCTGGATACAAGGGTTTAAAGTAGTCATAAAGAAATTCTAACATCAAAAGCTTCGACAGCTCTAAAACAGTAAACCCAATAAAAGCAGGTTTGTCCAATTTGACTTTCTTTCTCTTCATCATTAAGCCAAAAAGTTGATCATGAAATCTTCTAAAGTCCTGATAATTAGGTTTTGAAGTCAGCTTAATTGCGTCGTTCTCTCTGGTGACCAATCTGACATCTTTGCGCTTGTGTGGATTTTCCATAGTCTTTCCACAACAGCTGTTGTTCATCAACTTGAAAAAGTCTTTTTCTGAAGCATCTGTGGATTTAGTTCTGAGATCAGTGTTCTTCATGATGTATGGTTTCATGAACTGTTCTTGATCAAAAGCAATTATACGATGAACTGCTGTTAGCTTTAAACCATGTCTTAAATAAAATTGGGGAAGTCTGTAATGACAGACATAATTGTTTTTGCCTCGAAGATTAGGCACAGGTTTAGGTGGTTCTGTCATTGACACCTTTAGGCTTTCTGCTGCTAATGGATAGTCATTATGCAAGTCATGGAGTTCATGAGGATATTCCAAGTCAATTTCTAGAATGAAGCCCCGATGTCGATCAGCTTCCAGAGTATGCAGCCATTTTAAAAACTTTTGGAGGTCGCCTAGTCCTTCTGGTTACATTTTAAAGTTACGTAATGGAAGTGATTGACTCATAGCCCAACCATACAGATTGTTTGCATCTAAATACATAAGATAGTTAGACTTCTTATCAGGATCATAATCATCTAGGTATTTGTTGTTTGCTTTACAGTAATGATGCGACGCCATACTAATTCCCCCACGTAATCCGTTTTCAATCATCTGAAGCATTGGCAGGTCAGACAACAGGTCAGTCTGTACCCCAGTATATTTTAAGAAAGCGTTCCAACTCATCCCAGGTGCAGAAATATAATGCGCAGGATCCAGGCTGTAATGTTTCATGCAGGTCTTTCTGTAATTTTAAAAAATGTCCGCCAACAAACAAACGTCGGCCATTAAATAGGCGTCATGATAGTCTCCCATTGTTTTACACTCTAACTTCTGCCATGCTTCTTGAGCATGCTGATAGTCGGAGTCACTGATGTCCTTTCCTTTAAGACTAGAAAAGAATGCGCCTTTAGGCGGAATGGAGTCTTCGTCAAACCTTTCCCAACTGTTCATGTACTCATAAGGGTAAACGCCCTTTCTAACAAGTGTTGGGTCAAAATATTCTTCTGTTAACTATAATAACCGAATGAATGTTGCACAACGTGAACTGTTTGACCGAGCCTCTCGAGCAATGTTTGCTTTGATGAGGAAAGCTAAATTATTGATGCTTCCTGCAGACCTAGTGATGGATTTATTTGATAAAACTGTATTACCAATTCTTACATATGGATGTGAAATTTGGGGATTTGACATTAATGATCTTGTCCAAAGATTACAGTTAAAATTTTATAAGCTGGTTCTAAAACTACGACAGTCGACACCTTCTTTAATGGTTTTCGGTGAAAGGGGAAAATTCCCCATACCGGTCATTGTTAACTCCAGAATGTTATCATTTTGGTTTAACCTTGTATCTAACCGTCATAGTTATAAATTATCATTTCTTGTGTATCTCAGACTTCAGTCTTCTCAGAATGTATGAATTAAATGTACATGAAAACAAATATATCAAATACATCCATACATTATTAAATGAAATTGGTTTGAGTAGTTTCTGGCTAAATCAGAACACACTTGATGTACATCCATTATGGTTTAAAGAGAAAGTAAAAAGATGCCTTAAAGATAGTTTCATACATACCTGGTACGCGCATGTTGACAATGATGAATTATATATCAATTATAGAATGTTTAAAACATCATTTGGTGTTGATCCATACTATCTAGTTTTACCACAGAATTACATGGTTACTCTACTCAAATTTAGAACAACAAATAATAATTTACCTGTAAATAAGCTACGCTATGCTGGCACACCTGGGTGTGAAAGAATTGTGAGAAACGTGCTATGCATGATATTGCAGATGAATTTCATTATTTGTTCGTGTGTCCTTTTTTTGATGCAGAAAGAAAAAAATACCTCCCGCGATACTTCTTTGTACGGCCGAATGCTGTTAAATTCAACATTTTGTTTGCATAAAAAACAAGAAACTTTTAATTAAACTAAAGAATTATATTACAGTTATAAATAGCTTTTTCCAATAATTCATATAACTAAAATTACAACATTACACGAAGTTTGCACTCTGTATATGGAAAACTGTCTATGAAATTTTCATTTATGCTTAATATTGTTTGCGTCGTTTGCTCGTTTATTTTGCTTACTTGATTATGGATATCACTCTATTCTGATGTGCGATTATTCATTTTGTGTGAGTATTGTCTTATATTTCTGTGCCCCATGTGGGTATGAAATAAAATAATTGCCTTGCCTTGCCATTGCCTTGTTATTAGGCAGGACTTTAAGGACATAGCCAGTGACTCTAATGATCCCATCAGGTGTTGCATAGAGTCATAAAAAGACAGGTTATTTAAAGTGAAACACATGTACTTTTCTGATGACTGAACAATGCATGACACCCTGAAGTCGCCGGTTACTGCTTGCAATATAAGATGAGAGTCGTAACCACGCAAGTTGTGAAAGAAGATAAGTAATTTCCAAGTCTTTGGCTCAAACTTTAGTTGAAGATTGCATTTACTGTGTGCTGCTCCTCTGAACTTTCCGCTGATGTGATCATGGTCTCTTACTGTTGGATTCGTTGCGTCCGTCGCTGTCGCGTCTGGTGTTCTAAACCGCAAATCCAACAGTGAGTGGCCGAGTCATACTGTTGTTGGTCTTCAGGTGTCATCTTAATGTCCTTTTGCCATTGCTCTTTATAACGTATTTCTGAACTTTTGGTTTCACGTCTCTGTGAGGGATGGGCAGCCTGGAAAGCTTTTTTAATTGTAGCATCCTTGGCTAGCTGGTCAGCCATTTCATTGCCACAGAGATGCCAAGCTGACTAGGAACCCAAGCAAAAACAACGTTGAATCTGGCAGAGGTCACAGGAGGGATGTGGTGAATAAAGTATTCGGCTGGCAAGTTTTAATAATAATAATGATGATGATGATAACAACAATAACAATATTAACAGTAACATTATATTTACAAAGCGCCTTGCCAAAGATTCTAGGCCCTGACAAGCCACAATCTTGTGTACGGAACGAGCTGCCTACCTGGGTTGTGCCGACTGAAGAGTTGCCTGCCGGCGCTTCATACAGTCGTTTCCCGTGTCATCCGGTCAATATT
>CM065739.1:52908041-52923041 GCA_033310375.1 Conus canariensis
ATCAAGTTTTATTAAACTGGGAACAGGTAAGCCTCAGCTAACCGTAGATATTGAAAAGACTATCTCAGTTTTTCTCAACAGATGTCACCTTTTACGCATGGAATTTGGTTTTATGGAGACAAGGTCATCAGCATTTAGAAATTTTATCTTTCAAAAAAATGATAATGACGACATGGATGATGATGACGACGATGATGATGATAATGATGATGGTATTGTAAGGATATAATGATAAAAATGATAACTCACACACATGTAAACACATGTAAACATGCACACACACACGTAACGCACGCGCGCATGGAAGCACACACACACACACACACACACACACACACACACACACACACACACACACACACACACACACAGAGTAACGCACACAATCGCATACACATGTGCATTCTCTGCCTGAGAGAGAGAGAGAGAGAGAGAGAGAGAGAGAGAGAGAGAGAGAGAGAGAGAGTCAGTTAGTCACTTAGTCACTTAGTTATTTTATTTAAAGTCTTTTCATCGTGTCGATGATGTTAGACTCTAGCATCAAAACGGCAAAACTTTGTTAAATTTTCAACATCATCAAAATCTTTTTTTTTTAAAGAGTGGAAGAGAGAGAGAGAGAGAGAGAGAGAGAGAGAGAGAGAGAGAGAGGAGAGAGAGAGTTACAAGAAACTTACAAAAGGGCTACGTAACAAATAACTAGCTAATCTAAATATTGAAAGGTTGAAAAGATTAAACTGATCCCAAAATTACTTAACATTAGAAACAGGTAAAATACATTCTACGTCTTCCAGAGGTAGGAAAGTTGTCATTGAAGCACATTTTACCAGTATATGCTCAATTGTCAGTTCTGCACACCAGACGCACTTAATGTCTTTACAGTACTTTGTCGTTAAAGCATTTAACAAAAGTCTGCACGACAAGGTAACAGTTGATCTACTTGCAAATGGAGCATTAAATAATGAAAATATATTTTGTCCCAGAAGAGAAAAAAACGTATCATTTCACTAAACAAGCTTCAAGAATATATCTTTTATGCAGTGGAACTGCAGGTCCATTGCGTCAAAGTTAAGCTACTTTAAGGATTATGAAAGCCATAGCAGCCATCAAGTTCCACTCCTTCAGTTACTTAATGTTCCCAACACGAAGCTGCCTAAATTAAATGGATATTATTTCCCCCCATCTGCATCACATGGATCAGTCCGGGAAGGTTTCTACGGCAGTGTATATTCAGTGTGGTTTAGATTTTGAGCCTATTCAGTCCCCAGTCCCAGCAGATTTTACAGATATATCTTCAACAGGTGTAAAAATAAAGATTAAGGATCACGTGATTAGTTATTTTTATCAGTTTATCTTAGAAATGGCCCTTCAGACCTAAATACAAGCTGGTTACTCCCCCTAGGGAAGTCAAATGATCAACGGATAGCGTGTGGCGATTTCAGTATCCATGCTCCCTTCTGGGAGAAGAATTGCCAGACAGTCACAATTGCTCGTTTTGTAGAAAATGTAGTAGATTCTTCTCTTGTATCGCTTAATGACAGGAGAACCACGAGGGTACCTGATATATATTAACTCGTAAGGCGACCTCCATTGATCTCACACTGGTTTCCCCAAACATAACTATAATGAACACAGGGGACGCAGAAGATCCATTGGGAAGTAGTCATATTCCTGTTACACCAAAACTAAATGAATCTCTTCAACTTCATGAAGAATGTAATGATACAATACCTAAATTTTCTTATGAAAAAGCTGACTGGGACAAGTTTCAGTCTGTCCTGCCAGAACAGCCTCTTATATTTTCAGAGAATGAAAGTGTTGATGAATGTTTTGAGAGATTCACTAAGGCAGTTCTGTCAGCGACTGAACTGTCAGTTCCCAGAAGGAACTCAGTCAGAGCCGGAATTCACTCAGGTGAAGAAGCTCCATGGCGCATTCCATGTCATATACCACTCACAGTGAAGCATATTCTTTTTGGAGTGTTGGGACTTGCGGGATGTTAGGCATAAACATTTTACAGCAGACTCCATTAATTAAAAAAAAAAACGTGTTCAGAGATGTACCACCGGATGTGATCTTTGAATATCTGAAAGAGATAAACATTTTTCGTCTGATGTAAGATTTTACGGAAGAAGGATTTTTCAAACGAAATTTCGGGTTTTTTTTAGAAGGTGTAGTTTAAAGGGTTGTGTGAATGTTTTTTTTTCTTTTAATGATTTGTGAGTTGACTTCAACGTGGTGACAGCCTTGATATGGCTTTTTGCTTCGGCTGGGCTATAAGCAACATTCTCTCTCTCTTTCTCTCTGTCCCTCTCTGTCTGTCTGTCTGTCTGTCTGTCTGTCTGTCTGTCTGTCTGTCTGTCTCTCTCTCTCTCTCTCTCTCTCTGTCCGTCTCTTAGGGTTTTACAACTAATGACCATCAAAGTGTTAAAGTGTCAAGTCTCTGTCTCTCTCTCTCTGCCTCTCTCTCTGTCTCTCCCCCTCTCTCTGTCTCCATCTCTGTCTGTGTCTCTCTGTGTGTCTCTCTCTGTCTCTATCTGCCTGTCTGTCTGGCTGTCTCCTGCTCCCCCCCCCCCTCTCTCTCTCTGCCTCCCCCTCTCCTCTCTCTTTCTCTGCCCATCGCTTTCTAACCCCCCTCTCTCTCTCTCTCCTCTCTCTCTCTCTCTCTCTCTCTCTCTCTCTCTCTCAATGACATGCTGTTGGAAAAACTTGTCACTAGCGTAAACAGTCAAAGAGAGTTTTGGGAAACTGTGCATACAACATCTTTTAAACGGAAACATAATAATTTGACAGTTGAGGACTGGTTTAAGCATTTTAAGGGTTTACTAGAACTAGAGGAAACAAGAGGTACAGTTTTTCCGGATAATGATCAAGATTATTCTGAGGAAGATGGAGATGAGGCGATGGCTATGAATCGCCCTATATCAAGAGAAGAGGTACTGGTTGCAATAAATAGGTTAAAGAATGGTAAAGCTGCTGGTCCAGATGGAATCATTGGGGAATGTTGAAATGTGCTGGAGGTCGGGTTTGTGATTTTTTTGTGAAATCTTTTAATGCATTGTTCGACAAAGGTATTTTTTCAGATAACTGGACTGATTCTATAATACTTACTTTATTCAAAAAAGGTAATGTTAATAATCCCAGTAATTACAGAGGATATCTGTGTGTGATATCAGCAGTAAAATATATAGTGCAGTTATAAATAACAGACTTCAAGAATGGGTAGAAGAATATAATATGACAGGTGAACACCAAGCAGGATTCAAAAGAGGATACTCAACAGTTGATCATATGTTTACTTTGTTGGCGCTAATACAAAAACAGTTTTGTTTCAATCGTAAGTTATATGTTGCCTTTATTGATTTTGAAAAGGCGTTTGATTCAATAGAAAGAAACTTGTTGTGGCTAATCCTTTTGAAAAATGGAATCAAAGGTAAACTGTATCAATGTGTTCGTAGCATGTATGTCAATGTAAAGGCTAGGTCAGATGTGGTGCTAATCTAACTAATTACATTAACTGTACTCGTGGGGTGAAACAGTCAAGGTGATGTATGCAGTCCTGTTTTATTTTGTTTGTTCATCAATGAATTAGCACTGGAAGTAATTAGAGGAGGCCGACATGGTGCGACGTTTACGTATGACTACTTTGAGCTGTTCATATTGCTATTGGCTGATGATGTGGCTTTGTTGGCTGAAACAGTCGTTGGTCTACAGACCCAGATAAATAGTTTGCATCGCGCAGCGTCAGCCTTATGTTTAAAGGTAAATATGGATAAAAGTAATGTTGTTGCGTTTAGGAAAGGGGGGCATTTATCTGCATATGAAAAATGGACTTTCAGCGGTATAACTATGCCTGTCGTTAATGCATATAAGTACTTAGGAATTTACTTTTCTACGAGACTTAGTTTTGTAGCAGCTTGTAATAACCTTTCGAGTAGAGCCAAAAATGCTTTGTTATGTATTTTGCAAAAACTCTTTAAGTTAAAAAAATAATTCCCTGCATACTTTTCTGAAACTGTTTGACGCACGGATTCAGCCAATAGTACAATACGGTGCCGAGTTATGGGGGTTAGAAAAAGCAGCTCTACAATGCGAAAAGGTCCACTTGTTTTGGGCTCAAGAGATTTTTAGGAGTTGAACTGCGGACACCCAATGACCTTGTATATGGCGAAACGAACAGGTATCCTATTTACATAAACTCTGCCGTAAAATGTGTTAAGTTTTGGTTAAAATTAACAAGAATGCATGAGAGCAGATTACCATATAAGGCCTATCGTGTGTGGTTTGATTTAGATGAACGTGATAAAAGAAACTGGGTCTCAAATGTTCGTTGTAAACTGTATCTGTTTGGATTTGGTTATGTTTGGTTGAATCAAGGCGTTAATGCGACTGGCGATTTTCTCAGAGTCTTTAGAGATAGACTAATTTCGTGCAGGTGGCAGGAATGGAATTTTCATATGGATAACAGTGAAAGATTTATTTATTACAGGTCCTTTTGTACCGTACCTGATGTTAAAACTTATTTACAGCTAAACCTGGACAGGCACTTAAAGTATATAACGACAAGGTTCAGACTTGGTATTTCTGAAATTGCCGAGCATTATTACCGTTATCGTTCTCATAGTGAAGCAGATTTAATATGCCCACTTTGTAGAAATGATACAGAAAATGTGCATTTTATGTTGTGTTGTCCTGCCTTGCACAACCTAAGAGCTCAGTATATACCAATCAAGTTTTATAAATTCCCAAGCCAGTTTAGATTGGCTCTTCTGTTGGCATGTACTTATGAGCAAACTGTTAAAAATTTGTCAATTTATTTATTCAAAGCATTCAAGTTGCGATCGTGTATTCTGTCATAAAGTACTATTTCGAATATGTATTTGTTATGTTTGCGTGCAGTTGCTCAGCTCCTAAGATGACTGTAATTAACCCGCAATCCCCTTCACCAGCTACTAAGATGACTGTAATTAACCCGCAATCCCCTTCACCAGCTACTAAGATGACTGTAATTAACCTGCAATCCCCTTCACCAGCTACTAAGATGACTAATTAACCCGCAATCCCCTTCACCAGCTACTAAGATGACTGTAATTAACCCGCAATCCCCTTCACCAGCTACTAAGATGACTGTAATTAACCCGCAATCCCCTTCACCAGCTACTAAGATGACTGTAATTAACCCGCAATCCCCTTCACCAGCTACTAAGATGACTGTAATTAACCCGCAATCCCCTTCACCAGCTACTAAGATGACTGTAATTAACCCGCAATCCCCTTCACCAGCTACTAAGATGACTGTAATTAACCCGCAATCCCCTTCACCAGGGGCTATGGCCTAAAACGTGAATAAATTATCTTGAGTCTTGAGTCTTGAGTCTCTCTCTCTCTCTCTCGCTCGCTCTCTCACACACACACACACACACACTCTCTCTCTCTCTCTTTCTCTCTCTCTCTCTTTCTTAGGGCTTTACAAAGTAATGACAGTAAACCATCAAAGTGTCAAGTCTCTCTCTCTGTCTCTGTCTCTCTGTCTGTCTGTGCCTCTCTCTCTCCCTCTCTCTGTCTCTCTCTCTCCCTCTCTCTGTCTCTCTGTCTCTCTGGGGGAGTGTCGAGGTACACGAAGTAGATAGGTTGTGTTTCATGTGCTCTCTCTTTCTCCGCCGTTTTGCGCTGGTTAAAGGAAGAACTGTCATCTGTGGATTGTCAGTAATTTGCGTTAGCCACCATGCCTTCAGATGCCCTCAAGTTTAGGCCGGTATGTGGAGTATTCGCTGCTTATACGCATCCTTCATGTTGAAGCGAGCGAAATTCAAAGCCGCCATGAGAGTGTCCATGTTAAAGTTGAGGACACGAACAGACGGTGTAACCCTTGGACTGTTACTCTCTTTACTTGTTTACGGAAATTTGTTACGGCGTTGCGGAGACGTGGAGCTGAACCCTGGGCCTGGCACGAAGGACAGCCTGCGCCAGTCCCGACTTGGCAGTGGAGGATCTACTCGACGAGACAGTGTCAGTGGTCAGGGATCTGCCCCCGCGTCGTCGGCACTTCCGGACCCCGCCATGAAGGACGTAATGGCTTCCCTGAACGAGGTGATGGGCTCATTGAACGGACTGAACTGCAAGTTCGATCATATGTGTGGTGAAATGAAAGACATGAAAGATATGTGTGGTTCCTTACAGGGAGATGTTTCTAGTTTGATAAAAGAAATTTCTGACCTCAAGCAAGAAAATTCAAGATTAAAGTGTGAAAATGAGAAACTTAGTGCAAAAGTGGAATCTCTGGATAAGAAAGTTGATGATTTGGAGGGTAGGTCAAAAAGAAATAACTTAATCATTCATGGTATTCCCCGGAACAAGAACGACAGCTGGCAAGACTGTGAGGATGTGGTGAAGGACATGATAACTGATGAACTGGAGTTAACTGATGATATTGTGTTTGATAGGGTCCATCGCCTGAATTCAAAGCCATGCTCTCCCATTGTTGCCCGTTGTACCTTTTTCAAGGATAAGGACAAGATTTTGCGTGCCAAACGGAAATTGAAGGGGAGCAACATCTTTATTGGGGAAGACTTTTCTTTGAAAGTAAGGGAAATCCGGAAAAAGCTTTCCACTCATTTAAAGTCTGCAAGGTCAAAGGACAAAAAGGCATTCATGGTATATGACCACCTCGTCATTGATGGCAAAACATACGGGCTGGATGATAGTGATAATCTTGCTCTGCTTGAATAATGGTGTGGCCCGCCCCAAACGGTGACGGTGACAATGTCCCAGTCTCAAAATTTAACTGGTTTCAAAAGTAAGCTGACACCGTTTACCAAGTGTGTTTCTGTGTCACGAGAGGGCACGAAGAACAATGTTGTGAACTGTTTTTGTGTACAAGAAACTTGTAATACACATCCCGTGCCTGATGTCAGTGTAGGCGATTTGTGCACGGATTTTTCCAACCATCAGGTTGAATGTGTATATAGCCTTGTTGATGTGCTGTGTGTGAAAAAAGGGAAGTTTGAGATCAGTGATCACTCTGTCAACCAACCGCATGTTGATGTTCGTCCACCCTGCAGTGATGACGTTGAGGTTGAAACGTGTGCGAATGTTGCACGGGAAGAATGTGGGGGAGAATGTAAAGGGGACGGAGTGATGATGACAAACTGGTGGTAGGGGTGAATTTCTGAATATGTCTGAAATAAACAGCGGTGATGACTGTGAGAATCTGCATGCTATAGACATCAATGGCAATTGTGAGAATAAAGCTGATCATTTTACTCATCCTGCATGTAAAAATGTTAGTAGTAACTGTAACAACTATGTAAGTAAAAGTAGCAGAGGTGAATGTAGAAATTTTAATAACAAAGATGGTGACGATGTAATTGTGGATAGAAAAGACAAAACCAGATGTGTGAATGATTCCTGTAAGTCGTTTGGGACGTATGAACAACAAACCAATTTTACGAGAGGGTCAGGAGAAGAGAGAGATGGTGGTATGGATTTACAACCTGAGAGCGGTTCCTGTTCTGGTCTGAATGTGACGAGTGTGTATGGTTTTGTAAAAAACATATCTTTCTTCATTGGAATATATGTGGATTGTCTAACAAATTAGAAGATAGATGTTTTATTCAATTTGTTTCCTCGTTTGATGTTGTTTGTTTAGTGGAGACGTTTGTAGAAAAATTTGAATCGACTATTTTCAAAAATCATAATCTCTATGTAAAGTCAGCGGTTAAGCTTACAAGACATGGAAGATGCTCAGGGGGGATAATTTGCTTGGTACATAAAAGCTTAGTTCCGTATGTGCGTCTTATTGATTGTGAGAATCCTTATTTGATGTTATTTGTTCTTGATAAAGAATTTTTGGTCTTAAAAAAAAACCAAAACCTTACTGGCTTGTACATACGTTCCACCTGAAAATTCACCTTACTACTCTGTAAATAGTTTTGACAACGGCATCGACTTGCTAGAAGAGTGTATTGTGAACAATGTGATGTCTTTAGGTGATATTGATATATTGCTCTGTGGTGATATTAATGCGAGGACATCTAACCTGTCCCCGGAAATTATTAGTGAGCGTGATCTACATGTATGTCACAATAACAGCAAAAGTCCCGAAATGGTGAGATCTTCCTAAGATAAAGTACTCAACTTGTACGGAAAGAAAATGCTTAACATGTGTTCTGTGTTAGGATTATGTATTTTAAATGGTGTATGTAATGGCGACTCAGAGGGTCGTTTCACATACATTTCTGATACTGGTAACAGTGTAAACGATTATTTCCTAGCATCTGTAGACCTTTTGACTTATTAAGTAACCAGTTAACTTTGAGAGTACTAGAAAGATTTGAATCTGATCACTTACCCCTTGTATTATGTATAAATGTCCGGAGCGAAAAGATGTATTCCAACATGAATATGCGTGTTCAACACAACGAATTTATTGTTAAATATTGTTGGAACCAAGATTACGCTGGGCAGTTTATTTTTTCCATGCAGTCAGAAGATGTACAGAACCAGATAGTAGCTGCTGTGATCTGATACATGTGGATGTCAACGACGCAATAAATCAGTTCAATAAAATTGTTAAAGATCAAGCTGAATGTATGGTGAAAAGAATACCAGTAAACAAAAACATTACTCAAAATAATTGGTATGACCAGGAATGTAAACTATATAACTGTAAAATGCATAGACTGTTCAGAAAATTTAATAACACGTTAGATAAAGAAGACGGAATTGAGTTTTGTATTGCAAGGCGTGAATATAAGAATTTAAACAAAAGGAAAAAGAAAGAATATATGATAGCTTGTTAAATGAAGTCATGAATTCCATTCAGAGCCAGAAGTCTTTTTGGGAACATGTTCATAAAATATCTAGAAAGAGATCACAACCTTCAAATGATATTCCTATGTATGAATGGTATCAACATTTCAGAAGTTTGCTAGAAAAAGACGATGATGAGAGTGTCATTATTGAGGAAACGTTAACAGATGAGGACGGAGAGGAAGGTTGTCTGTTTGCTGTACGGAAATTGAAAAATGGTAAATCTGCTGGACCAGATGGTATGATTGGTGAGTTTTTCAAGAATTCTGGAGAAAATAGTTTGAACTTTTTAATAAAGCTATTCAATTTTCTGTTTGATTCTGGAATATATCCTGATGGCTGGAAAGAATCTGTAGTTCTGCCTTTATTTAAAAGGGGAGAAGTCAATGATGTGAACAGTTACAGGGGTATTTCTTTGAGTAATATTTGTAGTAAGTTGTATAGTTCTGTTATTAATAGTAGGTTATGTGAATGGGTACGCTTGAATGATATAACTGGGGAACATCAAGCTGGGTTTGAAAAAGGTTACTCAGCAATTGACCATATATTTCCGCTACTAGCTGCCGTGCAAAAACAGTTTGTAAATAATCAGAAGTTATATGTTGCCTTTGTTGATTTTGAAAAGGCTTTTGATTCAATCTCTCGTAAACTTTTATGGCCTATTTTGATAAAAAATGGAGTTAAAGGTAAATTATTTCGTTGCGTAAAAAATATGTACAGTGAAGTGAAAGCAAGAATACGATCAGGAGCAAAATTATCTGATTCTTTTATGTGTTCTCGTGGTGTTAAACAGGGTGATGTCTCTAGCCCCGTGTTGTGTTCGTTGTTCATAAACGAGCTAGCCCTGGAAATAATTGAAAATGGTAGGCATGGAGTAACTTTTGATTTTGTAGAATTGTTTATTTTGCTGTTTGCTGATGATATTGTATTATTGTCCACGACAGTAATTGGTCTCCAACGTCAACTTAATTCTTTATACTCTGCAGCCAAAGGACTTGAATTACATGTTAACATGAAGAAGACTAACATTATTGTTTTTCGTAAGGGTGGGTACTTGGCAAAAGTTGAGAGATGGACCTATGGAAATGAGAGAGTCGTTGTAGTGAATGCGTATAAATATCTAGGAATATACTTTACAACTAAACTCAGTTTTAATTATGCCTGTCAAGATATCGCACACAGAGCAAAGAGAGCAATTGTAGTTATTCTTCATATTTTGCACAAACTAGACTGTAACTCATTTAGTATTTTTACGAAGCTGTTTGACTCACAAGTTCAACTAATTCTGCAGTATGGAGCTGAAATCTGGGCTTTCGAAAAAAAAAGTATGATCACAGAGAAAGTTCACCTGTATGCATTGAAACGTTTCTTAAGTGTTGATATGAGAACTCCAAATGATATGATTTATGGAGAACTCGGAAGATATCCAATTTACCTGAACTCCTATGTAAAATGTATTAAATATTGGCTGAAGTTAACTAGAATGCATGAAGATAGGTTACCCTTTAAGGCATACAAAATGTTGATGTTTTTGGATAATAATGGAAAGAAGACATGGGCTTCTAGTGTGCGACTATGTTTGAATTCATATGGTTTTGGGTTTGTTTGGGATAATCAGGGCGTTCAAAACATATCTGGATTTTTGAAATGTTTTGAAGACAGAATTATTGATTGTAGATGGCAAAACTGGCATGATCATGTTGATCATAGTGATAGATTCTTACAGTACAGATTCTTTAAGACAACGCATGAGCTAGAGCCATATGTGAATGTTAAAATGAATCGTTATGTTATGAGCACATTAGCAAAATTTAGATTTAGTGTTTCTGATATCGCTTGTCATCGTTTCAGATACTACAACTATGCCGAAAGTGAATTTATATGCCGTTTATGTGGTTTAGCCAAAGAGGATGAAGTTCAATTTTTGTTGTGCTGTCCTGTATTACAGGATCTTAGAACCAAACATATTCAACCTAAGTATTTTACTGAACCATGTCATTTCAAGGTAATATTACTGTTGTCAAGAAAAGAAAACATTATCTGCAATCTGGCTATGTATATTTATGAAGCACAAAAAAGACTGCGTGCTGTTGTGCATTGACTTCATTCTACTATGTATATTTTCATTGTTGCACTGAAAAGGATCATTATCTATAATGTCTTAGGCGTAAGTTGCATTGTATAATTGTGTAAATGCCCCCCTTCAGTATGGGGCCATGGCCTTAAATCTGAAGAAATATTCGTATTCGTATTCTGTGTGTGTGTGTGTGTGTGTGTGTGTGTGTGTGTGTGTGTGTCTCTCTCTCTCTCTCTCTCTCTCTCCTCTCTCTCTCTTTCTGTGTGTGTGTGTGTGTGTGTGTGTGTGTGTGTGTGTGTGTGTGTGTGTGTGTGTGTCTGTCTGTCTCTCACTCTCTCATCCCCTACCGGCCGCTCCCCAGTTGGATGCTGCTCTGCATGCCGCGACAGGCCACACTGGTGTCGCTTCCTCTGCGTCCACGGTCGATACGTAGCGCCGCAGGTAGCGATTAGACTCACGTCGGCAGTGTATCGACATGGGCAGAAACACGAATGCGCGAACAGATACGACGTGCAGGGGAGACGACTGGTATCTCGCCTCCTCACTTCCCCTCTGTCCCACCCCCCTCCCCCTTAGATGGAACCCGCTTCGCTCGCTCGTGCGGGTGACCGTTGACTTCGGGGCTACAGAACTGGCCACACGCCGCAGTTAGGATTTTGCACACCACCACCATATAATCGATGTAAGTGTTTTGAGGCTTACCGTAAGTTAGAGACAGGATTAAACTGATGGTTGAGGAAAAGAACATCCCCCCCCCCCCCCCAATTATTTCCCTCGGTGTTTTTTTTCTTTTTTTTTTTGTTTAAGGGAGTGGGGGTGGGGTGGTGGTGGTGGTGGATTTTCACCGATGATATGACATACAGTCTTCAAATACCTGACCCTTTCCTTAGTTAACGTCGCGTTTCAGGCCTTTGCACTCACCCGTGACCCTATCTTTGCATCAGGTGGGAGCCCCTGGGAGCCCCCCCCCCCCCTCCCACCTCCCAAATAGTCCCATTTCTTAGCTGGCTTGTACCTTGATGGCCGTATGAAAGAAAACAAGGAGAATCAACTCTTTCAGACACAATGAAAAAAAATCTTAAAACAATCTAACTGCGCCAGTCTATAGATACTCGACTCCTTAAGCAAGGCCTTGGCGCATCAATTCTTTTGGGTGTAACCACAGTGGCAGAGAAACGAACGCACAAACGGACACGACGTGCAAGGGAGACGATTGGTATGTCGCCTCCTCATTTTCCCCCCTTGTTCTCCCTTTGATGGGCGCCTCGTCGCTCGTGCGGGTAACTGATCACTTCCGGACGACAGAACTGTTCAGCTGGCCTGCTGCCGTCTTAGGTAAGGTAAGGTAAGGTAAGGTAAGGTAAGGTTGCTTATAGCTCAGCCGACCGCAAACAGCCATATCAGTGCTGTCACCACGTTCAAGTCAACTCACAAGTCATCTGAAAAAAAAAAAGACACACAATCCCTTGAAATGCACCTTATGAAATAAATTACCGGAATTTTTTTTTTTTTTTTTTTTTTTTTGCTGGGGAATATGGCTAATTTTCGTGTTGTCTTGCGGAAGATGGCTAGTTTTCGTGTTGTCTTAGGGAAGATGGCTAGTGTTGATGTTGTCTTGGGGAAGACGGCTAGTTTTCGTGTTGTCTTGGGGAAGATGGCTAGTTTTCGTGTTGTCTCGGGGAAGATAGCTATCGTGTTGTCTTTGGAAAGATGGCTAGTTTTCGTGTTGTCTTTGGAAAGATGGCTAGTTTTCGTGTTGTCTCGGGGAAGATGGCTAGTTTTCGTGTTGTCTTGGGGAAGATGGCTAGTGTTCCTGTTGTCTTGGGGAAGATGGCTAGTGTTCATGTTGTCTTGGGGAAGATGGCTAGTTTTCGTGCTGTCTTGGGGAATATGGCTAGTTTTCGTGTTGTCTTGGGGAATGTGGCTAGTTTTCGTGTTGTTTTGGGGAAGATGGTTAGTTTACGTGTTGTCTTGGGGAATATGGCTAGTTTTGGCTGGTTTTCGTGTTGTCTTGGGGGAGATGGCTAGTGTTTGTGTTGTCTTGGGGAAGATGGCTAGTTTTCGTGTTGTCTTTGGGAAGATGGGTAGTTTTCGTGTTGTCTTGGGGAAGATGGCTAGTTTCGTGCTGTCTTGGGGAAGATGGCTAGTTTCGTGTTGTTTTGGGGAAGATGGTTAGTTTTACTTTTGTCTTGGGGAATATGGCTATTTTTGGTGCTGTTTTGTGTTGTTTTCAATCAGGAATTTTCAAGCATTGCCTTTATTCTAATATTTTTCAGGTGAACAGATCGCCCCAGAATCAGGCACCACGTTCTCTGTAAACTTCAACAGTACTGCAAAAGTTTTCATCAAGAGTTTGTCTTTCACCACCCTATCAGACCTCTTGATTTCCGTGCTCTGTGATGACTACTGACCAGCAGATGTGAAGGAAGGTTTCTCAAATGGTGATCGGGGTACAGTGACTGTGTTATGAAACATTCGGGATGTGTCGCTCTTTAGGTCAGTGTAGCTGAGTTTCAAAATTGTGAATCCTGATGGAACTCGCGTGAATTTTTGAAATGTATGAAATGACAGTTTTTAAGACATGAGGAGTGCTATTGCCGAGTATTTCCCATGAAGATCACAGCAAAACTAATCGCCTACGTCCTCGGTTAATGTCACATGTGTTCGCCCCGACGCTGTTGAACCTAATGAAAACCAGGACACAAAGAAACAAAGAAAAGATAGTGTAGGAAGTGTAGGGGGTGGAGTGGGGGGGGGGGGGGGGGGGGGGGGCGATACGGAAATTCACGAGACCCTGGAAGCTATCCAAAAGACAGCTAGCATAGCAGATTTAGCAACCAAGGATGATGTCCCCAAGCCTTCCAAATGCCATGAACCAAAAGCGACAGCTGGACTGAAAAATTCCTAACGTACTGCTAAAAAGCACTATGTGCAGTAACCGAAACGAGAATGATATATTAGAGACACAGAAGGAAGAACACTTTGAGACACTTGAGCTAAGAGACGAAATTGGAAGAGTGTGTGAAAGCAAAGGTGAGCACGAGGAGAGACCTCAACGACTTGGAACAACAGGTCGGCATTTCAACGTCAGGGTGAACAGAGGGCCCCAAAGGTCCAGATAAGCGACAATGAGACGGTGGAAGAGTGGGTTAATTGGACAGTGCGTGGATATCTTCACCAACAAGGTTAAGGTTTCCATGAAGGAGGAAGACATGTGGCACCCCAGGTGTGGAATTCAGGCGGTACCAGGCCCACACTCATCCTCTCCGGTTCCATTCACAGACATTGTGCTGACTGGTTTCTGGCCGAGCGTCGGAGACCGAAAGAGACAGGTGCGTCGGTGGGTGAGGACTCGACTTGATCAATTCGTTCACTGCCTCGGAGGATTGGTCAACATTCTGTCACCGTGGATACTGGCAAAGGTGCATGGGAAGGTAGGTGTTTATGTGTGTGTGTGTGTGTGTGTGTGTGTGTGTGTGTGTGAGTGTGAGTGAGTGATATTTTCAGTGTCTGTGTCTGCGTGTACGTCTCTGTCTTCGTCTCTTTGCCCGACAATCTGTCCCTCACTTTCTCTGTGTCTTTCTGTCTCTGCCTGTCTGTCTGTCTGTTTATCTGTCTGTCTGTCTGTCTGTCTGTCTGTCTGTCTGTCTGTCTGTCTGTCTGTCTGTCTCTCTCTCTCTCTCTCTCTCTCTCTCTCTCTCTCTCTCTCTCTCTCTCTTCTACTACTACTACGGCTCCTTCTGCTGCTATCACCATCGATGGTCGTCCACTGGCAAGGTATGGCAAAGGTGCATGTGAAGGTGAGTATTCCTCTGTGTGTGTGTGTGTGTGTGTGTGTGTGTGTGTGTGTGTGTGTGTGTGTGTGTGTGTGATTTTCTTTCAGTCTGTGTGTCTACGCCTACGCCTCTGTCTGTGTCTCTTAGCTTGACTGTCTCCATGTCTGCCTCTAAGGCAATGCCTCTTTGGTTGACTGCCTTGTAATTCTGTCTGTCTGTCTACCTGTCTGTCTGTCGGTCCGCCGGTCTGTCTGCTCTGCCTTTGTCTTTGTCTGTCTGTCTGTCTCTCTCTGTGTGCCCCTGTCCCCTCTCTCTGTCTCTGCCTGTCAGTCTGTCTGT
>CM065739.1:52928041-52952190 GCA_033310375.1 Conus canariensis
TGATACTGCTACACGTCATCCGTATAAGGCGTCTTTGTTTTAATACACTTGTGATATACATCAAACCACACAACACCAATGAATAAACCAGAGGTATTTTACACCTTAGAGCTAGTGATAGACAGACAGAGAGATAAATACAGAACAAGAGAAAGTGAAGACAAGAGCAGACGAAAGAGAGATACATGTTCCCCCTGTCAGCCCCCTCCCCCCCCTCGCCCCCCCCCCCCCCCACTTTTTTCCGCCCGATATAAGGCTTGATTTCTTTTACATACTGAGGAAAATGCCTGGGAGAGGAAAAAAGGGACAGAGAGAGAGAGAGAGAGCAAGTGTATCTTTAAGGGTGCTTTCACAGTCACTTGCAGCTTTGTTGCCGAGAGCTGAATCATTCGTCACAAATCTGTGAACACCATACTAGGCTGGTACATTAATCTTGTTAAACGCTTATTGTGGACTCTTTGAAGCAACAGAAAAATGGGCAGCAGACAGGGCATTGGGTAAGAACCAAAAGGTGTGGCTGCCAGTCGTTTCCACTGAACAATGCTGACCAGTCTGTGAGAACTAATGTTACGGAAATGTGGAGCGAGAGACAGACAGAAACACATTTATCCCATATGTTTTGAATTCTTGTGCACGTTGCTCTCTAAATACATCTCTTTCTGCTTGTTCCCACAAACATGAAGAGGTATCTTCTCTAGCATGACCTTTGGTCTTGTTCAGATAGTGCTCACGTTTGGTGGGTTGTGCATTGTATTTTCGTTTCTTGGTGGACCATGGAATCGTGCTTGCTGTGTGTGTGTGTGTGTGTGTGTGTGTGTGTGTGTGTGTGTGTGTGTGTGTGTGTAGGGTTGAAGAATAATCTTTACAGCTTTTTTTCATCCTGCCCTGACAAAAAGCATAAATATCAATAACAATAATGAAGAAAGGAGAAACGCGAAGCAATGCATACGTAGAAACCAGAAATATACAATGTAATGAAAATAATGAAACAATTAACAACCATTACAATCAATATTTTGACGGACGTGCAATAAACAATATATCAGACTAGGCAATGAAGACATTTGAGAGAGAGAGAGAGAGAGAGAGAGAGAGAGAGAGAGAGAGAGAGAGAGAGTGCACTAGTAGGTGCATTTTTGGTTCACTGATTGTTTCTGTGATGTGTGCTTGTGTGTGGTGTATGCAGATGTCCATGTGAGCACCGGAGGCTCATATACGTAAGGAGAGGCGTGTGTTGAGTAAAGTTTACCAACAGACACAAACCACACGAGAGGAGAAAGAATAGAGCATCTCTGCCAAGGAGATATTTGACAGCATTTCTGTTGGAGAGGAGCGACTCACAAAACGCCCCCTACGCATCCCTCTGTCTCTGTCTGTCTGTCTGTCTGTCTGTCTGCCTGTCTCTCTCTCTCTCTCACTCTCTCTCTCTCTCTATCTCCACACACACACACACACACACACACACACACACACACACACACACACACACACACGGAGTGAGTTGTGATCAGCGCTAGCAGGCAGACGTGTTTTGGCTACACTGCAAATTTGTCCGGCGTTTTTGTTAATTAGCGATTAACAGTGTTTCTTAAACAATACTTACATTGACAATTGGATTCCTGTCAACATGCCGACTTCGTCGGTATGTTTCCGAGCTTCCTGTGGCCAGTTTTACTGGACTTTTCAGGCTTTTATGTGGAAACGGGCCAAGGAGAGAGCTGCAGCAAGGCGACTTTGTCGAGAGATACGAGTGAGAAGTTTGTCAACGGTGTTTGTGCTGGTGTTTCTCACGGCATCCCTGCTTCAATGTGGGGACATTGAACCTCATCCTGGTCCTCCCAAAAAACAGTCAACACTGCATTCTCCTGCAAGAAAACCCCTCAATTCTGCAAGTGACAACACTGCAGGTGAAGTATCTTTGGCCGATGTCATGAATATGCTGACAAGTATGGACAGAAAGATTACAAACATTGAAGAAAAGATGACTACCTTTGATTCAAAGCTGAACGAAATGGAAACAGAAATTGATGAAGTCCGCAGAGAAAATGAAGATCTAAAAGAAAGAGTGACAAATCTGGAAGGAAAACTTAAAGATCAAGAGAGTAGGGGACGACGGAAAAATCTTATTTTCTACGGCATCCCAACTGGTGACCGAGGAACGGAGACGTGTGCAGACTGTGAAGGGAAGGTGAAGAAAGTGCTGAAGGAGAAGATAGGCATCCAGGAGGATGTCCCCATGGAACGCGCGCACCGCCTGAAGGGTGGGAGAAGCCCACGCCCCATCATCGTTCGCTTCGAGAAATTCAAGGACAAGGAGAAGGTGCTGTCTGAATGCAGGAAGCTGAAAGGAACGAACATATCTGTGTCAGAAGACTTCACACTGAAGGTGCGAGAAAAGCGGCGCCAGCTACTCCCTTTTCTAAGAGAAGCCAAATCTGCAAACAAGAGGGCCTTTCTGCGTTTCGATTCCCTTGTCACAGAAGGTAAGCACTACATCTATGACCCAGAAACACAACAACTCCAAGAAAAAGCTGTAAACAAATGACGGGCTAGCCGGCTTTCTCTCAGTGTTCCTAAAGGGAGGATTTCCGATTGTACCCCCCCCCCCCCCCCCCCAACTAACGGTGATGATCAACATTACATGTGTGAATCAGTGAACACAAACAGTGTGACGGAGCGCTTAGCAAGTCTAGATAAGGATACAGAATGCATTGATTTTGACACACAGCAGTCTGTGGCATCGCGTAATACTACGAGGGACAGTTACACATCTTTGTTCACTCAACCCAGGTTAGAAAGTAAACAGATGTCTGAGTTTCATATTATGGCATGGAATGTTCAGGGTCTCTCTCAAAAGTTACGAAGTGCTTCCTTTAAAATGTTCTGTTCAAGTTTCAAGATTTTCTCTTTTTCAGAGGTTTGGGCATGTAAACAGAGTGACATTGAAAACGCCTTTCCAGACCATTCTGTTTTCTTATCCACGCGTGCAAATTTTAAAAAAGGTGGGGTTGTTGTATGCATACATAAGTCTATTGCAAACAATGTGGAACGACTATTAAGGAATGTTGAAGACTGTGTGTTCATTAAATTTGAAAAACCAATATTCGAATACTCATTTGATGTTATCGCTGCTTTTAATTATGTTGCTGCAGAATATTCTGTTATATATGAAGAAAGCCCTTTTGAAGGCTTTGAGAAATTGGACAGTAATATTTGTGATTTGATGCTGTCCTACCCAAATTCTCATTTATTATTATGTGGTGATTTCAGTGCGCGAACAGCAGAGCTTCCAGACACTGAGTTTTGTGATGAAGATAGACATGCTGCGCCTTTGGTTGAACTCCGTGACTTATTGTGTGATACTGTGCAGTCAACACGCAAATCGAAAGATAAGAGTACTAACAATTTTGGATTAAGACTTATTGAATTTCTGAAAGAAAATAACTTATTTTTTGTCAATGGACGAACAGAGGGGGATCGGGATGGTGAAATTACATGCATTGCTAATCATGGAATGAGTGTTTGATTTGTTAGTTGATTTCAAGGTTTTAGACAGGTCGGAATCAGACCACTTTCCAATTGTAACTATATTTTCCGGTACCGGTGGGGCTAAGGATAATGACCTAAATGACACTGAAGAAATTCACATAGAGGAATTGTCTACTTTCTTTTGGACCGATTCTTCTTTTGAATATATACGACAAAATCAGTATGTAGAATATGAACACTTTCTTTCTGCTATGGAAAGAAGCACTGATGCAGGGTCAGACTATCTTGTTGATTTACTTCAGCGAGCAGCTGAAAAGGGCAAGCAAAACCAACTCAAACAAAATTCACGAACACAACCCTCGTGGTGGGACGAAGATTGCGAACAAGCAAAAGCTGAAAAGTATAGGCAGCTGAGACTGTGGCGATCCTCCAACAAACAAGATTTGAATCATTTTATTTACTTGAAAAAAGAATTCAAAACCTTATGCAAACAAAAGCAAGAAAAAGAGAACAACGAAATTTTGAAGGAGTTAAATGATGTTTGCTCTGAAAAAAACTCGAGGTCATTATGGCAAAAGGTTAGATTTCTCACAGGTGCTAAAGCAACCCGCGCAAACATAATTGATGCATGCACATGGTTTCATTATTTTCGTGACCTTTTGAACACTGATAACACGGTTGTTGACTCTGATTTTCAGAATGACGTTAATCAGGTTTTAGAAAGCCATACTCCTGATGACTGTGACCAGTGTCAGGCTGCACAGGATGATCTTGATAAGCCGACCACAGAAGATGAAATCCGCCAGGCAATAAAGGCTATGAAGAAAGGTAAGGCTCCTGGACCCGATGGTGTACGGCCTGATGTGTTCCATGTTTTAAACAATGTTCTGGTAAAGTTTTTACATGTTTTGTTCAATAGAGTCTTTGACAGTGGGCAATATCCAGAAAGTTGGACAAAGGAGTTGATTTTTCCACTGCACAAGAAGGGTGACCACAAAAAAGCCGGAAACTATAGAGGAACTTCACTGTTAAATGTTACTGGCAAATTGTATAGCAGCATTTTGAATAAGAGGTTATATGCTTTTTTGAAAAGACAAGTAATATACCAGAAGCTCAAGCAGGATTTAGAAAGGGATACAGTACAACTGACAATATATTCTCTCTGCAATCATTAATTCAGAAATATCTTACTAAAAAGAGCGGCCGCTTCTACACTCTTTTCGTTGACTTTTCCAAGGCGTTTGATAGTACTGATAGAGCAAATTTGCTGTATATTCTACTTCAAAAAGGAATTCATGGAAAAATGTGTCAAACACTCACAAATATGTACAAGCAAGTTATGGCGGCAGTTAGATTCGGAAATAGCATTACAGAGTATTTCTAGTGTTTGTCAGGGGTAAGGCAAGGCTGCATTCTCAGCCCTTTGCTGTTTTCATTGTTTATATCTGAACTGCAAAATACACTAGTTACTGGTAACACAAGGGGGATTGATGTGTTTTCAGATCAAACTGGCATTCTCTTATTGATGTATGCAGATGACATTGCCTTGGTTTCTGACTCTGTGACTAACCTCCAGAAGAAAATTGACTGTTTGGATCTTTTCTGTCGCAAATTTGGACTAAAGGTGAATATGGAAAAAACGAAAGTAGTTGTCTTTAAGAACGGTGTTTTTTTGAAAAGATCTGAGGTATGGTTTTATGCTGGTAAACAAATCAAAGTGGAACCCATGTACAACTATTTGGGAGTGATATTTTCTGCTACATTGAACTGGTCAAAATGTGTAAGTAATCTTTCTGGGAAGGCACTTAGAGCGCTTGCAGGAATTAAGAAGTTATATTTCAAACTAAAGAACATGCCAGTTCATACTGTTTTTAAGATTTTTGATGTGAAAATCAAGCCAATCTGTTTATATGGCTCAGAAATTTGGGGTTTCCAACACTTTGAAGAAATTAAAAAGGTGCAAACGAAAATATGTAAAATGGTTTTGAGTGTTGGGAGAGATGCAAAAAATAATATTGCTTTGGGTGAGTGTGGTAGATTTCCTTTATATATTGATGCCTATGTACAGCTCATCAGGTACTGGTGCAGACTTCTTGTATTATCACATGACCGCGACCCTCGTCAGTGTTACAATATGTTGTTTATGCATGATAATAATGGCAGACAGAACTGGGCTACTCGAGTTAGACCTATTTTGTGTAAATTTGGATCTGGCCATGTGTGGGTGATGCAAGATGGTGGAAATCCTAGCTACTTTCTTAAAGTATTCAAAGAAAGATTAGAGGATAATTTCCGTCAGTGCTGGCATGAATCAGTTGTAACAGAAGGAGACTACATCTTATACCAACGAGAAATCTTAAGGGCCACCTACATAAGCCAGTTAGAAAATCATGAGCACCGTCGTGTTCTTTGTCTGGTTAAATCAGATCGACTCCAACTAAATGGAATCCCACGTTATGGCAAATGTTTGTCAAATTCAATTTGTGAAGTCTGTGATTTGAACTGTGTTGAAGACCTTGTTCATTTTTTGCTTGTGTGCCCAAGGTATGCTGCACTCCGTAAACGACATATCCCTCTGTATTACTACCGCTTCCCATGAACTCTAAAAGTACAATTGCTATTCACAAATCTCAGTGGAAAATTAGCCTTTAGAGTTGCGACCTATATTTGTGGAACTGTCAAACTACGTCTTGATTTAAATGTTTTGCTACTCACCATGTATACAATTTTGAATGACCATTTCTCCTGTCTGTATAGGCCAGTTGGCCAGAAAAGACTGATTAAACATTATTGTTATTGTTATTGTTACACACACACACACACGCACATTCATTCATTCTTTCACAATCGCGACAAGCTTGTAGCACCACAAAACCACACCTGTTTTCTTTAGCTACATGTACAAACTGTCAGACTAAGTCATAGTCACATAATGTGATAAACCAACCTGTACAGGGTGGGTCGTGACAGTCACGTGATGTGATAAACCAACCTGTACAGAGTGGGTCGTGACAGTCACGTGATGTGATAAACCAACCTGTACAGGGTGGGTTGTGACAGTCACGTGATGTAATAAACCAACCTGCACAGGGTGGATCATGACAAAGTCACGTGATGTGATAAAGTAACCTGTACATGGCGGATCGTGACAGTCACGTGATGGTCGTCTGGGCTGTATCATCAACATGATCTCTCTCAGTCACGTGGTGCAATACGCCAACCCTTGTGTCACGGTCGCTAAGCCGGACGGCCCTACCACCCTTACCCACGCCTATCACACACTAGGTCAGACAACACAGCACACTAACACAGTTTTACAATCACGCACGCTTCTTTATTTCACTCACACTCCATGGCGCCACCACTCACGCACATCCACAACTGCACACAAGTATCCCAATTCCCGCTGACTCACCCTACTCTACTATAATGACCTGGAAGACCCTAACCTAACCTAAAACACCAGTTACAGTATATCACTGTGACCCGGGGATACAGCGATAGCCCGCACACGTGGTGACTAACTACTAGGGACAAGGATTTACCAAAGGGACTCTAATCTCTTAACGACTGCTACCACCCACACCTCTCCCCAGGACTCACCCTTCTCTTTTAACCCGGGACCACTACAAAACTGGTCGCTGCGTCCCTAAGGGAGGCAACGACAAGTACCCTACACTGTGCCGGCCACTACGTCCTAAAAGGAGGCAGTAGCTAACACCCCTAACCCTACTGCCTAACGCTACACCCCTTCTATCACAAACATGGGACAACCCATCCCGGCCCGGAAAGCTCCAGTCCTCAGCGCTGTACGTGGCCCCTCACAGGCTGACACCTCCCGGAAGACTCTGCACCCCGGCGCTGTCCGTGGCTCCTCCGCGGACCGACACCCTCCCCGAAGACTCTGCACCCCGGCGCTGACCGTGGCTTCCCGCAGTCTGACTCCTCCCTGCGATGGGCACGACACCCAACGTACACAACAGACGCCCTCTCGACGGGTCCGGGGCTCGTAGGACGCCTCCTCCTCTGAAGGCCCCGCCGGACACCAAGGGTGAGAAAGGCCTGGTGCAGCGCCCTCTCACAGGACGCCTGAACAGGGACGAGGAACCAGTGCCGGAGAACTCCCGGAAGAGTACCGGCAGCCGGAGGAGAGCTGCCCCACAGAAGGCAGACGGCCTGGGTGGTCTCCCTCTCCCGGGAAAACAACAGGTACTGGAAAGCGCCGCTCACCTGCCGGCACGCAGCAGTAGACTGCGGTGATCTGGCCCCAGCCTCAGGACGGAGCAGGATACCTGCTGACACAACTGTAGGCCCCTACTGTAATGTTGCTACTACCCGAGTCATCAAGGCACATAGGCTACTTGGTAAAGCTTTAACTCTCCATCTCCCTTGCCTACTTCCCACTCGGCATGAGAGTGACCCTTGAATTTCGAACACATCCCCCAACCCGTCACTCGCTTTGGGGTTATCAGACCAATCTCCTGCCAACCCTTACAACAGCGGTAAAACAATATTCTCCCTGAGCCCATCCACGCTATTACATATGAAATTATGAATCACACCCAATTCTCGGAGAAATAAACCAATCTAAGCGATCCAACACGGACTCCATGGGCCCCCTTAGGACATACTAAATAATCTAGGAAATGGCCAATTTCACAAGGAAATGTCTCCACACAATAACCAGTAGTAATACACATCTCTCAGAGAAAAAAAACAACAAAAAAAAAACATAATTTTTAGCGGTTCACAGTTCCAGCATGTTCACACAAGAGAATCGGCTCGCAGCCACAATCCTTCACATTATTACCCTTCTTTGCACTGTCAATTATAATCATATATCAAAACCAACATGATTTGTTCGCCAAAATTTCCATCCAGCACCTCACTCTCATGTCATCTCTTGTCAGATAACCCAGTGGTTAATCCTTGTTATGCCAACACAACCACACTTCATACAATATTACATGCTGCACATCATCCGTTTTTATCTTATCAACTGCTAAGCTACTCGCCTTAAACTTTACCTTTCCCTTCTCTCTGCTTACTAAAATTCATAACTGGGTTGCCTCCCCACAACCTAAGATATCTTTCTCCAACCCCGTTCTGTCACAAATACATACATCCCTGCACGTGTGACGACTGTCACTTTCTTACAAAACTTCTAACCATATGGACTCACTGTCCTGTACCAAATGCGTACGCCACCGATACAGTCTGCACGCGCACGACACCCGCATCGAGAACCCTAACTCGTAACGAAAGTGACAAGACACCAATATAAGTTGAATAGTCACGACCGTACTCCAGTATAAACCACTCGACCACAAATTGGCCTTAGCCCTACTACACAGTTAACCGATTCCAATGCTGTGCAGGTCAACTCCAGAATCGTTAATCAATTTCAACGAACTCCTACTATTTACAACTGAGATTGAGCACAATCATCAAACCCCTCTATGATTCACGCAGACACATCTGCACCCGACTCATATTATGATCCTCAACCAAATGCAACCTCGTACTACCCTCTTATTGAACCCACTGACATTAACATGAACTAACCACAAACAATATCTACATCACCGTCCATCAACGGTTATTAAATCGAACCCACATTGTCTAGCCAAACTGTCACATGACAATCGAACTCAGGAACCACTATGTACACTACTTACAGAATATACCGAAAAGAGGTAACAACACAACCCGGCTGACAACAAATTTCAATCACGGAACCAAGACAACATCATACCAGACAACCAGTATACGCAACGAACACCATACAACTAATCCCAACATGAGACAGCTACAGTACAACTCGCCATAATACAAGACAACACGACGAATTACAACACAACGAACCTAACAGATCACCAACCTGGACATACAGACGATCAACCACACCAGTTCTGCAACTGGCTGACAGTGGCTGCAACAAGGACGACACCGACTCAGCACAGGCCAAGGGCACCCAAACCCGACGAGGACCTGGCACTAACTATATGACTCGAAGTCACTCTTCAAAACTAACGGCGCTGCCGCCGCACCTACAAGGAGTACGTCCACTCCGACGAACACCAGGGACCGAAGTGAAGCTACCCCAACGCATTCCGCCCTGGTCGGAATCAAGCGAACTCTACTCACCACACAAAACAACGATTGGTCAGAGCAGTGTATCCCTCCGCAGAGCTGACACGCCTGACCAACGGACTAGTTATTGCTCGTGCAACAACACGACAATTTACCACAACTACTCACAGACTTGACAACACAACAACAGCCGATATCCTGCCCCGCCTTCTCTGGTGTAGAACCAAAGTAACAAAAGGGTAACAATCGGGAACGAAACCAACCTCCCGCTTCCATTCCATTCCTTCAATAAGTGAAGACTGGAATGAAAGAATATTGTATGTCCTATTTCCCCAGCCTCCTACCTAGCCTAATCTTTCTACCTAACCCTGAGGAACTTAACCTAACTCTAGCTAACTAAACCCCAACCTCACATACGCGCGAGCGCACACACACACACACACACACACACACACACACACCACACACACACACACACACACGCGCACACGCTCTCTATCTTGAACCACCACTACTCTTAAACACATGGACATACTGATTTAGTACCGCCGATCGGTGACACCCCCCCCTGCCTAAGTTTTAACTACAGGTTAAAACAAACAACAACTTCTCACTCGATCGGCGTTTTAGCCACACCCTACCTATGACACTCCAATTCCCCATCACTCATTCTGTCCTACTGTTACTTTTGATGCACTCCAAAACTTCCATCCCAACAACATCAACCTTTAAATACATCAACAACCACAGGTTACATTAATCAACCTGGACTAACTCTGCCTCACACGACCTTAACGCAGGCACTTATGGGCAGCCGTTACACTACGCACTACATATAAATTCCATAACTGAGGGTGCTCTGATTACGCCCAACTGCTATGCAACACGTACTACAAATACCACACCCTCAGTAACACTTTGCTACGTCATTCTCTTCCAAAGATAATAACACATGCACAGCTTCGACAATGACAACCTCCCACGACACAGGTTAACGGAACCCTCAGGTTCTCTCTCTCTCTCTCTCTCTCTCTCTCTCTCTCTCTCTCTCTCTCTCCGGCAAGCGACTCAAGAAGTCTGCCGCCACATTGTCCTTTCCAGACACTGCCTGCACCGTAAACTGAAATGGCTGCAGCTGCAGTGCCCACCTTGTGATTCTCCCACTAGTACTCTAGACCCCACAGCTACCTTCCTGGGTTTCGTCCTCAAATGAAAATGTCGCTTGTACGTGCAAGCTGCTGTTGCCAAGTTCTTCTTTGCCAACTCACACGTCTTAGCTATTTTGTTCCTTAGGTTGACGACGTACTCTGTAGCTGTGCAGAGCTCTTGCCTCTCGGGTTGCAACCACCGATCTCTCAGTATCTGCATGGGCCTGCGCATCAGTGACATCCTTACAAGGGGAACTCTTGAGACTCTTCCCTTGTCCACAGTACGCTGACACTGGAAGCATGACTGGCAGTACCGACGAATGTCAGCATGCATGCCTGGCCAATAGAAATGGCGACCAACTCGCTCCTTGGTTCGGGTGGTACCTAAGTGACCAGACATGGGTACGTCGTGGCCTAGCTTCATCACCGTGGTCCGTAGTTCAGCTGGGACGCAGATCTGACTCGCTACGTCCTTGGGACCCTCAAACCGCCGAACCAGTACACCAGATTTCCGAGCGTACTCGACTCGTCCAAACTTGGTGTGGAAGTGCGTCCCTGCTTCACATGCACTCCGAGCCTTCCTCAAGGTTCCATCCTGGTCCTGCATCTGAATTAACTGCTGGGTAGAGGTGTTCAGAATGCATTCCTCGACGGGTAGTGGTACAGGTTCTTGCTGCTCCCTGGCTCTCTGCGCGCGTGTCTGCACTGCCCCTACCAACGCCGGGTCTGCGTATACAGGCACACGTGTCCAACCAGGATCTCCTACTCTCTTTGCGAAGTTTCCGATCAGGACTTCCTGCACAGGGCTATTCATGACCAAAACCTCCAACTTCCCTGCGATGAATGGCGACTTCAACTCTATTACCGCCACAGGTAACACGGACCTACATCTGGACTCGGCCAACACTGCTGGGACTGTCTCTCCTGTGTACGCATCTGCCGGTACTAACCACTTGGCCACTACGGTGTGTCCGGCACCCGTGTCCCGTAATCCATTGGCCGGAGACCCGTTAACTTCTACAATGCACGCAGGCTCGTACCGCTGCTCAGCGCATGGGCGACACAACGTAGGGACTACTCGAGCTTGGGGCTGGTCACAGCAATGAACAGCTCCAACAGAATGGGGCTCAGGGCATTTCCTAGCGATGTGGCCTGGCTTCTTGCAGTTGAAACAAACTATGGTCGATCTAGGCCCTTCTGATCTCCTGTTCAGCTGCTGTAGTGCACCATCACTTTGTTGGGACCTCCCTGCGGGCTGGCTCCCTGCTGTTTCACGTGTATTACCCAGGTTGGGCTGGTTAACTGTTCGGTCTTGCCTCGCCTTCCTCCCCAGTCTTTTGGCCTCTGCCAAAACAGTAGCTTCCGTTGCAAGTTGTTCCACCGTTTTCGGGCATGTCTTCCGCACCTCAGTTGTGAACTCTGGAGACAACAGCTGATAAAACTGTTCCTGGAACAGCAGATCCTTTACGTCCTCTGCCACACTCTCATCCTTGCCCGCTGCCGCACACCAGAGGGAAAACCACCGCTTCATCCTTCCCAGCATCTGGCCGAAAGTCTCAGCAGCGTCCTTCTTGATGCTCCTGAACTTTTCCCGGTAGGCCTCAGCATCTAGCCTGAAGTGGCTTGACAGGGCGCCCTTTATCTGATCATAGTCGCCTAACTCATCCGCACTTAACCGCATCACCGCTTCTCTAGCCTTTCCTCTCAGCAGAGACATCAGACGTGTGGGCCATGAGGTCTTGCTCCACTTGCACATCTGGGCTACACGCTCAAATTGGGCGATGAAAGCGTCCACGTCGTCGTTCTCTCCCAACGGCTCAAGGTGGACATGCTTCGTTTCCTCCACCTCAATCAAGCGTTTCCTATGCGCTGCTTTATCTAAGGCCTGTCTCTCTTGTATGATTAGCTCTCGCTCTCTTGCCTCTAATTCGGCTTCATCCCTTCGTCTCTTGATATCTAACTCGGCTTGCCGTGCTTGAGCTTCTATTTCCCTTAATGCCCTTTCTTCCTCCATCTTCTTCCTCTGCAGTTCCAGTTCCATCCGTCTCGCTGCTTTCTCGTCTTCATCCTTCCGCTTTAACCTTTCCCTCTCCTTTTCTATCTTCCTCTGCTGCATCTCTAGTTCCCTCTCATCCTTCATCTTCTGCCTCACTTTCTCCTCTTCGATCTTCTTCTGCTTCATTTCTAGCTCCCTCTGTCTATCAGCTTTCTCCTCTTCTATCTTCCTCTGCTGCATCTCTAGCTCCCTCTGCCTAGCAGCTTTCTCCTCTTCTATCTTCCTCTGCTGCATCTCTAGCTCCCTCTGCCTAGCAGCTTTCTCCTCTTCATCCCTCATCTTCTGCCTCACTTTCTCCTCCATCCGGAGCTCCAATTCTGCTTCTCTCGCCGTCTTCTCATCCTCATTACGTACTGAGTCTGTGACGAACTTGGCGAGGTCTCCCCCAGCTAAACCCATCGCCGCTCCCAACTTGGCAAACTTTGCATAAGTCCCCGTCCCCTGTTCTTGATCCACCCCCGCTCCCTGGTCACTAACCTTAGGTTTGGTATCCGCCGTAGGGGCCTGTGGATCCATGACACTATCGGGGTCGTACTGCGGATGGGCTCGGGTGTGTTTAGACATAGGGTACCCCTACCACCACAGAACTAGCAACAGACAGTATGCGATCTGAGCGCAACTGGAGGTTCCTGACTACGCACTAGCCCGGAAGCAACTCAGCACAAGTACACAATACTCTCAATGTGTCACGCACCAAGCATAACTCCACCCACACTTGTGTACCTCATACATATACCCACATGGGCTCCAACCCATACAATACTACCAATGCACTGTCTGGTCACGGACTGGACCACGTGACACCGTGTGTCCACTGTCCACTGTGCATGCGCACCAGTTACCCACAGTCACAGGCCTCACTGTCTCTGGTAGGCCGCACCCACACGATCACAGTGCACTTGCACCCCGCAAGTCCATATGCACTCCCAGCACACCTAGTGTCACAACCCTGCGCACCCTTGTGCTTCCCACACACAGTCACCTGGGCTTACTCTGCCCTTAATCCCCACAGGATATCCGAGCACACCGCGTGCACAGTCACGGGCCGGGTACCACTCTACCTACTCACTGGGGTATACCACATGTAAGGGACACAAAAGACACCTGGTACCCTCCGGCACCTCACCTACACTGTACGGTGTAATCACTCACACTTCCAACAACCACTCAATGTTTATTGACCATTCATACCTCACTCACACAGTAGCGCCAACCCATTCACACCAACACAAGTGCCCTGCCCAATGCCAATGGAAACCTGCCTGAAGTGAACAGGGACACTACGTACCACCTCCAGGGTACTGGTACGCTCCCACCAACCACCTGCTTACATTTCACACAACGTACACACCGGACACAACACCCCCTACCTCCCTTCTAGCTACCTATCACCTACCCAGAACCACCTAAGTACCCGCATCTCCACCAAAGTGTCACGGTCGCTAAGCCGGACGGCCCTACCACCCTTACCCACGCCTATCACACACTAGGTCAGACAACACAGCACACTAACAGTTTTACAATCACGCACGCTTCTTTATTTCACTCACACTCCATGGCGCCACCACTCACGCACATCCACAACTGCACACAAGTATCCCAATTCCCGCTGACTCACCCTACTCTACTATAATGACCTGGAAGACCCTAACCTAACCTAAAACACCAGTTACAGTATATCACTGTGACCCGGGGATACAGCGATAGCCCGCACACGTGGTGACTAACTACTAGGGACAAGGATTTACCAAAGGGACTCTAATCTCTTAACGACTGCTACCACCCACACCTCTCCCCAGGACTCACCCTTCTCTTTTAACCCGGGACCACTACAAAACTGGTCGCTGCGTCCCTAAGGGAGGCAACGACAAGTACCCTACACTGTGCCGGCCACTACGTCCTAAAAGGAGGCAGTAGCTAACACCCCTAACCCTACTGCCTAACGCTACACCCCTTCTATCACAAACATGGGACAACCCATCCCGGCCCGGAAAGCTCCAGTCCTCAGCGCTGTACGTGGCCCCTCACAGGCTGACACCTCCCCGGAAGACTCTGCACCCCGGCGCTGTCCGTGGCTCCTCCGCGGACCGACACCCTCCCCGAAGACTCTGCACCCCGGCGCTGACCGTGGCTTCCCGCAGTCTGACTCCTCCCTGCGATGGGCACGACACCCAACGTACACAACAGACGCCCTCTCGACGGGTCCGGGGCTCGTAGGACGCCTCCTCCTCTGAAGGCCCCGCCGGACACCAAGGGTGAGAAAGGCCTGGTGCAGCGCCCTCTCACAGGACGCCTGAACAGGGACGAGGAACCAGTGCCGGAGAACTCCCGGAAGAGTACCGGCAGCCGGAGGAGAGCTGCCCCACAGAAGGCAGACGGCCTGGGTGGTCTCCCTCTCCCGGGAAAACAACAGGTACTGGAAAGCGCCGCTCACCTGCCGGCACGCAGCAGTAGACTGCGGTGATCTGGCCCAGCCTCAGGACGGAACAGGATACCTGCTGACACAACTGTAGGCCCCTACTGTAATGTTGCTACTACCCGAGTCATCAAGGCACATAGGCTACTTGGTAAAGCTTTAACTCTCCATCTCCCTTGCCTACTTCCCACTCGGCATGAGAGTGACCCCTTGAATTTCGAACACATCCCCCCAACCCGTCACTCGCTTTGGGGTTATCAGACCAATCTCCTGCCAACCCTTACAACAGCGGTAAAACAATATTCTCCCTGAGCCCATCCACGCTATTACATATGAAATTATGAATCACACCCAATTCTCGGAGAAATAAACCAATCTAAGCGATCCAACACGGACTCCATGGGCCCCCTTAGGACATACTAAATAATTAGGAAATGGCCAATTTCACAAGGAAATGTCTCCACACAATAACCAGTAGTAATACACATCTTCAGAGAAAAAAAACAACAAAAAAAAAAACATAATTTTTAGCGGTTCACAGTTCCAGCATGTTCACACAAGAGAATCGGCTCGCAGCCACAATCCTTCACATTAATTACCCTTCTTTGCACTGTCAATTATAATCATATATCAAAACCAACATGATTTGTTCGCCAAAATTTCCATCCAGCACCTCACTCTCATGTCATCTCTTGTCAGATAACCCAGTGGTTAATCTTGTTATGCCAACACAACCACACTTCATACAATATTACATGCTGCACATCATCCGTTTTTTATCTTATCAACTGCTAAGCTACTCGCCTTAAACTTTACCTTTCCCTTCTCTCTGCTTACTAAAATTCATAACTGGGTTGCCTCCCCACAACCTAAGATATCTTTCTCCAACCCCGTTCTGTCACAAATACATACATCCCTGCACGTGTGACGACTGTCACTTTCTTACAAAACTTCTAACCATATGGACTCACTGTCCTGTACCAAATGCGTACGCCACCGATACAGTCTGCACGCGCACGACACCGCATCGAGAACCCTAACTCGTAACGAAAGTGACAAGACACCAATATAAGTTGAATAGTCACGACGTACTCCAGTATAAACCACTCGACCACAAATTGGCCTTAGCCCTACTACACAGTTAACCGATTCCAATGCTGTGCAGGTCAACTCCAGAATCGTTAATCAATTTCAACGAACTCCTACTATTTACAACTGAGATTGAGCACAATCATCAAACCCTCTATGATTCACGCAGACACATCTGCACCCGACTCATATTATGATCCTCAACAAATGCAACCTCGTACTACCCTTCTTATTGAACCCACTGACATTAACATTGAACTAACCACAAACAATATCTACATCACCGTCCATCAACGGTTATTAATCGAACCCACATTGTCTAGCCAAACTGTCACATGACAATCGAACTCAGGAACCACTATGTACATACTTACAGAATATACCGAAAGAGGTAAACAACACAACCCGGCTGACAACAAATTTCAATCACGGAACCAAGACAACATCATACCAGACAACCAGTATACGCAACGAACACCATACAACTAATCCCAACATGAGACAGCTACAGTACAACTCGCCATAATACAAGACAACACGACGAATTACAACACAACGAACCTAAACAGATCACCAACCTGGACATACAGACGATCAACCACACCAGTTCTGCAACTGGCTGACAGTGGCTGCAACAAGGACGACACCGACTCAGCACAGGCCAGGGCACCCAAACCGACGAGGACCTGGCACTAACTATATGACTCGAAGTCACTCTTCAAAACTAACGGCGCTGCCGCCGCACCTACAAGGAGTACGTCCACTCCGATGAACACCAGGGACCGAAGTGAAGCTACCCCAACGCATTCCGCCCTGGTCGGAATCAAGCGAACTTACTCACCACACAAAACAACGATTGGTCAGAGCAGTGTATCCCTCCGCAGAGCTGACACGCCTGACCAACGGACTAGTTATTGCTCGTGCAACAACACGACAATTTACCACAACTACTCACAGACTTGACAACACAACAACAGCCGATATCCTGCCCGCCTTCTCTGGTGTAGAACCAAAGTAACAAAAGGGTAACAATCGGGAACGAAACCAACCTCCCGCTTCCATTCCATTCCTTCAATAAGTGAAGACTGGAATGAAAGAATATTGTATGTCCTATTTCCCCCAGCCTCCTACCTAGCCTAATCTTTCTACCTAACCCTGAGGAACTTTAAACCTAACTCTAGCTAAACTAAACCCCAACCTCACATACGCGCGAGCGCGCGCACACACACACACACACACACACACGCGCACACGCTCTCTATCTTGAACCACCACTACTCTTAAACACAGGACATACTGATTTAGTACCGCGATCGGTGAACACTTGTGCAAGCTGAATCATGACAAGACACGCGAGGTGATGAAGTAACATGGACAGACGTCAATCAAGCCCAGACTCACGGTCCGCCAGATTAGGCGGATCAGACTCAAACCAGTCCATTACATCACCCCTGGCTGTCCTCACGTATCTCTGGGCATGTAGACCATGGGCCTGTTGTCCAGGAAGGCTTGGCCAGGATCTTGCTGATGCTGGACTGGTCGAAGCGGTGGCAGGAGCCGTAGGTATGGTTGACACGTCTGCAGCTGAGGAGTCTTCGTGGTTCTTCACGCACATGCAGCCAGGGGTGAAGGCACAGGACAGCCACAGCGGTAGGATGGCTTCCCTCATGATCCTGCGTCACACACACACATACATACACGCATGCACACCCAAAAACGTATACAAACATACTTGCACAGACACACACACACACACACACACACACAACACACACATATATATATATATATATTTATATATATATATATATATTATATATATATAGCAGGGGCACCCCGCGTTGCCCGGGATATGAACATTCTTTGCGATACTCACGTGACGGCAAACATGTATTAATTGTTTTGATTTACAATCAATCACCCCCCCCCCCCCCAACATCTTCCCACCCCCTCCCCCCCACACAAATACACATTCTGTTCCCTCTCTCTCTCTCTCTCTCTCTCTCTCTCTCTCTCTCTCTCTCTCTTATACATTCTATTGTTTTCCGCCTGCCTCTGGCCCGTTTGTCTGGATCTTCCTAGCACGTCGAGATGCTTTTCTCGCTCGATTTTCCGCTTGCACTCACTGTTCCCATTCCCATTCTTCTGATTGCCCTTAATTTTGTAGGAATAGACTTTGTGCAGAAGTAGTTTATTTAAAAGGGTCTGTGTCCAATGAAAAAATACTGTATCAGGCTTTGCACTGTACAATCTTTTTCTGGCCCCTCTCATTCCTCCCTTTTCATCCCCCTACCCTGTCCCATCCATGTTGCAAAATTACTTACCGTTACTGGACATACGCATACTGTATTTTATCAATAGCGGTGTAAATTTAGAAAATAACGGTTTTTAACGGTCAATGTTAAGTTTTGGTTCGTAAATTTGCATAACATTGTTCAGCGCTTAAAACTGTACGTGCATACGGAATGTTATCAAGAAGGGTGAAAATTCGAAATTCAGAAAATAACGGTTTTTTAACGGTCAATGTTAAGTTTCAGGATCTTGAAAATTGTACATCATTGTTTAGCGTCTAAACTGCACATGTATATCGAATTTTTTCAAGAATACTCTAAATTTATAAAATAACGGTTTTTAACGGTCAGTTTTAAATTTCGGTTCGTAAAGTTGTATATCATTTTTCGGCATTTAAAACTGACATGTATACCGAATTTCATCAAGAACAACCTAAATTTTGAAAATAACGGTTTTTAACGGTCAAATTTAAATGGTCATAGTGACTATCTAATGACCCTATGTTACCCGCTGGATGTTCCTGCAGGCTTATGTCAAGTTTGGTGGCGATCCGATAAACTCTCGTGGCCGCCAACCTCAGAAGATCGGGTTTTAAACAGTTTTTATGGGGTTTGGTGTTTTTAACGGTTTTTAAACTGTTATAAATAACGTTTCTTAACTGCCAAATAACGGTTCTAATTTTCGAGAAGTAGCCCGTACCTGTGCAATGTCACAATGGCCATTTGATGAAAAGCAGAGGAAAAAGATGTCTTTGAAACCGTTATAACAGTTTTTTTTAACGGTTTTTAACGGTTTTATTTTTTTTAGAGATTAGCCCAAAACCATCCTGGGTCACAAACAGACGTACCTGCTAAATTTCAAGAAGATCGGGTTTTAAACAGTTTCTTTTTATTAGGGTTTTGGTGTTTTTAACGGTTTTTAACTGTTATAAATAACGTTTTTTAACTGCCAAATAAACGGTTCTAATTTTAGAGAAGTAGTCCTGTACCTGTGCAATGTCACAACGGCTATTTGTAGAAAGCAGAGGAAAAAGGATGTCTTTGAAACCGTTATAACAGTTTTTTTAAACGGTTTTTAACGGTCAATGTTAAGTTTTGGTTCGTAAAATTTACATAACATTGTTCAGCGCTTAAACTGTACGTGCATACGGAAATGTTATCAAGAAGGGTGAAAAATTTCGAAATTCAGAAAATAACGGTTTTTAACGGTCAATGTTAAGTTTCGGATCTTGAAATTGTATATCATTGTTTAGCGTTTCAAAACTGCACATGTATATCGAATTTCTTAAAGAATACTCTAAATTTATAAAAAACG
Organism: Conus canariensis; assembly: GCA_033310375.1. NCBI lineage: Eukaryota > Metazoa > Mollusca > Gastropoda > Neogastropoda > Conidae > Conus > Conus canariensis. The sequence continues at coordinate 52,947,939 of CM065739.1, forward strand.
GTTTTTAACGGTCAATTGTAAATTTCGGTTCGTAAAAGTTGTTATCATTTTTCGGCATTTAAAATGCACATGTATACCGAATTTCATCAAGAACAGCCTAAATTTTGAAAATAACGGTTTTTAACGGTCAAATTTAATGGTCATAATGACTATCTAATGACCCTATGTTACCCGCTGGATGTTCCTGTAGGTTATGTCAAGTTTGGTGGCGATCCGATGACTCTCGTGGCCGCCAACTCAGAAGATCGGGTTTTTAAAACGTTTTCATAGGGTTTGGTGTTTTTAACGGTTTTTAACTGTTATAAATAACGTTTCTTAACTGCCAAATAACGGTTCTAATTTTCGAGAAGTAGCCCGTACCTGTGCAATGTCACAATGGCCATTTGATGAAAAGCAGAGGAAAAAGATGTCTTTGAAACGTTATAACAGTTTTTTAACGGTTTTTTAACGGTTTTATTTTTTTAGAGATTAGCCCAAAACCATCCTCGGGTCACAACAGACGTACCTGCTAAATTTCAAGAAGATCGGGTTTTAAAACAGTTTCTTTTATAGGGTTTGGTGTTTTTAACGGTTTTTAACTGTTATAAATAACGTTTTTTAACTGCCAAATAACGGTTCTAATTTTAGGAAGTAGTCCTGTACCTGTGCAATGTCACAACGGCTAGTTGAAGAAAAGCAGAGGAAAAAAGATGACTTTGAAACCGTTATAACAGCTTTTTAACGGTTTTTAACGGTTTTATTTTTTTAGAGATTAGCCCAAAACCATCCTCGGGTCACAACGGACGTACCTGCCAAATTTCATGACAATCGGTTGAGCCGTTTTGAGTCTATAGCGTACACAGACACACACACACACACACACACACGCACACACAGAGACAGAATTTGCCATTTATATATGGAATAGCTCAGTTGGTAGAGCGCCTGACTCGTAATCTTGGTGATCCTGGGGTTGCGGGTTCGAATCTCCGCCGGGGCGTTTCGGTACAGGGGGATTTTTCCTCGGAGTTAACATTAGTTCTGACTCCATTTCCATACAGTCCTTCGAATGAGACTATAAACCGAGGTTCCGTGTGTGAACGCACGCATATCTTGTACACACGTAAAATCCATCACCAACTTTCGGAAGGGGAGGCCAGTTTGGCCGTTGGTAGGAGGGACATTTTCCAACAGCCCCTGCGTAAGAAAGGGAAAGAATAAAGGGGAAAAAAAATGAGTAAACCCGATTTTAAAAACGTTTTTAAAGGGATACAGGGAAACGACAAAGAAGCCCAGGGGAGCTCTTCTTTCGGCACCCCAGGGGGGGCCCCCCTTGGGGTGTACGAGTGTTGATTGAAAAGCTTAGAGCTTGGTCCTAGCGGAATGGGGGCCTATATAAGTATTCAAATATATATAAATAAAAATTTAAATAATAATATATATTATATACCACAAGACACACAACACAACACAAACACCAAGCCCCCAGACCCCGACACAGACCCCACCACAACACACACGAAACACCACACACACACACACCAAAACACACACACACACACACCCCCAACCCCACACCACACACGAAACGCACAATTCACTCACACAAAAAAACGCACCGTGCAGACAACACACCCCACCCAACCCACACACCACACACACACACACACCTCTCTCTCCCCCCTTTTTCCCCTTCTCTCTTCTCTACCTTTTTCTGTTTTGTCTTTGTTTAACTTTTTCTTTGAAAAAGCATAGATTTACTGCACATAAATATTGCTTTTCCCTTCCAATTTTTTTAATTTTTTTTGGGGGGTGGGGTGGGGGGGGGGGTTAAAATTTTTGTCCTGCTGCAAGTGCTTTTTCTGGGGAACACGACTTCTTGAGAGTATGAGGGTCATGGCGGGGTGGGAGTTTCTCTCTCTCTCGCTGTCTGTCTGTCTCTCCCCTGTCTTTCGTCTCCTCTTCTTCCCCCCCTCTTTTCTCCTCTCCCTCGTCTTTTCTCTCTCTCTCTCCACACCCACAACACACACACAAAAACCGTGGCCCCAAATGTTATCGTAAAAACAAAACACTGACTTTCTTGAAAAAAAAAAAAACTGTCGGTTTTTTAAAAAAATTTAAAAAGAGATAGCGGGAAGGGGGTTTTTCATTTTGTTCATGTTGTTTTTTTTTACCTTCCTGCAGAAGTTGCCCCCCCTATTCCACCCTGTTTTCCCCCTCAAAAGCCCCCTGTCGTTGAATTTAAACCCCCAATCCTCTGTTTTTGGGGGAAAGACGTTACGGCACAGGTGGGCACCGAAAACCAGGTGGACTCCTGAGTGCGGACACAATCATACTCCGTTGGTTTTTGGGCCGGTGGGCCTGTGGGGCTGGTGAAAATTGGGGGTAGGGGGGGGGAGTTTTTCCATCTTATGGAGGTGCCTCCACCCAGGTACTCCGCTTTTCCAGAAAAAGACCCTCCGGGGACAAAAAAACACGCCTTCAGGCTGTGCTGCTTACTGCTTTTTGGTTTACTAACCTACGTGCAAAGACAATGCTACTGAAAAGCTATCACTAACCATCACCACAACTGTTACTGTTTTTTGCTTTTTCCCCCCCAAAACCCTATACTACACTGTTCTGCTGCGGCTTTCTGCACAACTATTACTATTAATACTATTTTCTACTTATGTTTTTGATTATCTGAGTGATGTTAAGAGCTGCCCTCGTTGCGTTTTTTTCTAATAATATGATAAGAAACATTCGCTTAAGGTGGACTTTTGTGTTAAAAATTTTTCCAGAACGGGGGTAACTTTTACCTATTTCACTGTTTTAAAAAATATTTGCCTTTTTTTTCCCGGTCCAATTTTCCTTGCATTTTTTCAGGGGCGTTACCCCCCATGTCCTAATAACATCTCACCTCCACACCCGTCCCCCCTTTTCCCCCCCCACCCCCCCACCCCCCCCCACCCCGGCTTTTACAAAGCTGTACCTTTTTTCCAAAACCGACATCAAGATTTTTGGGGGGGGAGTTTCAATTTGGGGGCTCATAGAACCCCAGAAAGACACTTTGCTGAGGCACTTTTTGGTTTTTTGAAATCCTAGTTTGACCAACAACGAGTAAAATCTCTAATAACCCCCAATGAAATGAATTTGGCTTATTTTTTAAGCTAAGAAATTTGCCCCCCCCCCCCCCCCCCCCCCACCCCCCCCCCCCCCCCAACCTAAAGCACCTTTTCACCCTCCGCAGATTGTCATTACACCCAAATTTTATGCAAAACAAGAAGAAGGGGGAGGAAACATGTTCGAGGTCACCAAAAAGGGGATTAAGGGGGCCCCAACTTTGGGGGATGAGGATGGGAAAGAAAAAGTCTGCTCTAGCGATATTCTTCTTGTCATTTTTAAAAAAGGTTGATACGGGGCCTTTCATGATATTTTGGGGGGTCCGCTACTCTCCAACTACATACATCAAGGTGTGGGTCAGTAATTGAGGGTATTCCCCGGATGGACCAAAAAGTTTCAGTTTTAGTAAGGGTGGCTTTTTCGTTGTGCCACAATTTTATATGACTACCCACAGTGATCCGGGAAAACAGCTCCAGAAGAGGACAAAAACCCATTTTTTCATTTTTGCGGGACATTTTGAAAAACCGTGCCCCAGAAATAAAGCACAGTTACATGAAAGTTTTTAAAAAAAAACGGGAAAAAAAACATATTGACAAATGCACTTCAAAATTATTTTTCGAATATAGTAAAAAGGGGTCGGGGAACAATCACAGCTGGAAATTCCAAAAAAGGGGTTTAAATCGAAAATTTTCCCATGATAGGGGCTTTTAGGCGGTAAAAATAAGGGGGAAAAAGCCCCGCTTTTTCCAATAAGGGGGAAAAAAAGGATTTTAAAAAAGGAAAAAACGGGGTTTTTTAATTTTGACCGGGGATGCATACAACAAACTCCGTTCCGTTTTTCATGGCCCCACCCCTTGATATAAAATCAGGAATTTCAGGGGGGGATTCCCCCCGCCCCCTTTAGGGGCGAACCGCTTTCGCCATCTGAAGCCTGGACGTTTTGAACTCATAAAGCTTAGGGATTCCTCAAGGGTTTTTCCCTTTTCCCCCCGGTTTATAAATGGGGATACTAAAGGCTTTTTCAAAACGTCAGAAAAAAAGGGGAATTTTTCCGAGTGATGGCATGCAGACATGGTCTAAACCACAAAGCATTAAAAATTTCAAGAAAGAAGGGGAAAACATTTTACAGGAGCTAAAAACGTTCCGTGTGGTGTCAAAAACGGTGGGGCCA
>CM065739.1:52952290-53002290 GCA_033310375.1 Conus canariensis
GTTTAAATTTTTCCCTTTAAAAAACCCTTTAAAACTTCCTTTTTCCTTTGTATAGAAAAAATGACATTTTAACTGCGACTAAAGTCCTTTAAGACAGCATTTTATTTTTTTAGTTAAGAGCCAAACAGAAATAATGCGTTTTTTCCGCAAAGGCTAGCTTAGCAGAGTCCTTCTTTTTTTTAAAAATGTCTTGTAAACAATTTATTATAAGCAATCTATAATAAGCAAACGTATTGAACTGGCGGGTCAGTCCGTAAGCATAGTTTAGCGTGCTTAGATTTTTCTAGCTGCTCTTTTATTTTTTTTAGTTCATCCCTGTCCCTGATTATATAGTTTTCACTTAAACACTCTTCAAAACTGTCCTTGTCCTTAGTATAGAATAAGATGACATTTTAACTGCGATCTAAAGTCCTTTAAGACAGCATTGTATTTTTGAGTTAAGAGCCAAACAGAAACTAATGCGTGTCTTCCGCTAAAGGCTAGCTTAGACAGAGTCCTTCTTTTTTTTAACAATGTCTTGTTCAGCTGAACAGTCATCAATAATAAACAGCGTTTCGGTTCCCTCAAATAGCCTATAGTAATGTTCTAAACAGTCGCTTAGCTTGTCAGTAGGATCAACTAAGAATATATTCTCGTCTGTCCAAACAAACTGCCTTTCTTTGTAAGACTTGTTGTGCTTAATGGTTGTGCAGAATATAACAATGTACTCGTAATGAAATCTGTAGACTGTTTGTAACAAATCAAGCACGAAGACAGTTTTCCCACACCCAGTAATCCCACAAATAAGCGAACAGTGCGGGTCTTTAGGTAAAAAGTTCAAACTATCCATCTGTTTTAATAGGCTATTTCTTTCAGTCTATTTCTTCAATGTTCAGCTGGGCGTCATAAACCACAAAAACGTGCATTTGTATCTGGCCATTCTCCTCCTCTTCCTTATTAATCTGTATGAGTATGCCATCTGACCCTACCCTTCTTCCACTCCCGTGCAGTCTGTTGTCATACGTGGATCTAAAATCCAGCCATAGTCCATATTTGTCTGTTAGATAATCTTCAAGTCTTACATCGTGAAGGTGAAGTTTTTTACACACATGATCGGCTGTGGGGCTTGTCTGTCTGCCTCCGGCGAATAACTTTCTTATTTCATCAAAGTGTTGGTCGGGTAAAAGTCCAGCTGAATACAGCTGAAAAGGCTTACCATCTACTGTGCAAGACAACTGCTCAATTTTTGGGTTGTAAAACACCTCAGATTCTCTCTGAAAAGGAGCTGAGGGTTCAGTAAGTAGCAAGAGAACCCCCTTTAGAGACCTTAAAGAATTGCTTATAGCTGTTTCCCAGACAGTGTCTTGCTTGTTTTTAATCGCTAGACTGTGGTGTAAAACTCTTTCAAAGTAAACAACCGCCCTACTTTTATACTGGTTTAAGATTATTCTAGCTAGTTCAGGGTTAGTAACAACGTCAAAATTAAGAGAGATGTTGCTGACAGTGTATCTAGCTGTTGGGTCATCTGATAGAATAACAGACCCGCTGTCATTGAATGTCAGTTCGTAAGTAAGTTTGTCTCTTAGTGCACCTTGGTAATATGGCTGATGGGTTTTTAACAGTTCAAAATCTAGAGGGATGCAAAATCTGTTCTTAAATGCTCGCGCTATTGCCTGGTCTCCCTCGTCTTCCTTTGCATCTGCAGCATTAAGCCTGTGCTTAAGACCGTTTGGGCTCTGGATTCCCTGAAAGATTTTGTCTTTCCTTTCTGTTCTAGGCAGCCACAGATCAGAATAGAGATTAAAAATGTCTGCGCTACTCAGTGAGAAGACTTCTCTACCCTCCAGTTTAATTACCATATTTTTAATGATGGCCTGCCCAGGTTAGCAACGACAGTGGCATTAGGATCCGCCGACTCAATATCTATTTTGAATGACAGTCTGGCAGTGCCTGGCATTATAACATCGTCAGGCCCAAGGTCACTAAATCTTACTGTTAACATTTCATTAGGCTCAATTGTTGATGGGTTATTTACAACCCGCACAGTCTGTCTTATGCCTTTTATGCCATGGGGCTCCTTCGCTTTTCTGAATGGATCAAGGTCGCAGCCGTATGGATTCATTTTTTATAAAACAAAAAATAATAAATATATAAATATGGCTGATGAAGATTTTGACGCGATTAGTCCTATTGAAGAAGAAGATGAAATAGAACCAGGTCGTTCAATACAAGATGAACTTGAGGGGCAGAAGCACGTCCTTTACTCCCTAGACAACCTCAAGATGTAGGTTCTTCACTCCTTAGTGCTCGTCAAGAACTTTTAGGAGTAGGCTCTTCACTCCCTAGACAGCGTCACGAACTATTGCAACGACGAATTGAATCATTCTATAAAAGTATAGAACGGGAGCTGCCAGAAATACTTGATCTTAACGATTTTGAAGAAGATGGCGGCCATTTGTATATTAGGACTAGTGGAGGAGGCCGCGTAAGAGTTACTACAAAGCCAAACGCGACCAAGTTTTTAAGTCTAAGTACAATTAGACGAGACCTCCCTGCTGCTGATGCAGAACGATTAAACATTACAAATCTAAGGTCTGATGCTGTTAGACTTTTACATAAAATGGGGCGGTTGTTGCCAACACGATCTGAAATAGAAATCGCCACTATTCCAGAGGTAGGTCAAAAAACAGATAAAGTAATAACAGAATTTGAGGCGAGTTTTATTGATGAGACGAGTTTTATTGAGGGGCCAATTGGCGGTTCGCCTAGGCAAAGAGAAGGTGAGCTGAGTCCTGAAGAAGAAACAGCTTTAAAAACAATTGTTGATCCTCCATTGTCTACGAGTGAACTCAGGGATATTAGAACTGCTCTGCGTGAACTCTTGAATATTAAGTCTGCTTTAGCAACTACGAACGAAGAACTAAAAAACAACTTGGCAAAATTTAATGAGATAAAGAGAGAGATAGACGAAGAAAAAAAATAAGCTGGCTGATGCAGATGATAACAATTTAGGACAAGAAGAAAAGGCTAGAATACAGGCGAAAATACAGGATTTAATGAAAGAAAAGGCAAACGTGTTAGCAGCGTTGTATATTAACAGAGAAAAAATAGCAACCCAAATAAGCAGAATCAGAGAAACTATAAACAAAATGATTTATGAAAATACTACGCTAGCAGAAAGAATAAGGACTCTGTTCAGAGAGCAGGGGATTACAATAGTTAGTATATTAACAGCTGTTGGGTTTGCTATCTCTACACTGGTTTATGCATTAACCGGCAGTGCGCCAACAGGGTCAGTAGCGCCTCCAACGCCTCAACCTGGTAAAAGTTGGATTAGAAAACAATTGCACCATCTGGCAAACTTATTAAAGAAGTTAGCTGCCAAAGCGCTTGGTGCACTGCCTGGCATAATAGGCGGTGTTGTTAGTTGGGTTTTGTCTACAATAGGCAAAGTGGTTGGTTATATGGCTGACCATCTGTGGACTTTGGGGGTGCTGGCTGCCGGTTTAATTTTTAGTAAAATAAAGTATGACCAGTCCAGTAAAAGTTAAAAACACAACAAGGGCCGTCTTTTCGCTAGTGTGTCTGTCGGGGTTAGGTACATCAACAGGCGGTGGACTGCTTTCTGGCTGTGGGCTGCTTATAACTGGTGGGGGGTCGCTTTCTGCAGGTTCTGGGCTAGATACTTTTTTAAAAATGGCTGGCGCGGGCCTTGTGTTTAAGCCTTGATTGTGTCCTAAGTTTTGATCGTCTCCGGCTATGAGGATTTCATTATTATAATTCTGTATCATGCCAATCTGCAGTCTAAGGTCAGAAGGCAGCATGTATAATCCATGACCCACAACAAAGTCAACCTTTGACCTAGCATGTGAAAGAACGTTTTGGTACCTTTGTATGCTGGAAGGCAAATCAACAGCAGAGTTAATAGCATCTTCTAAATTGGCTAGAAATTGTTTTCTGGCGTCAAAACCTGTAGATTGATCCACTATGCTAGACTTGGTCTGTGCTTGCGCTCCTAATAGGCACCAAACGTACGTTCGTATGGAGTCATTAAGTCTCTGCACTCCTGGCATTGTTAGGCCTTTACTTTCATCTAAGATAAATGTTGCCCAAGCATTGGGGTGTTTTTGTTCTATTGATCCCAATCAAACTTGGGAGTTTGACTTAAAAGAGGTGTGGCCAGGCCAGTAGTCAAAATTATATTCTCTACGCTGACCCCACAAATACAATGTGCCCAACCCGTGATTGCGGTCTAACTTTTGTCTAAAGTTATTTGAAGGGTTAATGTTAAATTCGTTGCAGATTCTTTCGTATGCATTATTGTCCATTGGGCTGAGAAATGGATTAAACGCGTTGTCATTGGGGAGGCGTACTTGTAGTTCAGTTAGTATGCGCCTATACTGATAATAAACATGAAAGTTATATACTGACCTTACTAAGAGATTGGGGTGGTTTAAATGGTTTGTATATGAAACACCGCAGCCAGTGGTTGAGCAGTAAACTGCAAAATTTAACTGATTCTGGTAAAAAGCCATGGGGTGAGTTGACCATGCTGATGGCACTCTATCACTCTTTATTGGAGGATTTAAATATCTAGTTAGTGGGTTTACAAGCCTGACTAGAAAGCCATATGATTCATCCACTGCGATGGTTAGGCTACTAAAGTCCAAAGATTTGGGCTCATAAACCCCCCCCTACATCGTAAGTAGCACTTTCATTATATTTAAAAGGTTCCATTTTTAAATAGAATTTTTAAAAAAGGATTTAAAAAGGATGTTCCTTTATATAACCAAGCAAAACACAAGTGTGTTCTTAAAGTATCCAATTAACAATAGGCGCGGTAATAGTCGGGTTGCTCTTAGAAAAATTGGTTTTAAAGTTAAGTGGTTTAATATATCTGAAGAAGCTCAGAATAACTGGATTAATATTAGTAATGAAGAGGGCAATCAAATAACTCATGAAAAAATACCAGAAGGCTATTACAGCTTTTGTTCTTTAAAAGAAGTATTTATCGAATTAGGCATATTGCTAAAAATTAACGAAGCAAACCTCAGAATTACAATGCATTTTCCACTAGAAGAAAAAAGAGAATACACTTTTCCTAAAGGCCTTGCGCGAATCTTGGGTTTCCACAGTACTAGCAGATCTTATAAATTTAGTACAAGAGAAAACATCTATCAATTTGAAGGTAATGAACCATGTGATTTTCTCGTTAACCCGATGTTGTATGTCCATTTACGGGAGTTAAAAACAAGTACTAATTTATTTGATGGCAATCCATCTACAGTTCTAGGAGTACTGCCATCAATTAAGGCGGGGTTTTGCGATTATCAGTTAAGCACATTTGGTAAAGACAGCCGGTTTAAAGAATTAGTTGAGGGGTCTATAAATTCAGTGTGTGTAAAAATAACTAACCAAGATGGAAGGCCGGTTGTTTGCTCTGATTTGTTAGTGGTGCTTGAGATAGAAGATTAATCAGAAGAGAAGAGAGAATGTCAATATGCGGACTCTATATCACCCATTTTTTTGTTTTGCACGTAAGCCCCCCATTTTAAAATAACGATTACGTCAATTTTGGAGGTTTTTGCATGTTAATTTTGATTGTAAAAAAGGTGTCAATTTTGGCAAAAAGTAGCATGAGATGGACGAGATTTGTTTGTGAAAAGGGGGGTTTTCGTGCAAAATAAGATGTGGTGGAATAGAGTCCGCATATTGACATTCTCTGTAGGCCTTACTTGACCGTATGAGGAGTTATGTCCCCTCTCTTGGACTTGCCGCCATTAAGATGTGTCTGAACTACTCGTGGTCTCGTCATTGAATGAAGCAAAGAAACAAGCATAATTGTGTGTGTGTGTGTGTGTGTGTGTGTGTGTGTGTGTGTGTGTGTGTGTGTGTGTTTAGTAAATGGTTGCGTGTGTAAACTGTGTGCCCGATAACTGCATAATCTTTCGACACACACAAACACACACACTCTCTCTCTCTCTCTTCATCTTGTAGGCTACATGTGCGATCAATGCCTCTTTTTCTTCTGTGGACATGAACAGGCACGATCTCCGTCTCTTTTGTTTACCCACACACGTAGGCCTATATGTGTGTGTGTGTGTGTGTGTGTGTGTGTGTGTGTGTGTGTGTGTGTGTGTGTGTGTTCGTTTTTTCCCTCTCTGTCGTGTGAATCTGTGCAACGTGCGTGATTTCTGTCTTTATGGATCTTCCATATCTCCCGCAAATAGACGTTGGCTGCCGGTTAGATTAGAGGAGCCAGTGATGACTTCAGCATGACTGAAATGTGTGTATGTGTGCACGCAAGGCTCTTGACTCCAATCTAGGAAAGGATTGGCATTTTCTGCCCCTTTCAGTCAGTTTTTTTTTTTTTTAAACAAACATTAACATTTTTTGTCTTTTTCTTGTTGTTAAAGGATGTTTGAAGTATTCCCGTACCTTCCTAACGTCGATGAAAAAGAGTTGATCTCCACCCCCCCCCCCCCCCCCCCCCCGCCCGAGATCTGTAGGATTTGATTAGTTGGTGGGCCTTGGAATTTCTGAAGGTCATAATTTTAAAAACCATTTCCGTTCATTGGATGGGATTCAATGAAACTGAATGCAAGGATGCCACCAGCCACCGTGACGAAGTGGTTAGCGTCGCGGACCCCCGCCTTGGAAGTTGTGGGTTCGATCCCCATCAGAGCCATGTGGGATTTTTCTGTCCCGACCGGCTCGTACCCAGAATTGAGTTTGGTACGGGCTCAGCTGGGAAGATTGGGACCACACATTCAAGTTTCATCCACTTAATGGACGGGTCTCTAAGAGTGTTGCTCAAATTTCCTGACCAACACTGCAGGTGTCTGTATTTCTCAGGCTTGGTTGATGCCGGAATATATCATGAAAGTAAGTGTAGAGTACAGCCCTGTCATGCAGTTTCAGACTGGAATGGAAATCCGTAGCATCATCTTCATCATCCTCATCGATCAGCATGTAAGAAAAAAAGTCTCAAATTCTGTAGCCCTTCATGCCCTGCTCTCATGGTGACCTCAGTTTTGATGTCCTCTCCATGTGTATGGCCTTGGTTTGATTCCATTGGAATCACTGGTATTGGGAAGTTCATGGGGGATGTCGTTGGACGGATGTGGTGGCGCCCTCCGGAGGCAGAACTCACTCACGCCGGCTCCGCGACTAAGCAATAAATGTTACCAGTAGGGGATGTAGTAGGTGGTGTCATGCGTATGTTGGATCAGAAAAGGCGCCACTGGACAGCACCGAAGTGACTTGGCAGCAGTGCAGTGTCCCCTCCGGTGGGTTGCCTCCTGACGACTTGACATAGTCAGCCTCCCTGTAGATTGTTGGTGCCGGGGTTGCGGTGGGCAAGGCCGGGCTGTGTCATAATGAGTGGTGTGGGTGCATTGCCAGTGAAGTGGCGCAGAAGATGGGATAGCAACCAAAAAATTTAAAAAAAAAAGAAAAAAAGCAAGGATTACATGCATAATCGTATACAATCTGTGTGTGTGTGTGTGTGTGTGTGTGTGTGTGTGTGTGTGTGTGTGTGTGTGTGTGTGACAGGAGACTACAGACCTTCACCCAGCAGTGTGAGCAGCAGCAGCTAAGGAGACAGATCATCAGAACTGGCATGCCCACTGCCCAGTGACGAGAGGAGGAATGAGGATAGGAAAAAAGAGTGCCCACACCAGAGAACCAGACAGTCGCCTTCTGCAGCTGCTTCTGAAGGTCCACCTCACCAGTTCCAGCATTGGGAGGTAAGCCATAACTGCCAACTGTCTGGAACCAGAATGTGTCAACCGTAGGGGTTGGATGGGCTTAACAGAGGGTAGTTTTGCTTTCGACTGAAAGCATGTCGAACCCCCTGATGTTTCCATTGACAAATGCAGGATGCGGGAGGATTGGTAGCCACGAAAAACCCACAGCAGGCGCTGCAACTCGACAACGAACTATGACGCAACCTCTCTGTCTCCAAGACAGGAATAGGTAGTGCAGGATTAATGCATTCACGACTTAACGTTTGACAGTCAGCCTTTTCCCTTCTGGTTACTGGCTGACTCGCCTAGCAATATATGTTCCGTTCTAACTTCAGGACCCTCGTCACAGGACTGATGCTGCCAAACTACTCGCAGTACAGGATTTTCGGTAAATTTGTCCAGTTGATAAAGACAAAGGGAATGGTGGAGGGGGATGGGAGCCATTAGCTGCCACAGTGTGGGAGGGCTACAGGTGGAGTGTAGAATTAAGGGGGAAAGAAAAGGATTCAGATTGTGTTAGTATACCAGTGCAAAACACTGGTGATTTAAAAGATTTTGCTTGTTTTTACCGACAAAGCAGAGCCAGGTTGGTAGGGTTTTTTTTTCATCCTAGTTTTCTTCTAAAATGTAGACAGAAGACAACTGGTCGCATACAGTCACTGTCACTGAAAGGATGGAAAGCCAAGCATGCAGCCCCAATAGGGACATTTCTTGAAAAGGAAAAAAAAAAAAAAAAAAGGGGGGGGGGGAGGGGGTGCCCTTTTTCCCTCATCCTCCCTGCCTATCTCCCCCTTTCAAAAAAAGACCCACACGCGCGCACACACACACACACACACACACACACACACACACACACACACACACACACACACACACACACCTATCCCCTTCTTCTGGGGAGGAGGGGGAGAGTGGGGGGGGGGGGGAAGGAGGGACATATAGCCAACCTTATTTTCTCCTAGTAAATGTAGCAAGACTGTTTTAAATCTAGGCTAACATACAATGAATGGTACAACTCAAAGTTGCCAGTATCCCAGACTTCAGAACGGATGGGTCAGGCCTGTGTTTTATTCAGATTTCACCTTCTGCCACGGGAATGGATTTTGTAGACTGGAGTGATCTGTGAACTCTTCTAGCTGTTGTCAAGGGCTGACTTCGTTTAGTTTTGCAGGCATTTTTTTGTTGTTCACATGAGCTGAGGCAGTTGTTTCTTTTCATGCACAATGTTCCTCCAGATCTTGAGCTTTTCTTGTCAACATACTGCAGAAGGAAAAAAAACTTTGTGAAACAGATCTCAGCTATTCAGATTAAGTTAAAGAAAAAAAAAAAAAGACTTCGTGCAATTTGTTTGCATCAGTATAGCTTGCCGATTACAATCACACTCTACATAAAGAACGCCCACAACACCATTTCATCATCAATCTATTTTCACCACCAGAACATCACTAATCAGATGCAACACCAGCGCACACTAGCTGCACACGAGCAATGTTAATGTTGCTTATAGCCCAACCAAGCCAGCTGTCAAGTCAGATTTAAAACAACACACACAACTCGCTAAAAACACATCTTTTAAAAACACACTGGAATGTCATTAAAAACATCTAAGTACGGTCAGTTGGTGAGGTAAGCTGTGGTTTCGACAATTCCTCAGTCCAAACACTAGTTCCAATGTGAGACAGGTAAGGTAAGGTAATGTTTATAGCCCAGCCGACTGCAAAGGGCCATATCAGGGCTGTCACCACATTAAAATCAGCTCAAGTCATAAAAAGAAAGAAAAAAAAAACACCTTTCACGTATCATGGACTCTGCTGTGAAGTGTTTATGTCTCATAAGACATGGAGGAGTTTCCATGTGTAAAAGTTCAAGTTGAAGGCTTGAGGCAATCCCAGTCATCCTGCGCTTTGCTACATACATGAAGCATGTGCATGCCTGGGACCACCAGGCGAGGAGAGGTTCGGTTGCCATGAGAAACGGCTGGCTTTCTGCATGATCGAAAATGAATGATGACCAAACTGAGCTCATTGTTACTGGCACTAATTCAAAGATCAATCAGGTTACTCATGTTGCTATGTCTGTCTCTGGTTGTGATGTATCCATCTCTCACAAACTGTCAGGAATCTTGGTTTCTACCTGGACGAAACCTTGTCTTTGGAAGCACATGTCAAACTACTGTGCCGTACTCTGTACTTTCGGTTACGTAGAATAGGTAAGGTCCGCTCCTTTCTATCCACCGATGCAGCCAGTAAACTTGCTGCCTCCTTCATGCTCTCCAGACCAGACTACTGTAACTCTCTACTTGCTGGTCTCCCCGACAATCAACTAAATGAACTTTAACACATACAGAATCATGTAACTCGCCTTGTTCCCCGCAAGCCCAGACGTGAGAGGGCAAAATCTCTTCTCAGAACTCTTCATTGGCTTCCTGTAAAGGCCAGAATTCAATATAAAGTTGCCTGTCTCTGCTTCCAGTTTATCTGTCATGAGAACATGCCACCTTATCTTTCCAGTCTCCTGCAGATATACAAACCTTCTCGAACACTCCGTTCTTCTGATACCTCACTGCTGACTGTTCCTCGCTTCTCTCTTGATACCTTTGGTAAAAAGTCCTTTTCTGTCTTTGGTCCAAATGTATGGAACTCTCTACCACTGTCTCTTAGGAAAACAAACTGCTTTTCAACTTTCAAACGGCGTCTGAAAACCTACCTCTTTCAAACTCATCTATCCTGAGAAATTGAAATGTGCCAGTCCTTCCTGCCTGTATGTTTCTAGACCAGTAATGTGTGTGTGTGTGTGTGTGTGTGTGTGTGTGTGTGTGTGTGTGTGTGTGTGTGTGTGTGTGTAAAGGCGTAAAGTAGCTTGAAGAGGATTTAAGAATGAGAGACTTTTCTCATGTGATTTGTTTTTCAATTATCATTATTATTGTTGTTATACGGTGTGTTAATTGTGAATGCAATGTGATTTGTTTTAGTCTTGATATACAATGTTTTAATCAAGGATCTTAGCGAGTATGATTTATATAATGTTCTGTGATAAGTCTTCTTAGTTGAAAAAATGAATTTTGGGGTGATATGTTTGTATTGTCATTATAATATTTAATTATTAATGTTAATAATATGAATAATTGTGATATTTGTAAGGTTATTATGTACAAATACACACAGATGTGCGCATACACGCACATGCACGCGAACACAACTCCGCGCACACACCCCTGCGCGCACACATATGCATGCACAATGCACACACACGCATGCACACACATACATACATACATACAGTAGAGATCTCTGACCGAAACTGATGTGAATTAGTACTAAGGTGCATGTTTATATATTATTTGATTTGTGCAAGTCAGTATTTGATATCTCAAGGCTTTGTGTCTTTTTTTTCAATGTGCATGACTTTTATAACTCTTATTTTTTACCGTTTGCTCTTTCTTGAAATGTAAAGCGCTGTTGAGCACTTTTACAGAATATGCGCTATAGAAATAAACATCATCATTACTATTATCATTATTATGAACAACCATAGGTCTACAATCACTTCACGTTAAAGCCAACAGGTTCAACACCTTGTTGGTTGGTGTTTTGTATGACGAACAACAGTAGGTCAACAATCACTTCATTTTAAAGCCAACGGGTTTAACAGTTTGCTGGTTGGTGTTTTGTATGATGGACAACCGTAGGTCTACACTCACTTCATTGTAAAGCCAACAGGTTTAACAATGTGCTTGAAGTTAGTGGAAACCTCCATCATCATCAGGGGTGACTTTTCCTTGTTTCTGGACACCTGTCCTCCCTGCTTGAGAGAGAGAGAGAGAGAGAGAGAGAGAGAGAGAGAGAGAGAGAGAGAGAGAGACAATGTTGCTTATAGCCCAGCCGACCGCAAAGGGCCATTTCAGGGCTGTCAACATGTTGAAGTAAATTCTCAAGTCATGTAGAATTTTTTTCTCATACACAACACATTAAAATACACATAAGAACACACCAGAAATTTCATTGAAAATTTTTCTAGAATCTGATAAAAAATGTTGATTTTTTTTTTTTTTAGACACAAGAAGCCCTCCTCCGGGACCGTCAGTGCAGGGTCATGGACAACTATCCCGTTGCACTGGGGTTGCTGGTCAACAGGCTGACCAGGCCCTGCTGGCAGCCACTGGGCACAGACATCGTCCACCTGGAGTTCCACAGTGTTACTGACAAGGTAAGAATGTTATTCTTTTCACAACACTCGTTCATTCATTCATTCATAATCACACACAGAGTTTATGCATTTTTCTCAATGTTCTGTTTCTAACCTTGCACACTTACACTCTCAGTTTTATGAAACGATAATAATGAAAATGTCTTAAAAACACTTCGTTTTAAAGCCAACGGGTTCAACACTTTGTTGGTTGGCTTTTGAAAAATGAACAACCGTAGGTCAACAATCACTTCATTGTAAAGCCAACAGGTTCAACAAATTGCTGGTTGGTGTTTTGTATGATGAACAACCGTAGGTCAACAATCACTCCATTTCAAAGCCAACAGGCTTAACAATGTGTTTGAAGTTAGTGGAAGCCTCCACCACCATCAAGGATGAATTTCCCTTGTTTCTGGGCACTTGTCCCCCCTGCTAGACACAGAGAGAGAGAGAGAGAGAGAGAGAGAGAGAGGAGAGAGAGAGAGAGAGAGAGAGAGAGAGAGGACTATGTTGCTTATAGCCCAGCCGACGGCGAAGTGCCTATACAACTGATAACAAGAACTAATTTTTTGAAAACTTTGGCTGTTTTGCCTATCTATCTAACTAAAAGGTAAGGCGGAGCCCCCGAAGTCAAGTGGATAAGACACTTGACAGGTAATCGAACAGTTTCACTGGTTCAAATCCCCGGCTGGGCGTTGTGTCTTTGGGAAAGACGCTTTATTTTACTCTTCCTCGCTGCAGCCAAGTGTCAGTGGGTACCTGACTTCGGTTGGCGAATGGGTAAAGCAGAGAGAGGACAGGATTGGGCTCCACCTTCTAGTGCCGTGGCCTAGACACAGCGAATGATTAATCCACTGCCCCACGGCCGGAAACAGCTATGAGACCTTTAACCTTTACCTAACCTGTCAGACTACCCCTGAAACTTTCCCTTCTTCGTCAGTCGCAAAAACGTTTCCTGTACATAAGCATCAGATGTAGTTTGGGGGCAGATTGGGTCACCTGGGGGCAGGTTGAGTCACCCGACCCAGCCTGCCCCGACCCACCCTGCCCCAAAGAGGGTGTTTCGACAAAAGCTGTTCATGTCAAGTTCACTAGCTTTGCAACGTTTTCTGCCACAAAGCATCTGAAAGCAAAGTCCTTCCTCGTTTTAATGCAGTAAGCACAACACTGTTCAACAACATCACGTAAACGCAAGTAAAAAAATTTTCCATCAGGCAAAAAGTTCCAAACCTTCAAAATTTCTGGACGTTTTCTGATAAACACCTTTCTTAAAGTAGCACGCGCTTACAAAATGGACTATCGATAGATTGTGGCGTTTAAAGACTAAATCAAACGCAAAATACCCCCACAATGAAAAGAAACCATTTTTACAGCTAATGAACCAACCTGCCCCACGACCCATCCTACCCCGCTCTTCCACACATTCATGTACTAACAAACACACATTGACAATGCACCCTGTACACGAAATACACTTGCACACATTTTTACAAATGTGCACACACACACACACACACACACACACACACACGCGCGCGCGCGCGCGCGCACATACATATATCCATACTTATACAAATACATGACACGTAGATGCACACACACACACACAACACACGCACGCACGGAAACAGATTAAGAAAAAAAAAAAAAAAGCGTGGGAGGGGGGTGGGCAGCGGAGAATTATATCTCACTCTCATCCCTCCCTCCCCTCCCTCCAGTGCACACACATAAACACGCGCTTGCAGAGACAGAGGGTGGGGAAGGGAGGGGATCTAGCGGTAGGACTTGAGGCTCAACATGCTCGTGAAAGAAATGCATGTGGAGTTGTCCCCCCCCCCCTCCCCTCCCTCCCTTTGTGAGTGTTGGCATTTCCCTTCACTTCAACGTCACTGGAGTGCGCCATGTTGCGAGGTTTGCAAGCCAGGACTTTGCCGGTGAGTGTGTGTGTGTGTGTGTGTTAAATTGTAGGCCAACCAAGAGAGGTAGACTGAGAGTAGTCCGCATGTACATTTTTACATGTTCGTGTTTAAAAAAAAAAAAAAAAAAAGCTAAAATTCAAGAGAACCTTGCGAAGAACCTTCCTTTGAAAGCTTCTTTTCGTCAAATACAGGGCTGAAGTGGCTTAGAATGCTAACTTGTGTTTTCTCCTGGCATCTGGAGAGCATTTGGAGTGTTTTGTGGGCCAGGAAAGATGGCCGTCCCCATCGACCACCATTTCTTTCTCTGCAACGAACCGTTAAAAAAAAACGAACCAGAGAAGTTATTGCCAGAATGATTTCCTTTCACACACCCTTCCCCCGCCTTCAGTGCGATGGCCGCTTTGCGACAAACATCCAATCCAATTTATTGAAATCTAATGCCACTGAATGTGCCATTTTCATGTAAAAATGTTCACAATATTTTCAACGTCTCAACCGTTCAACTTTTTGATGTTGGGAGAGAAATATTGTGACGCACGGATTCGACGCATGTAGGCGAGCTCAGCGGAAGTGCGCCTCGCTTTAGAAGTGTTCACTGACGGTCAGCAGGGAAACAAGCAGGCGAATTTCTTGTCAGTTATAGGGAGCTACGTTGTGCTGTAGGAGACAGTTTCGTCCTTGCATTGCGACAGAACAGCCGTAGACGGTTACGACGGCAAGGTCGGCTATGACAGTACAATTGCTAGGCCCGGAGACTGACACCGGCAGTCGGTGCCATTGAAGGGCTTGAAAAGAATCTTTACGAAACCACCAGTCCGGACTGACTCGCTAAGGTAGGGCGTGTGTGGGTGTGAATGTGCAAGTGCTGAAGTGTATAAACGAACTTCTCCGAAGTGTAAAGAAAACAGTTTAGAAGCGGTAGTGCGGGAGGGTAGTATGAAAGGAAATATTCCCCCAGAAGTCGCTGTGATTTTTTTTAAGGGCGGAAAAAAATGACGGAAAGGAATGATCTTGGGATCTCCGCCTTTAGTTGTTGGTTGGCGGCTAGTTGTAGGAGCCAATGATGACTGATACAACTGGTTGCGCAGCGTAAGACCTTAAAAGATTAAAAACAGAGGGGAGGGGTGATGGGGGGTTAGTGGTGGAAAACGGCCGCCTCAACCCTGCCTAGTGCGGTGGAGAAGGCAGTCTGCTGCTGGACGGTGGTGTTGTCCAAGAGGTTCCACTCCAGGGGCGTTCTAATGAAAAAGGAGCCTCTATATTGTTCTGTTGCAGTAGGTTGTATGACGAAGGCTCTATTGTTGTTGTAGGTCTGCCTACGAAGGGGGTTTTGGCTTATACAGTCTGTGAATGTGGTTGGCTTGATTCTCCGCCTGGTTTGATCTGCTGGGGTGAGGAAGGTTTTGGCTGGTATGGCAGGGACCAGGTCAGGTCGCCTGGTTTGATCTGCTGGGGTGAGGAAGGTTTTGGCTGGTAATGGCAGGGACCAGGTCGCCGTCAATCTTGTACAGCATGGTGAGTCGAAGCTGTCTTCGGTGGTCCTCCAGAGGTGGAAGTTGGAGGTATTGGAGCATCTTGGTGATGCAGATCTTTGATATTGGGCAAGTGTTATACAAGGGCCACTAAATCAGATGTTTGCTGGGGGATTTATTTTGCTACGGGTGAGCACTGAGGCCTTAAATGTGACGTCAGCCATGGGATAGCTCATGTATTTCAAGAAGTGTTCTGCGAAGGATGTCATCGGTGGAAGTCCCTAACAAATGACATGATTGTATGGGGGGATATTAATCTGATCCATAATCAGTTGTCAGTTTATTGCTCAAAGTTATGCTGTGCCTCCAAACACATGGATCAGATAAGATTAGATGTATATACACTACTAAAAACAATTGAAGTACCACCCCTAATTTTTGTATGCAATTTTTAAAAAGCTCTGATAAACCAATTAATATTGATAATTGAATAAACTCTGCTGGATAAGCTTACCCGGTTCTCAAATACTACTCCTCGTGCATTTTTGTTATGTTAAAGTCGGTCAGCAGTTATCTACCGCGTCGCATCTGAGGCAAAAAAATCCCGAGAAATTATCGAACTTGTGTCGCTCCCAGATTTTGACACGGACACAGCAAGAAAAAAAAATGTGATGCACGTGAAAGCAAGGTCTTTTCTGAGCAGAATTGCAATCAGTTAGCACATTTGACGGGTATAAAAAGTCGCGAAATTTAGGAAGATTTAACCATGCCTGCGAGACAACGACTAAGCAACACCGACAGAGGAAGAGCGATAGCATAGTACCAAGAAGGTATTGGCTTGAGGGAGATTGGTCGACGGCTTGGAGTGAGTCACCCAGTCATTCTGAGGCTCAGAGACCGTTGGCTTAACACTGGAAGTGTTGAAGAACAGCAGGGACGTGGACAGACGAGAAGCACCTCCAGACAGCAGGATCGGTTCATTATCGCTTGTCTGAGAGACCGTTCAGCCAGTGCCACAGTACTCCGAGACCAGCTACGACAAGCCAGCAACGTCAACGTCAGTACCCAGACAGTTCGGAACCGGCTCCACGACGCCAACTTGAGGTCAAGGTCCCCAGCAGTGAGATCAATACTGACCCCAGCGCATCGAGCTCATCGTCGGGCCTGGGCAGCATGTCATAGAAGGTGGACAAGAGCTGAATGGGCAACAGTACTCTTCACAGACGAGTCAAGGTTCACCCTCAGGTTCAACGACGGGCGGGTTCGCGTCTGGCGACGTCCTGGAGAACGCTACGTTGACGCTGCCGTCAGGGAGCATGACCGCTATGGAGGTGGGTCCGTGATGGTGTGGGGTGGGTTCAGCCTACGTCACAGGACCCCCCTACACCGTGTTGAAGGCCGCCTGACCGGTGCCACCTACCGCGACACCATCATCCGCCCCCTTGTGATGCCCGCCCTGAGGGCAGTTGGCCAGGGCGCCCAGTTCCAGGACGACAACGCGCCGTGCCACCGCGCCGCCATCGTGAATCAGTTCCTACAAGGGCAGCAGGTGACAAGAATGGACTGGCCTGCCAGGTCACCAGATTTGAACCCCATAGAGCATCTGTGGGACGTGCTGGGGAGGCGAGTGCGGGCCCACAACCCTCCAGCAGACACCGTGGACCAGCTGTTTCAGTTGCTGGAGCAGGAGTGGCAGGCGATCCCCCAGGACACTCTCCGCCGCCTGGTGCACTCCATGAGACGTCGATGTGACGCTTGTTTGAACGCGAACGGTGGTCATACCCGTTATTAACATCATGACATCTACCATAGACTCTTGTTACTTTTCATTTTGGGGGTATGCCTCTTTAATCAAGTGTAAAACAAAGATAATTTTTTGTCACGGTGTTTGAATAAATTTGAATGGATTGAGGAATAATAAAAATAAAATATTCAATCATTAAATTATGTTCAGCTTTGTTTTCTTTCGAATGACAGCAGTTTTCCTAAGTGGTACTTCAATTGTTTTGAGTAGTATATATAGGCGACATTATTGTGGCCAGTGCATGAATTTTGACATGTTTTGAATTTTATTGAAAACTAGTAGTAGACCCTTGCAAAACCAGTTCTGATTTTTATTGAAAACTAGCTGTAGACCCTTTCCGTCATCAGTTTTGAATTTTATTGAAAACTAGTAGTAGACCCTCTCCGTCATCAGTTTTGAATTTTATTGAAAACTAGTATTAGACCCTCTCCATCAACAGTTTTGAATTTTATTGAAAACTAGTAGTAGACCCTCTCCATCATCAGTTTTGAATTTTATTGAAAACTAGTAGTAGACCCTCTCCGTCATCAGTTTTGAATTTTATTGAAAACTAGTAGTAAACCTCTCCTCATCAGTTTTGAATTTTATTGAAAACTAGTAGTAGACCTCTTCTCGAGAAGAATCAGTTTTGAATTTTATTGAAAACTAGTAGTAGACCCTCTCCGTCATCAGTTTTGAATTTTATTGAAAACTAGTAGTAAACCTGTCCTCATGAGTTTTGAATTTTATTGAAAACTAGTAGTAGACCTCTCCTCATCAGTTTTGAATTTTAGTGAAAACTAGTAGGAGACCCTCTCGATCATCAGTTTTCAGTAGAAACTCCGCTATTTACATCATATATAACTTACAGCTGTCTTTTACACAATCATACCCCCCCCCCCCCCCCCCCCCCCCCGCACACACTTTTTTTTTTTTTTACCTCATATATAGCTTACAGCTATCTTCCTTTGCCCTCTCCCTACATCAATCTATTCTTTACTAAATACCTATCCCCTCTGTCTTCTCAATCTTATTTTCTTTCAGTTTCATAATATATACTATCTCCTCCTGATGTGGCCCTTTGCGGTCGGCTGGGCTGTAAGCAACATTACCTTATCTCCTCTGTACGAGTTTCCGTTCCCTGTTCCCTCTCTGCTGTGCATGTGTGTGGAGGTGAAGGTGTATGAGCCCTTCTCACCTTTCCTTTTTTTAAAGTAGAAATATTAGCTCATTGACCATTTCCATTTCTTTCCAACCAGTATTATTAACACTAAGAATTGTTACACTTAGCATGACTAGTATCATTATGATCATCATCCAACAGCACTGTTTACTTTTCCAGGAATACTGTTTGCATGAGCTTTACCACCCTCTTTCCTGTGCATATGTGTGTGCCTAGGTATATGAGCTCCTCCCTCCCATCTTTTTTCCTTCTCTCTCTCACCTGTTCCAATAGTAGTGACAGCCCTTTACTCGTTGACCACTTTCATTTCTTTCCAACATTTTTTATTAGTACCAACATCACTACAATAGTTTTGTTTGCTTTTTATTTTATTGATCATTTCCATTCATTGTTACTAATCATAATTAACCTACCTTTATTACTGTCATCACTATTATAATTCTACCAATAAGTAATAATTTAAAAAAGAAAAAAACCACCATGCTGCTCTACTATCCTGTAACCCCTCTGCTTTCTCTCCTGTGGTCTGCGTTTCGGGTGGGTTTTTAGAAGATGTATTTTAAAGAGTTGTATGAATGAACGACTTGAGTTGATTTTAACGTGACAGCCCTGATAAGGCCCTTGCGGTTGGCTGGGCTATATAATATAAGCAGCATTACCTTACCTTTACCTTACTATAACTACTATCGTTACATTATTACCTCAAGTGGTAATAATCCTCCCATTATCATTTAAATATTTTCAGCACGATCACTATTGTTATTATTATCATAAATAGTATTGTCATTGTTTTAATTCCCTTGGTCCCCTTCCTAACAGCCTCTTTTTCATTCAACACCCATTTTGTGCTGAATGTGAGAAAAGTGATTGCTCATTCTTCGTTTTCATTGTCCTGAATGTTGTTTGTTTTACTTGAAGACCTAAGAGGTCAAAATGCATTGTTCTGTCCTTTAATCTGTCCATATTGTCTTGCGGTACCAAAAACGTATCTTTATAAAAATTTCTTTCAGTTTCTGCCATCGGTCACTTTGCTTTGAAATAGCACATTGTAAGTTTAACTGTAACTTTAACTCTAAGCACCAAGGCCTTATGGAGTCAAGATGAAAATCTGATGCTGTCAGATTGATCTGAGAATTTTCATTGTCTGAATTTTGATATCTCCTTTTCTTTCCCATGCTGGTCCAGCTACATGCTAACTGGTTCCAAACAGACCAACATGAAAGGAATGGGACTAGCTCGGGTAGATCAGCTGGTAACAAAGACAGGGTCACAGGTGAGGGTGAAACCCTGAAGTACAATGTCAGCGAAGGACAGCTAATGTAGTTCAATATTGTGAATCATATGATGTCGTCGTCGTCTTCTGCGCACGCAGGCTGATACTCCTGCGGACACCCCCTGTATAGACCTTACGTGGTGACAGCCCCGATATGGCCCTTTGCGGTTGGCTGGGCTATAAGCAACATTACCTACCCTACCTATCCCCTGTATAGAAAGGCAAGGATTAATCCCATCTACCCAACAAAGGGAATGGAGTTTTGTGTGTATGACCGTTTTTTTATCCCGCCATTAAGGCAGCCATACTCCAGCTTCAGGGAAATGAATGATGTCATCGGTAGAAATCCTTGAAAATGATTGGTGGGGAGTTGTCCATTTGATCTGTAATCAATTTCATCTTAATCTGTATGTTTAAGAACACTTGTAACTGTGGTCTGTGGCCTATGGCCTATGGCTGCATACTGGCTTTCTGCTTGCACTTCTGCACAACGTTGATTTGGCAGAAATCTCTCTGAACATTCTGACTTTTATGTATTTGATGTGAATCAGGGATTCACGGCACTGGAGAGAGATGATGGGAAAGAGACAAACCATGCAGGGAGCAGGGACAAGACCCACATGAGAGAGCACCTTGAAGCACTTGGACGGCAGACAGGAGGGAAGATCAACACCTGGAACAAGACATCCACAGAAGACTGCCACACCAGAATGCAGGTGAGCATTTTTGTTTACCCAGTTATAAAAGGAAAAAACGAGTTATGTCTTGTCAAATTGAAGTGTTGCTAAGACATAAGAACAGGTTTACCGGATGTTGTTCACTATGTGAATGCACTGAATTTAACATGGTTTCATAAATTATGTAAACATAAATAAAATCATGTATGAAGAAATACATCTCCACAGCTATTAAAAAAGTAAAGGTTTTATTTGGTCCCAGCTTATTTTGAACATTCAAATGAAGGAAACTATAAAATGCAACAAAAAGATCTGAACTCCCAGCGAAGGCTATACACTGCAGCAACTACTTGCAATTTTGAATTGCTATAGACCTGTTGCTTTGACCTCTCTTGTAAGGAAGTCTTTTGAACGCCTTGTCCTTCAGATTCTTCTTCCTCAAGTCAAACAGCTTTGTGGTCCATACCAGTTTGCATACAAACAGAACAGAAGTACAGATGATGCAATAATCACACTTTTAAACCATGCATAACAACATCTTGAAAAAAAAGATTCTTTTGTTTGCATCCCGTTTGATTTCTCATCAGCTTTTAATACTATTCGACCGCACATTATGGCAGAGAAACTCAAAATTTTGCAGGTCAACCCTAAAATTGATTTTATGGATTGTGAACTTTTTAGTCAACAGGTTACAGTGCATACGCTTTGAAGGAAAATATTCATCAGCTAGAACCACATTTACTGGTGCACCTCAAGGCACCGTTCTCTCCCCTGTACTCTTTATACAAATGATTGTACTGGTTCTTCGGTCATTCCTGTCGTAAAGTACTCAGATGATTCTGCTTTAGAAGACCAGTCACATTCAGATACCATTTATTTTCAAGAGGTGGAACGTTTTTGTACATGGTGCAAAGAGAACTGTCTAGATTTGAATGGTTAGTAAGACGAAGGAGATGGTAATCAATTTTCGAAGAAACCCGAGTCCTGTCCCTCACTTGTATATCGAAAACACCAAAGTGGAATATGTAAGTGAATATAAGTATCTGGATACTGTTTTAGATGTTAATCTGAATTTTAGTGCAAATACCCAAGTTATCCACAAAAAATGCCAATCTAGAGTATACTGTCTTCAGAAACCTCGGTCTCTCACTATTAAAAAGGACATCTTAAATAATTGTTTTATCGTTGTTTTGTAGGGTCAGTGTTGTCCTTTGGCTTTTTATGCTGGTTTGGAAATCTTAGCATGAAAAACAAATTTTAAACAGTGATGAATACATAGATTATTGGCAAAAATCAAGAACAGCTAGATAAATTGTATGAATGTCACGTCACACTAAAAGTTGTGAATTTTGCTGCCGACAGTTCTCGTGTTCTTTCAAAAAACTACTGTGTTCTACCGTCAGGACTAAGATTCTAAATTCCAAAAGTCAAGACAAAGAGAACCAAAAACAGTTTTGTTCCCGATTCCATCAGATTCCTGAATCATAACTAAACTTTCCATAAGATCCGGTTCAGAAAGCTTGTTTGTAGACATATATATGTGTGCGTAGTATTCTGTGAGTGCTGGTGGGTGGGTGGGTGTAATAGTGATTTTGTGGTTTGTTGTTTGTATGGCAACTCTTAATTTCACTTTGGAGGTAATACAGTGTTCTTGACTTGACTTAAAACACATGAGCTACGAAAACAGTGCTTCATATGCAATCGGTGATGACGAAATCTGAAGTAGCTCCTACTGAAATATAGAATGACAATATGAACTGGGATGAAATATTTCATTCTTGTTTTTCTACTGCTACAGATGTACAATGAAGGTGGTTCCTCCATGTAATATCACCGATCATGGTGAAAACATGTGAAATAAAAGATTCATTCATTCAGTTAAGGTGGTTCCTCCATGTAATATCACCGATCATGGTGAAAACATGTGAAATAAAAGATTCATTCATTCAGTTAAGGTGGTTCCTCCATGTAATATCACCGATCATGGTGAAAACATGTTAAAATAAAAGATTCATTCATTCAGTTAAGGTGGTTCCAGATGAGACTGCTACGTAGACTTCTGCCAACAGAGGAATACTTGTATGCAAGAAAGTTGGTTGACTCTCCAGTTTGTAACCTGTGCTGTCGAGAAACTCAGACAATTGAACATCTTTTCTGGGACTGTGAGATGGTCCATTCTTCCTGGCAGGATCTTTTGAGATGGCTGCATAACGAATGCCCACGCTGTGATTATTGTGAACAGTTTCTTGTGAGAAATGTTTGATTCTGTTCAGTGCATCAGAGCAACAAACTACAAATAAAACAATGGGTTTGTTGACTTTGCTGGCTAAGTTCTATATTTATAAACGCAAGTTAAAATATACGCTGCCATTATTAATGGGGCGGGGCTTACCTTTTTGTTTACTTATTAATCAATGTGTTAATGTTACTAATCTATGTGTTTATGTTATTAATCTATGTGTTAATGTTATTAATCTATGTGTTAATGTTATTAATGTGTTTATGTACTTCTTTTCTCCATGGGCAGTGCGTCTCTTCCTGAGCTTAAGATAAAACTGCAAGTGCAGCAGAAATGGAATAGATAGTGTTTTCATTTTGTCCCCTTTCAGTTGCTTATCAGTCATGTCTATGACAGTGGCTGTGACAAACACGGTTACTATGTTTCTTCATTTTCCTTCTCAGTTTATGGCAGCCACAGCCATTCGTACTTGTGATACTCGGAGATTTACATGTGACTATGCGGATAAAACTCTCTGCGCACTGTCCTCTTCCTGCGCACTTGTACATGTCCAATTATTTAAATAAAAAAAAAAGGGGTGGGGGGGGAGGAGGGAAGGGTAGTTGCCTAGCACCACCAGGAATAGCAGTACTAGAAATAGCAGCATTCACTGCAAGTGAAAAATTAAACTGATAATTGCAATGGGTATAATGTTGGTAGTAATCACTGCCACTAGTGCCGGTGTTATAATTTTCAACTTTGGTTGGTGTTAACAGGCTGAAAAAAATTGGTATTTTTCATCTGATGTCAGATTTTATGGAACAAAGATGTTTAATGAAGTTTCCGGCATGTTTGTAGGTGTGTTTTAAAAGGTTGTGCTATTTTTTATTCGTTTTCTATAAAGACTTGTGAGTTGACTTCAACTTGGTGACAGCCCTGATATGGCCTTTTGCGGTCAGCTAGGCTATAAGCAACCTTACCTTACCTTACCTTACCTTGCCCTGCCTTGCCCTACCTGTGCAAGTTTCCTTGATGAGATGGACCAACGCAGCACAAGAGGGTAAACAAGACTTCGAAAGTCCTTGTCTTGCAGAAGTGATTTATACACCAACACACACTTAACAACCAAGAAGTTGGTCACAGTTCACGAGTCAGATAGTAGAGTTATATGAGAGTCATGTCATGGATGTGACACCCCTATTCAGCGGCTGTTTCTGTACTCAATTTTGAAAAAATGTAAGTGATTGTTAGTTTCTTTTTTAATGATGTGACTAATAAGATTATGATCATTTTGTAAGGACAACATAGACGATGTGTCAAAATGGCAAGGCAAGTTGTAGCATGAGTATACAGTGATTTGTGCCTGTAGTAACTGTTGCTGATGATAACTCTGTTTCTAGGAAGCTTGATGAAAGTGTGAGGGACTACGCTGTCGGTATGGCTTACAGAAGATCCATAGAGAGGCGCTCGACATTCCCACAGCAAGTGGCTGCCTGATATTCACAAGATGCATCTGTTGAAAGCTGCAGCCGTCATTTGACAAAGCAGCGATACTACACTGGCATTCATCCAGCGAGCCAACAGCTGATGCTCCGCCAGGACTGGTGAAGAGAATGAACAAGCCAATGGTCAGTTTATGATACGCTTGCCTTGCTTTGTTCTATGTGGCATTGAAATGCTGTGTCTCATGAAAAATCAATGAAATGTCAGTCATTATCAGTATAGCCTATTTTCATGTCTGAAAACAACGCATAGCGAAGTTACTGAATTTTTTCCCCCGATGATCCGATTTCCTTTTTTAGTGTGAGGGTTTTGTGTAAGTTTGACAGCCCTGAAAAGGCTGTGATTCATGGGCTGGGCCATAAGGATGACAGTTTCTTTTTCAACACCTGAAAACTTCAACCCTAAATGTTGTTTGGGGGGTCATTGACAAAATGGAAGATTCCGTCCAGTTCCTTGCCCTCCCTTCATTTCCCACATCTTCCTTTTTTTTTTCCCCTTTTTTTTTTCTATGTTTCCAATATCTACCCAACTCCTCCTACTTTCCCTTACTGACCCTGATCCTGTTCAGCCCCACCCTTACTTTTTTTGCCACCACTAGCCCTTCTGTTCAATCTCCACCCCTCTCCCCAGGTTCAACACCATCTCTACCCACTTCTGTTCATTTCTTTCACATTTCTCATCAAATCTTTGTCACCATGACTTAGTTATCATATTCCCTCACATACCATTCCCTGCTTGCCTTGCACATGCAAACGCACACACGCACACACACACACACATGCCAAAAGACATGTTAAAAGACGGTCCCTTTAAGGTATTTCAGTGGAACTGTCGATCTATCATAACTTCCAGTGACTGATTAGCAAAAAAAACTTGCAGAAGAAAACTACAATGTGTTGGCCTTACAATCCCTACACACACATAGAATAAGTTACCTAAACTCGCTGGCTATTAGTTCCCCCCAACAGTTCAACAGGAGAACACTAACAATAAAATCAACGCAGCCATTTACATCAAGGAAGGAGGGAACTACACCTCCTGTGCAAGTCCCGTTCCACCACAGACACCCGATTCCTATTCCTGGGCAGTCAGGGTTCAGGTAAATAATGACACCGTATTAACAGTTGTGTCAGTCTATCTACCACGGGGACCTAACGAGCACAATTCTGATTGGTTACGACCAGATGACAACAATAAGTATCTTGTGACTGGAGATTTTAATGCTCATTGCGCGTTTTGGGAAAAGGATTGCCAGTTGGTTACTAGTAACCGTTTCATTGGAAATCTAGTTGACTCGTCCTTATTTCTTTTGAATGACGGGAGAATAACACGTGTTCCTGACAACCCTAAGCACAAGCCAAGTGCAATAGGTCTAACTTTGATATCTCCAGATCTAGCACCACTTTGTGACTGGCAAACCCTCAGTGACACACTCAATAGTGATCATATTCCTGTCATTACTACCTTCAAAACTTCAAGGCTTGATGAACCAACAGATTTGACAAAGGAAAAAGTCCCAAAATATAATTATAAATTAGCAAAGCAAATATGACACAAAGTATACTGACCTGAACAAAACGATCCACCATATCTTTTAAAAAATTATGTAAATTCTCATTTGGAAAATCCACCCAAGACTCACTTAGACAAATTTGAAAATACGACATCTAGAGAGGTAGTAACTTTAAATCATAGGATTCATTTAAATTCACTTTGAACCAAATACAGTAAAAATGTTACATGTATGTGTGGGGAAACTCTTAGTGTACATCACTTTTTACTAGATTGTCCAAGAGTAAAGAGTAATGTGCACTGGTTCAAAAATTCACATAATAGATTGACTCGACCGACATTACCAAAAATGTTAAATAATTGTGCTTTTCTTTGTGCGTTATGCCCACTCACTTATTAGATTGTCCAAGAGTAAAGAATATGTGCACTGGTTCTAAAATTCACATAATGGATCGACTCGACTGACATTACCAAAAATGTTATATAATTGTGCTTTTCTTTGTGCGTTATGCCCACTTGTCACGCTGTCCAGTAGGAATTTACCTTCAACTTTCAACAACCCCTCAATATACAAAAAGAAATCACATTCACGCAAGCAAATACACAGGCATGCGCGCGCACGCACACACAGAGGCGCACACATACCATTACACGATCCATCTGGAATCACTGTAAGTGGGAAGACGTTAAATTGAAGAACACATGCCACACACACGCATGCACATATGTGTGTGCATGCTGTCCCTTAACATATCCCTTATCATTTCAGCATTTTTACTCGTTCTCCTCATTTTCCCCAGCTGTTATTTTTCTCCAAGTGGGAACATGAACAGGAGTGGCCTTGTGCCTCGTTATTGCCATTGGTTGTACCTAGTGGGAACATGAACAGGAGTGGCCTTAGGCCTTGTTGTTGCCATTGGTTGTACCTAGTGGGAACATGAACAGGAGTGGCCTTGTGCCTTGTTGTTGCCATTGGTTGTACCTAGTGGGAACATGAACAGGAGTGGCCTTGTGCCTCGTTATTGCCATTGGTTGTAGACTCCATTCTCTGCCATGACCATCTCTTTCTGTCCTAACTGACCACCCTTACCCACTGTCGTACTTTGTGAGATCATAGTCTCTTTCCTGCCCTGTCCATCTTTGTCCTAACTGACCGCCCCTACCCACTGTCGTACTTTGTGAGATCATGGTCTCTTTCCTGCCCTGTCCATCTTTGTCCTAACTGACCGCCCCTACCCACTGTCGTACTTTGTGAGATCATAGTCTCTTTCCTGCCCTGTCCATCTCTCTGTCCTAACTGACCACCCTTACCCACTGTCGTACTTTGTGAGATCATAGTCTCTTTCCTGCCCTGTCCATCTTTGTCCTAACTGACCGCCCCTACCCACTGTCATACTTTGTGAGATCATAGACCCTTTCCTGCCCTGTCCATCTTTGTCCTAACTGACCGCCCTTACCCACTGTCTTACTTTGTGAGATCATAGACCCTTTCCTGCCCTGTCCATCTCTTTCTGTCCTAACCGACCACCCTTACCCACTGTCGTACTTTGTGAGATCATAGACCCTTTCCTGCCCTGTCCATCTCTTTCTGTCCTAACTGACCACCCCTACCCCTGTCATACTTTGTAGATCATAGACCCTTTCCTGCCCTGTCCATTCTTTCTGTCCTAACTGACCACCCTACCCACTGTCGTACTTTGTGAGATCATAGACCCTTTCCTGCCCTGTCCATCTTTCTGTCCTAACCGACCACCCTTACCCACTGTCGTACTTTGTGAGATCATAGACCCTTTCCTGCCCTGTCCATCTCTTTCTGTCCTAACTGACCACCCCTACCCACTGTCATACTTTGTGAGATCATAGACCCTTTCCTGCCCTGTCCATCTCTTTCTGTCCTAACTGACCACCCCTACCCACTGTCATACTTTGTGAGATCATAGACCCTTTCCTGCCCTGTCCATCTCTTTCTGTTTTAACTGACCACCCCTACCCACTGTCGTACTTTGTGAGATCATAGACCCTTTCCTGCCCTGTCCATCTCTTTCTGTCCTAACTGACCACCCTTACCCACTGTCGTACTTTGTGAGATCATAGACCCTTTCCTGCCTGTCCATCTCTTTCTGTCCTAACTGACCACCCTACCCACTGTCGTACTTTGTGAGATCATAGACCCTTTCCTGCCATGTCCATCTCTTTCTGTCCTAACCGACCACCCTTACCCACTGTCGTACTTTGTGAGATCATAGACCCTTTCCTGCCCTGTCCATCTCTTTCTGTTCTAACTGACCACCCCTACCCACTGTCGTACTTTGTGAGATCATAGACCCTTTCCTGCCCTGTCCATCTTTCTGTCCTAACTGACCACCCCTACCCACTGTCGTACTTTGTGAGATCATAGACCCTTTCCTGCCCTGTCCATCTCTTTCTGTCCTAACTGACCACCCTTACCCACTGTCGTACTTTGTGAGATCATAGTCTCTTTCCTGCCCTGTCCATCTTTGTCCTAACTGACCGCCCTTACCCACTGTCATACTTTGTGAGATCATAGTCTCTTTCCTGCCCTGTCCATCTTTGTCCTAACTGACCCCCTTACCCACTGTCATACTTTGTGAGATCATAGACCCTTTCCTGCCCTGTCCATCTTTCTGTCCTAACTGACCACCCCTACCCACTGTCTACTTTGTGAGATCATAGTACCTTTCCTGCCCTGTCCATCTTTTGTCCTAACTGACACGCCCTACCCACTGTCTACTTTGTGAGATCATAGACCCTTTCCTGCCATGTCCATCTTTTCTGTCCTAACTGACCCCCTACCCACTGTCATACTTTGTGAGATCATAGTCTCTTTCCTGCCATGTCCATCTTTCTGAGGTCATGGACTCCATTCACTGCGGCGTCCATTTCTTTCTATCCTAACCAACCACTCCTGTCCACTGAATACTTTGTGGAGAGAGAGAGATTGTGTGTGTTTGGGCATCATGTCCATGGTGAAAGTGGTGATCTTTATTAAGAATGAATGTAGAGCAACTCCAGTTCCTGCTGTTGTATTCAAACCTCTTTATTCCATCTGTTTTTCTTTCCATTTCATTCCCTCCAACATATTCGTTTGAGAACCTTCAAACCATCCACTCCCTTTCTCATCTCTTAAATATCGTCTCATTCTTGCGCTTCTCCATATGCATACTGTTCTGTTCACCTCCCTGACTTTCTATACTTCTCTTTTGCTGACAGCCCCAGTTCTCCGTGCTATTTCCCTTATCGAGAGTTTGCTTATTTCCTGATCTTTGTCTTCCAGAGGTCATCTTTTGCATTGCTTTCTAATTTCAAGGCTAGGTGTAACAATCTGCACTGCTGCCTACCCAGTTCCACCTCCACACATAGGCACTCTTCAGACTTAAAGCATCTAGTTTGTATTATTACCTCCAGTGCCCAAACCTTAATTCTCATAGCTCTCTGATTTGACGGACCATTCCCACAGCTGTTCCAACACATTCTGTTGAAAACCATTTGCATTCCAGTACCTCTCTCAGTCCTGATTGTGCCACTTCTCTGCTCTATACCCTTTGCTTCATTTCAGTGTACCTTCCATCTATCGCTGTATGTACGTTTTAAATAGAACTCCAATTAACCAATTTTTTTTCCCTGTGTCCCATTGGGCTGCAGGGATAACACTGGATTTGTATGTGTACATCCACTGGTATCTGTTTCTGAGAGTACAAGACAAGAATACTGCATGGTGGGAAACTCCCATCCTTTATTTTCTTTCTTCAGTCATGTTTTGTACAGGCAAGAAAAATAAAAAGGGGGGGGGGGGGTCTGATGTAGGGAAAGGAAGATGGCTGTAACTTATGTCCAAGGTGAACAAAGGCAGGTATGGTGGTGTGCATGTTTGTGGAGGATATACATGCTACTTTTGGATGTTGGAGCTATTTGTGATGGAAGTGTCACACGCCCCATCCCTCTAAGGCTGTGTGCATAGTGGACCTGTTTGGGTGCACTATGCTCGACTTTGGCAAAATCATCAACCTGATTTTTCCAACTTGCTGCAAAGTTGTGCACAGTGCACCTGGCCAAACACCCCCAAGTCCCCCACACAAAGAAAGGAGTGCCTCCTCTGTCTTGGAATGCATTTATGTTGTTGTATGAGTA
Organism: Conus canariensis; assembly: GCA_033310375.1. Taxonomy (NCBI): domain Eukaryota; kingdom Metazoa; phylum Mollusca; class Gastropoda; order Neogastropoda; family Conidae; genus Conus; species Conus canariensis. The sequence goes on from CM065739.1 coordinate 52,981,892, forward strand.
ATGTTCACATGTATGTTAATGAGAGCAGGATGACGAAAAAGCTTTACAACACCAGCATGTCTTTGATGAATTTTTATTTCTGTGCCTCATGAAAAAAAAAAAGCAGTCATGAAACTTACATTGATGGTATATATAAATAAAATGAATATGTTATAACTGTGTGGATATTGTTGATCTGAAAGTGGTATGTGTGGATTAGAGAAGAAATATTAATGCACAGTTTCTATCCCCATGATAAAAGGAGATTTTTTGCTGGGACAAAAAAATTTTGGGGGCGGAATAGCCTATCTCCAAGTTTGGAGATCAGACTTTCCACCCAACATCCATGGTAAAAGCGGATCCCCCCCCCCCCCCCTCCTCTATCTCCAAGTTGGTGAAGCCTGCATACTGTAAACAGTTAGACTGCATCACTAACTGAATCAACAGGGCACCAAACAGAAATCCAGCAAAATGTGTGAAACCTTTCAAAATAATGTAATGTTGCTTACACAAAATCATACTAAATACATTTATACATGCCTCATCAAATCATTTGTGCATAGTCTTGCCCACAAAACATGGATTAAGCACACCAGTAAATCGATCAATAGGACCAAACATAAAATCCTGTATTAGATGACCTCCTGTCTCGCATGTGATATGATGCTTCCAAATATTGTTACAGCTACTGTATTAAACGAAAGTCATCTTGGAGAAAAAAAAAAATTTGAGGGAACCACAGAGGGTAGGGTTATAAAGATCATTTAAACCAGTGTTATTATTATAGTTATTAACTAAAGATTACAGTTGGGCCAAGTACACCCCCCACCTTCCCCTGCCAACACCAAAGGAGGTCTCAAAGGTATATATGTTAAAAAATGATTAACAGCAAAACCTTACCCAACCCATTAAAAAAAAACTGTAATCTGCAGAAAATGTAGGGTATAGAAAATCTAACACAGTATTTACACATGATAAAATAAATTCACTTTCAGGAAGTCAAAAATATTGTCAGGGGGAACATCACAAAAAAGAATCTTCATATTATCTACAGTGTAATGTTTCCTTCTAATGTATAAATCCCAGCAGTCTAAAAGAATATGTTGGACAGATATCCGACTATCACAGGCAACACAGAAAGGCGGGTCTTCTCCCTTCAATAAAAAACCATGAGTAAAATAGGCATGACCCGTCCTCAATCTACACAATACTGTTTCTCCCTTTCGACCGCCAGCAGCCATGGGAAGATGTTCCTTTAAACCTAAGTGGATATTATACAATAATTTAAGTACCACTACTTATATGAATAACCTGTGTATATGTCTGTGACCGATGTACACCAAAAGTGACCCCATTTCCAATGAATGCATAGATCTGTGATTGGAACAATCGCTGAGTAATGCACAAAATATGCATGAGACCATGCAAAGGATGACGGGAGACCATGCTTGCTGCATACCTTGTAAGAACGACGACCGATTCATGGCACATCAAGTTTACACCCACACAAATACACAATGCACAGTGGGTAAACCTGCACAGGCTGACATACAAAAACCTTGCCCAATTTGTGCAACCAGGGTCATTCAATTCAAAATCCCAGCAAGGCTCTCTGACCTTCGACGCTTAAATGAATATACAAATAAATAAATGAGGAGGGGAAAAAAACCCTGGAAGTTATACCTACCTTCATAGGGTGAGAGGGTGAGAGAGTGTGTGCGTGTGAGAGAGAGAGGGGAGGGAGAGAGAATGTGCGTGACAGTGTGTGTGTGTGTGTGGGAGAGGGGAGGGAGAGAATGTGAGTGTGTGTGTGTGTGAGAGAAATAGGGGAGGGAGGATGAGGGAGAGTGTGCTCAACTATCCAGCTAAATCCCACTACACAGTAAAACTTCTGCTCAGCACACAAAAAAATGAAAAGTTATTCCAACAAATTCTGTAACATATAGGGAAAGGATTAGCACCACATCGGTAAAGCATCAAAAGATGTAAACAAGATAGCAAATTTGTGTTTTTTCCCCCAGTACTTTGTTAAAGGCAATTAACTGAGTGACTGCACATTTCCCTGAATGTCTTGTCTTCATTTCAGGTCATGTTTTAGCACTGTGACAACAGTTTTTAGTTCGTTGGAAAAATACTACCAATTCAATAGTTTCTAAATGTTTATCCCTTCAGTAATCAATGTCACATTTTGTTTCATAACTTTTCATAGAAGTTATCGAAAGGTTCGTACTTGTCCAACATCTCTGACCTGACAGCAGAGCTATTAGCATTACCAGCTTAAGAGCAAGCTCTTTCAGTGTTAGTTTTTTATGAGGAAAAGTCTCAAGATATTCGAAAACAATATCAATGTCCCATGTAACTGAAGATCTGGAAAGTGTTGGTCTCAATTCAAATACGCCTTTCATAAATTTCTTCACAAGTCTCTGTTCTCTAAAATTTTCAGTCTTTGAAGTCAAGAAATCCAGAGAGAGCTGGCCTGGCTATACAAACAGAACTGTATCTTTGACCCGTTTTGAAAAGAAATCCTTAAAAGTTAATGCATTCATTCACAGATGGTGAATCGGGATTGAAACCCCATCTACATGCATAGTTTGTCCACTTTCTGACGTAAGTAGCATCAGTCTTTGATGTTTCTTTCTGCCATGAGGCACAGATAAATGTTTTCACTTTGCTTCAAAATTCCAGACTTCCTAGGTCATTTCCTGAGACTTTGCATTCAATGCTTGAGTTCCGAGTTTTGTGGCATCTGGCTGGAATAAGTTTTCCCGTCATGTGGGTAAGGGTAATGGTGCTTATAGCCCAGCTGACCGCAAAGGGCCTTATCAGGGCTGTCATCACGTTGAAGTCAACTCACCAGTCATTCATTTACACAACTCTTCTTAAAATACATCTTCTAAAAACACACCCAAATTTTGTTAAAATCTTTCCACTATCAAATCTCGGATCCGATGAAAAATGTTGATCTCTTTCAAGAATTCAAAGATCGCATCAGGTGGAACATCTCTGAACAAGATTTTCTTGGAATCTGCTGTAAAATGTTTGTGTCTCACATCATGCAAGTCCTAACACTCTAAAAGAATGTTTCATTTTGAGTGGTACATGACATGGAATGCACCATGGAGCTAATGTATGAATGAGTAAAATATGAATGGCCGGTGTGCAGCCGGCATAGAACCGTTTCTTCTTTTCCACCACCTGAAGTGGATGAGAGGAACTCTTTTAGGTTTGGACAGATCTGGAAGAGTTTTGTTATCTGTCTGTGTATTCCAATCCTCCTGCCAGAGGTCTCTGACATAATCATTAAATTTTGGTTTTTGATCTGTGTAGGGGGCAGATATGTTAGTTTCCCTGTGGTGGCATTCTTGGCCAAACGATCAGCCATTTCATTCCCTCCGATGCCAACATGACCGGGAACCCAAGCCAGAGCGATACACCTTCCACTTTCAACGTGGTAAAAAGTTAATTAAAAAAAAGTGTAGAAGTTCAGAATGATGGAGGTTACGGCCAGCTATCGCCTCCAAAGCTGACAGAGAATCAGACAAAATCAGCAAGTTCTGCCCACGCAGGCTGCTCCTCTCTTGCTGTGATGGTAGGCATCCTTCAGTCTCGGAAGACTATGGAGTTGCGCTCTAGGTGTCTATTCTGGTACAGCGACGGGTGTGGCTGGCCAGTCCGACGCGGAATGACAGTCCCTGTGGCAGAGGGCACAGATGAAGTCTGATGTTGGTCTGTCTGCCTGGGCTGCAGCCTTTCTTCTCATTCTCTTTTCCCCGTGCTGCTGAGCGAGTGTCTCTTCGAACTTGGAGAGACATTTCTGCAGTCTGTCTCCAGGCTGACCGTTCGAGGGCTGTTGCTTCCCAGTTGTTCTAGTGGATGTTCAAGGCTTTTAGGTCCCACTTGCACACGTCTTTGAATCGCAGCTGTGGTCTGCCTGTGGGACGTTTTCCCTGCACAAGTTCTCCATAGAAGAGGTCTTTAGGGATCTGTCCGTCGTCCATGCGCACGACATGGCCCAGACAGCGCTTACGTCTCCGTTTCAGCAGCGTGTACATGCTGGTGCATCCGGCTCTCTCCAGGACAGTGTTGTTTGGGACCTTGTCCTGCCAGGTGATGTTCAGAATGCGTCGGAGGCTACGCATATGAAAAGCATTGAGCTTTCCCTCTTGTCGGGCACGCAAAGTCCAAGACTCGCTGCCATACAGGAGGGTGCTCACGACGCAGGCTCTGTAATCTGGATCTTTGTGTGCTCAGTCAGCTTGCTGTTGTTCCATGTTTTCTTTGTCTGTCTAGTCATGGTGGTAGCTGCCTTGGCGATGTGCCTGTTGAGCTCTGCGTCAAGTGAGAGGGTGTCCGAGATAGTTGAGCCCAGATAAACAAAGTCATGGACGACATCCAGTTCATGGTCAGTGATGCCGATGACTGGGGGAGAGTCAACATCCTGTCCCATGACCTGTGTTTTCTTCAAGCTAATGGTAAGCCTGAAGTCTTGGCAGGCATTGCTGAAGCGAGTCATGAGCTGCCGTAGGTCCTCGGCTGAGTGGGCGGTTACTGCTGCATCGTCTGCAAAGAGGAAGCCATGCAGGCACCTCAGCTTGACTTTAGTCTTGGCTCTTAGTCTGGAGAGGTTGACGAGCTTTCCGTCTGTCCTGGTTCGGAGGTTGATACCTTCAGCTGCAGGACCAAATGCGTGTTTCAGCATCACAGCAAAGAAGATTCCAAACAGGGTGGGAGCCATGACGCAACCCTGTTTCACTCCGCTCCGTATGTTGAAGGCAGCTGATATTGAGCCGTCAAAAACGACGGTGCCTTTCATGTCTTCATGGAAGAATCTGATGATGCTGAGAAGTCTGGGTGGACATCCAATCTTGGGGAGGATCTTGAAGAGGCCATCCCTGCTGACAAGATCGAAAGCCTTTGTGAGGTCTATGAAGACAATGAAGAGTGGCTGCCTTTGCTCCCTACATTTCTCCTGAAGTTGTTTTAAGGGAGAAGATCATATCTATAATGGATCTGTTGGCACGGAAACTGCACTGTGATTCAGGATAAACTTGCTCTGCGAGTACTTGGAGCCTCTTCAGTACTACTCGTGCAAAGACTTCCAACGATACTGAGGAGGGATATGCCGCGATAATTATTGCAATCGCTTTGTTTTTGTACAGTGTTATGACGTTACCATCCCTCGTGCCTTGTGGTACTTCGCCTTCACTCCAACAGAGGCAGAGGATTTCATGCAACTCAGTGATGAGTGTCTCTTTACAGCACTTCAGTACTTCGACGGGAATACCGTCTTTCCCTGGTGCCTTGCCAGAGGCAAGAGAGTCCAGGGATTCGTTGAGTTTGTCTATGGTTGGTTCTCTGTCAAGCTCTTCCAGCTCTGGTAGGCGCTCTATGGCATTCAGGGCATCTTTTGTGACTACATTTTCCCTTGCATATAGCTCAGTGTAGTGTTCTACCCAGCGCTCAATCTGTTGTTCTCTGTCCTGAATCACCTCCCCTGCAGCTGATTTAAAAGGGGCAGTTTTCTTTTGCGTTGGGCCCAATGCCTGCTTGATGCCGTCATACATCGCCTTAATGTTGCCTGTGTCAGCTGCGTTCTGAATCTGGGAGCAGAGCTGAAGCCAATAATTGTTGGCGCATTGCCTTGCACACTGTTGTCATTTCTTCTAAATGGGCTTCGAACCAATCAGCTGACTTGCTGGTCTTTTTGCCAAAGATGGACATGGTGGCGTTGTAGACAGCATCTCTGAAGTGTTCCCATCGGTCTTGGGCATTTGCAATGGGTGGGCCAGGGAGAGAATCCTCCAGCACGCGCGTGAACTCCTCCACTTTTCTTTGATCGCGTGTTTTGCTGGTGTTGATGCGAGGCCAGCCCTCCTTTCTTGTACTGTGCAGTCTCTTCACGCGGAGCTTCACTTTGCTGCACACCAAAGAGTGGTCAGTGTCACAATCGGCGCTCTGGTAGCTGTGAGTGATCTTGATGCTGGAAAGGTTGACACGTCTGGTGAGGATCAGATCCAGCTGATGTCAGTGTTTGGATCGAGGGTGTCTCCAGGAGACTCGATGCTGAGGCTTCGTGTTGAAGAAGGTGTTACTGACGCACAACCCATGATGACAGCAGAGCTCTAGCAGGCGCTGGCCATACTCGTTCGTTTTCCCAGTGCCGAACTGACCCAAACAGGTGGGCCACGAGTTGTGATCGACACCTACTCTCGCACTGAAATCGCCTGCGATGAACAGTAATTCTCTGTCAGGAATTCTCCCTATAGCAGCACTGAGGTCGTCATAAAACTTGTCTTTTGCTTCTGCTGTGGATGCCAAAGTTGGTGCGTAGTCACTAATTAGACTGACTGGTCCCGATGATGTTGGAGTCAGAGACACAGGATTCGTTGTGTTCCTTCTACTGGTGGGGTTATGGACTCCAATAATCTGTTTCTAGCTGCGAATCCCATGCCATGTTCTCTGACCTCGTCTGATGGTTTGCCCTGCCAGAACAGGGTGAAGTCTCTCTCCCTCACAGATCCCGTTTCTGGGAGCCTGATTTCTTGAAGGGCGACAATGTCCATCTGCAGTCTGCTCAGTTCTCTGTCGATGACGGCTGTCTTGCGAACATCGTTTACTTCCTGCAGGTCGTCAGAAAAGCCTGTGTCATTGTCCTTACGTTCCACGTACCCAATTTCAGGGCGGAAGTTTTCATTTTTCTGTTGCCCGATGCGCAGTTATCAATCCGCTTGTCGGTTTTCACCCTAAACCCCACGCACCCAGTGAGGCTAACGGACCATGGCGGGACAGCACCTTACTGGCGATGTAAATTTCTGACATAACCTCTTTCCCCCCCCACCCGTCATGCTTCACTGAGAATAGAGAGCTGTGAAGGCCACAACGACCTAAGCGTTTTCCTCCAAGTGCCCAACAGCTAAATTAGGAAGAGAAAAGCCCGGTTAAACAACCCAATCACAATACACTGCAAATCCACTACGCCACACATTGGACTGAACTTCTCTACCCTGTCATGAATCACCGAGAACAGACAGGTGTGAAGGACATGACGACCCCCAAACGCCTCCCCCTGCGTTCCTACCAGGTAAGTTAGTAAGAGGAAAGCTTTGTTCAACAACCCCCACAACAGCACATGCCAAATCACTGTGCCCACACATCCACAAGCAATAACCCCCAAACAACTCGTACCTAAATAATCCTCAAACAACTCATCGCTAGATAATCCTCAACAATTCATCCCCAAATAATCCCAAACAACTCATCCCTACACTTTCGACTTATCTGGTTTACATGCCGAGCGGTTCATTGTCCTGAACGTCAGGTTGACGCGAACGTTGTCCTTGCCTTTGCGCTTTGGCAGGGCGTGGTACCAGAACCGGTTGGTGGGAGCGTTCATGAGCAGCAAACCCCCGTGGTCCAGCACCAGGCTGACCCGCTCCATCTTCCTCGTGGCGTGCTTGCCGCGCGAGTCCTGGTGCTTGAAGTAGAAGTCCCGTGGCTGGCCGAAGGACAGGGAAGCGATGGAAGAGTCCCGGGCCAGGTCCTTCTCGTCATCCTTGTGCTCCCCCATGTAGTCGCTGCCGTCCTTGTACCTGGGGACAGGTCAGGACAATGTTGTGCTCATACAGTGTATGACAGAAAATTGTAAATGAGGCAGAGAACATTACATAGTAAATGACGGCACAGAGCACACAGAGCAAACAAGGAAACATCCGTTTTGTGTGCTCTGTGCTGGCATATCTGCTAGGCGATTTGGTGTCATAAGCAACATTCGTTTGGAGTTATGGGAGTGTATTTATTTCATCTTGGGATGAAATAAACACATGCCCATAACTACACGCCCATAACTCCAAACGAATGCTGCTTACGACACCAAATCGCCTAGCAGGTCTATATGACAGCACTGAGCACACAGAATACACAAGGAACCGTTTGTTCTGTGTGCTCGGTGCTGTCATTGCTGCTAGGCGATTCGGTGTCGCACAGAACAAACTTGGAATTTCCGCTAGGCGATTTGGAGTCATAAGCAGCATTCGTTTGGTGTTATGGGTGTGTATTTACTTCATCATGGGAGCAAGAGTTACCCTACTTGTTTGTTACATACAGTGTATGTTGTTGTGACCGATGCTTCCACACTGTCATCATCAAGATTCATAGTGTTTTCGCTTCCAGCAGCATGCAGAGCTGTTTACCTTAAAACTGCTGTTGGAGTTAGTTGCAAAGTGCGGCAACTGCAGGCAGAAAACTAAACAAATCTTTAAAAAAAAAAAATGATGTACTGTATCTCCCAAACATGAATCACACGCTCAGGACAATGAAAATGAAGAACGAGCAATCACTTATCTCATTGAATTCGGCGCAAAATAGGCGTTGAAATTTTCGTTGTCCTGAGCGTTCTTCAACTTGCCTGAAGACCTAAGAGGTCGAAACGCGTCATGTTTTGTCTTGTGATTTGTTTGTTCATGTTCGACGGATACAGTTCTTAATCATTTTTTAAAGATTTGCTGTTGGGGAATGTGATTCGTTTGTTCATGTTTGGCAGATACAGTTCTTGATTTTAAAAAAAAAAATTTATTTTTTAAGATCTGCTGTTGGAGACGAGTGTAATTTCTACACAGAGTGCTTACACAGAGCTGCCAAGGTCTCAACAGCACAAAGTATAGTATTCTGATATTCTAATTGTAGCGTTCCACATTCAAGTGTGGTAGTCCTATGTGATATCACGAGTCAGACTTAACAACAATTTTGGTAACACTTTGCTTTGTATACTGATGGCAGACTAAGAGTACACAAGTCTCACTAGTTACCATGCTATTTTGACAGCCAACTCCCCCTCCCCTCCCCCTCCCCAAAAAAAATCAAACTGCCAGGCAACAAAACAATTGATAAGCTGGTAAATTCGCTATCTCTCCCTCTCTACTGAATCTGGCTACTGTCTGACAAAATAAAGTCTACAAGCTGATCTATGTAATCTCTGTTCCACTGAAGCTACCACAAAGTTGTGAATAGGATTTTCTCTTATTTTTGTTTTTTTAATTTCCTTTTTGGCATAGCATTTTGTCACAAAGCATAGCAGTGTAGCGCTGAAACACAATTGTAGCATGCTACACCAAAGACGTTAAACACCTGGCAGCACCGTGTACTGTGGAGTGAGGAGATTTGTTTTCCACCACAGACTACTTTCAATCTCGATTCATCACACTTAAACAAAAATGCATACCCTCTCGCCATGTTTTTCTCCCCCAACATTTCTGGTCCAATAGTCCCCTCTATGTTCCTATGTATAGGCATGTTGTTGAAGAAGCAGACATTCATGCCAGATGCTATTTCATGTGCACAAGATTTAGCAAGAGTTGTTGCTCTTTGACCACCCAAGCACCCCCAAACTGGCATACCAGGACACCAGCCTGACTACATCCTCAAGTACAATCACCAATCAAGGACATCTTCTTAAAGAGATTTTCCCCCACTTCGCTGCTCATCGTATTCAACATTGCATCATATTATCGCCAAAGGTGAGTGCAAAATAAAACGAAATCACATAAGCAAACAGGTCCGAGGATCGTAACTGATTTGGATGTATCACCAGACCTCACTCCCTGCAAAGAAAGCTGTTAAACTGAATGGAGAGACCTGCTGAATACAGACTCATGGGTGAAACTGGAAAAAAATAGAAAAACTGAAAGGTCAGTGTCCAGGAGCTGCCTAGGCTCCTGGCGGGGTCCAGGGGCAGTGCCCCTGGTGGGGGGCCCAGGGGGGCAAAGCCCCCCGGCCGAAATTGATTTTTTAAAAAATTCAGACAGTTTTCGTGGCCTCTGGTGTAAGGAAATTTGTAACTGAGGCCTTGTTTGAAACACATATTTATTGCTTATATGACAGTTTCCCATACAAGAAGTGGGTTGTGTGTGTGTGTGTGTGTGTGTGTGTGTGTGGAATACAGTGCAGTGAAACCTCTCTATTTAGACCTTCCCTAATAAGACTTCCTCTCTAAAGTGACTCTAAATTCTGTGACGGTTCCATTAAACTGTCTGTTAAATTACCTACCTTCTATTTTTAAAAAAAATCCATGTTTCATGTTAAGATCACAAATCTGCGCATTTTCTAACGTCTTAACAGAGTTTCCACTGTACTTCCAAAACTAACCCATTTTATTACACGGAAGAAATAGAACCTTCAGTAGTTTTCCCCATCCTTTTTCCAGAAAACTAACCCTCATATTTATTTTTCTTTTATTTTTTTTCTTTTTTAAAATATCTTTTTCATACTATTATGTCTCTCTCTCTCTGTGCCTTTCATCCATCTTTGCGTGCGTGCGTGGGTGGGTGGGTGGGTGGGTGGGTGGGTGCGTGCGTGCGTGGGTGGGTGGGTGGCGTGCTGCGTGGTGGGTGGGTGGGTGGTGCGTGCTGCGTGGGTGCGTGGTGGGTGGGTGGGTGCGTGCGTGCGTGCGTGCGTGGGGGTGTCGTGCTGTGTGTGTTGTGTGCGTGCGTATGTGTCACTAGGGGGAAAGGGGGCATGGAGGGCTGCTGAAAAAGATTTTACTGAAATTCTTACCTTCATGCTTTTAATATGGTCCGGACTTCTGGCATGTTTTGCTAGCCGAGATTTTCCATTGGATCCATATTTGAGGTCCGAGTTGCACACGCGGCAAAACGCTACACCAGGTTTGTTCGTTTTCAAACACAAAACACGGTGTTGTCGTTTTTCATCATCTATTTCGTTCAGCCAAGCCCATCGCCCTTATTAGTGATGCCAGCGTCATCTCCTCAACTGAATCACCTTCTTTAAGATAGGACATTCTCACGGTTTCTAACAAACTCCAAACTTGAAATCTAGATTTCGGCAAATGGTGCTTTTATCTTTGTTCCCTAAAATAAAGAGTACTTCCGTTTTATGGTAAGATGCACTGGATACGTAATTTGCGCAATTTTAGAGACTGTTTTGAAAAACTTTTTTTTTTTTTTTTTCCCCAGATTTACGAAAAACAGAAAATTCTGTCTCGAATAATTTCATAAAACGATTCCGTCCTCAGACTGAAGAAGTTTCACCCATGCAGACTACTCACTACAAACAGGGAGTCTTGTAGAATGCTTCTGCCAGGCTGAAGCCATGATGAAAGACTCCATGGCTTCATAAGAATAATGCACAAATGTCAAGTCCTCGACTCTTGTAAAAAAAAAAAAAAAAAAAGAACAAGAAAGACATCTAAATGCATGCATTACCATGACTACATGCACAAAAGCAAGTCCTGACCTAGAGTTAAAAAAGAAAAAAATAAGACCACCTTCAAGCACGCATTACCATTTTGGTATAGAACAAAACCAACCAACCAACCAACCTACCTTGAAGTACCCATTGTCATTTTGGTAGAAGAAAAAAAAGAATAAGACCACCTTAAAACATTTAGTACCATTTTTGTATAGAAAAAGAAAAAGACCACCACCTTAAAGTATACATTACCATTTTGGTACAGAACAAAAAAAAAAAACCACTTTACAGTACACATCATCATTCTGGTATAGAACAAAACACTAAAAAAGACCACCTTTAAAGTACACATCACCATTCTGGTATAGAAGTCCGTGAGAAGTACCTGTCAGCACAACTAACAGCAACACAGACTGAAATCTGAACCATTCTGAAAGCAAAGGAATTCCTTTTCCAAGTTTCTACTGCATTTGCTAAGATTGAAAGTTCAGATTCTGCGCTTAACGTGATCTTTTCAAGGAATGTAACAAACAGGGAAAACATTATGTTAAAAAGTTGGCAGTATTCAGTGGTTTTTTTTTCCCCGTCAGTCTTTTACCACAACAGAAGAAGATCTCAATAAAGATCATATAAATCATCAAAATGGACCAGCCAGTAAAAATTTCTAAAACCGACATAAAAATACTGCGTAGTCTATCATTTCAACTTTCATCAAAGAGAAAGCTCTCTCTCCCACCCTTTCTGGACAAGTACACACACATTGTCTGTGTGCATTGGTGTGCGTGTGTGTGTGTGTGTGTGTGTGTGTGTGTGCACGCCCCCGCACATGTGATTCAAGACTAAATCCATGATTATCTTAAGTTCATGATTACCTATCCCTTCCCCCATCCTCATCCCCCATCTTTCTTCAATACTCCCTGTGGGACACACCAAAATTACACGAGAGAGAGATTTTCAGCTTCCCATGAACGACCAACGTCCCTTTAAAAGTCAACCTCACACCTGACCAAGCCTTGGACTCACCTGTTGACCAGCACAAAGTTGAAGTGGACACCGGTCAGGCCGGTGATGGTGTCCCTGATGCGGGTCAGCAGAGGGATCCAGGGTCGGGCAGGGACTGTGTTTCCTGAGAACGTGTAGGTCAGGCCCTCTTCCCCGTAGGCAGTCTGCTGACACAGGGTCCACATCGTGTCACTCTCTTCCACTTTGCCTTCACTGCTGTCTCTTTGTCCGTGTCACACTGTTGTCACTTTGTCAGTGTCACACTGCTGTCACTGTCAGTGTCACACTGCTGTCACTTTGTCAGTGTCACAGTCACACTGCTGTCACTTTGTTAGTGTCACACTGCTGTCACACTGTCAGTGTCACATTGCTGTCACACTGTCAGTGTCATACTGCTGTCACTTTGTCAGTGTCACACTGCTGTCTCTTTGTCAGTGTCACACTGCTGTCACTTTGTCAGTGTCACACTGATGTCACTTTGTCAGTGTCACACTGCTGTCACTTTGTCAGTGTCACAGTCACACTGCTGTCACTTTGTTAGTGTCACACTGCTGTCACACTGTCAGTGTCACATTGCTGTCACACTGTCAGTGTCACACTGCTGTCACTTTGTCAGTGTCACACTGCTGTCTTTGTCAGTGTCACACTGCTGTCACTTTGTCAGTGTCACACTGCTGTCACATTGTCAGTGTCACACTGCTGTCACATTGTCAGTGTCACACTGCTTTCTTTTTGTCAGTGTCACACTGCTGTCACTTTGTCGGTGTCACACTGCTGTCACTTTGTCAGTGTCACACTGACATCACTTTGTCAAGTGTCACACTGATGTCACTTTGTCAGTGTCACACGGCTGTCACTTTGTCCGTGTCACACTGATGTCACTTTGTCAAGTATCACAATGTTGTCACTTTGTCAAGTATCACAATGCTGTCACTTTATCAGTGTCACACTGCTGTCACTTTGTCAAGTGTCACACTGATGTCACTTTGTCAGTGTCACACTGCTGTCACTTTGTCAAGTATCACACTGCTGTCACTTTGTCAGTGTCACACTTTTGTCACTGTCAGTGACACAATGTTGTCACTTTGTCAGTGTCACACTGCTGTCACTTTGTCAGTGTCACGCTGCTGTCACTTTGTCAGAGTCACGCTGATGTCACTTTGTCAGTGTCACACTGATGTCACTTTGTCAGAGTCACACTGATGTCATTTTGTCAGTGTCACACTGAAGTCACTTTGTCAAGTGTCACACTGATGTCACTTTGTCAGTGTCACACTGCTGTCACTTTGTCAAGTATCACACTGCTGTCACTTTGTAAAGTATCACACTGCTGTCACTTTGTCAGTGTCACACTGCTGTCACTTTGTCAGTGTCACAATGCTGTCACTTAGTGTCACTTTGTCAGTGTCACAATGCTGTCACTCTGTCAGTGTCACACTGATGTCACTTTGTCAGTGTCACACTGATGTCACTTTGTCAAGTGTCACAATGCTGTCACTTTGTTAGTGTTACACTGCTGTTACTTTGTCAGTGTCACACTGCTGTCACTTTGTCAGTGTCACACTGTTGTCACTTTGTCAAGTGTCATACTGCTGTCACTTTGTCAAGTGTCACACTGCTGTCACTTTGTCAGTGTCACGGTGTTGTTGTTGACATTCGCTTTTGAAGATATCTGCACCATATTGGGTTTTTTTTAAAGTACACACACAATCATTCACATTCTTTAAAGAAATGCTACACATGTTGATTTGCATGACCACAGAAGTATAGCAAATATGGCACATAAAAAAAGAACATTTTCTGAATTGTGTTTAACCTGTTAAAAAGATTTTTCCTTTCATAACATTTCCGGCAGTAAACTGTAACGTAACACAGACACCATTTGCATCATTGACATTCATGTAGTTGTTCTATATTTAGTCTTCAAGGTCAAAACGACAAAAGGCAACACCAATGTCTCTAGACTGATCATCAAAGTGATCTTAAATTTCACAGCTGAACTGCACTCCCTAACTCCCTCCTGTTCAATTGTACTTCAGTTCCATCAAATGACGTCACTGTGTGAGGTATAGCTGTACAAATGCTACACAGCACAGATCTGCAGCGTTCTGGTACTTTGCCCATGGCTTAAGTTCAGAAATGGTCTGAACTGCATCCAATATGGATTAAAACCAATTGCACATTCAGAATATCATCATTCTGTGTTTAAAGATGATGTGACTTCAAAAAGAAATGGCGTTCTCTTGGTTACTTTGAACTTTATGGCCTAGAAGATCACTTGCTAAGATCCGCTTTGATCTTGTTTCTAATCACAAAGACTCCACCAGATCTCTGACATAGATAATGTTTCTTATCGAACTTCGATCAAAATTTCAGTTTTTCAAAGAGTATTTACTGACGGTTCCAAATTTGAAGAGGGAGTTGTTTCCACTGCATACTGCTCAACACCCCCCCCCCCCCCCCCCCCCCCATGTTGAAAACAGGTTTTCTCAGACTTCCCTATGTACACTGCTGTGTTCATGGGTCACTGCACTGGTCTTGGCAATTCCAATGGTCTCTAACACAAAGATGTCCTCATTCTCACAGTGTGCACAACCTTGCCAGGTTCTATGAATTTGTTTTAAAATGTACTTTTCTTCCAGTCTCAAATGAATTGCCTGAATTTAACACTGGTACTTGCTGAGTATTCCAGAATAAAATCAAATTCATCACTGATACTTCCTGTATCACTTTCATTACAAATTCCATTTTCTCAAACTTCTCTCTTACAAACATAATTCAACCCCATAGTTTATGGCTGCCACAACAAAATTCAGCCAGCATCTGAAATTGAAAAATGAACTTTTCATGGCAATGGTATGTGTAATTAAAATCACTTCATGGCAGTAATGTTTCATTTTTCTATTTAAACAAACATTTATTTCTGTGTTTCCATGACTGCACATTTACAACTATTCTCCAAGCTCTGGATGGTATTCCTACAAAATGGTTCACATTTGTAAAATGACTCAAGTGCCAATCAAACTCATACCTGCTTTCAACTAAGATACTCTTAATGCACTTAACTGGTCACATGACCATACATTACTACATCAAGTACATGAGCATAGCATGTGCACAACATCACATGAACATGCCAAGAATGTTAACTGAGCAGATTCTGCCCCTCATACTGTCCACTGGCACAAAGCCCACCATTAAGATGTGGTTGCACTAGATATCTTGAACTACAAAGACTCTTAAGAGGGGTGGATGAGTTTTCAGGATCTGAGTTCCGTTCACATCATTTGGTGCATGACTGTACACACATTTTGGAAGATATGTAGTTTGGTACATGTCATCACATTAGTTATGACATCACTGGTCTTTTAAGTGATCAACACACCTTCATTTCTTAAATCAAAGAGAATATTTGGTATTGGGGAATTAATCCGTATTTGCAGGATTGAGCAACATTTGAAATTTGAAGACAAATAAAAACTTTCTGTATGCATGCCCCTCATATTCAACTGGGTAGAAACGGGTGGGTGGCTGAAGACATTAAACAGGAGTAAGTTCTCTATTCAGTGGAAGCTCTTTGACCTTCCATCTGCCTAAAAAAAAAGGTACAGGTCATTTGGTCAGCTGGTGAGGTGGTGGCTTTCATCTTCTGGGATGCTGGACAAATCCTATCTATGACGAGTTTTCTTGACACAGGCCATATCAGAACTGGAGAATATTATGCAACATTGGAGGGGCAACATTGTCGCTAATCTGATCAAAGGGGTGTTGTACAGTCATCAGAGCAACTCTGTATGACCATGGTTTATAGGTTATGAATCCCCCTTCTTACTTTCGTGACTTGTATCCCACTAATCTTTCCAGAATCTTAAATAGACGACCTGACAGAATGATCAATCTTACAATGACATCATGGCTGCTTTGAGGGCATTTTTTCACTAAGAGATCGAATAACCGCACCATCACCAGAGTTAGTGTGAGGAGTTTATCAGAAAACTACGCTGAGGAATGAAACAGAAAAAACCCATCTTGCCCCCATTCATTATAGGCAGGCTGAGAACTTATCCACTCCTCACAGATAGTATGTTTAGTTGTTTTCCTTCATTTACTTACTGCTTGATCAGTTTGTTTCGAGCTGACAATCTCACGTTGATACTATTCTTAATCTTACAGTCCTTGCAATATTTGCATGCCCACTGCATGTGTGATTACGATGTTAGCAGCATGCCATGAACAGGGTCTGAAAGTGTACTGTTGCTCATTAACTATTCATGATGCCTTATCACAGATGGTAGTTTGACATATTATGTTTCTGCCGGAGCGAGCACTATCAGTTATTATTGAGTTCTGCACACCTATTAATTAATTACACATCAGTGTGTCTTGGAGACCCTTCACTTAAAGTTCAGTTGACAATAACTTAAGGGACAAAATGGTCCACTCTAGAGTTATAAAATAAACTGTAATTGTGTTACTTAGATTCATCTTTTTTTGAGTGTCTTCTGACTAAAGCAACAACAACAAAAAAGTTAATCAGGGAAAATATATATGTAAAAGATATGTGGTCAACAAGATGAAAATTTTGAAATTTGAAAGAGATGAAGAGGTGGGCGAGTGGAGTGCGACAGCCTCAGTCATCCGACCTCCAGCCACCTTCTATGACCTTGTATTAAGGGACGTGCAACCTTGTTTCATAATCATAAAGCTTCAAGTTCAAAACATTTCAACTGTTTTTGTCAAACCATAAAGGGGCAAAACTGAATAGCTAAAAGAATAACAACTTTCATTTCAGATATCTGATGGACATACTCTCTCTTTTTCTGTCTCTCTTTCTGACAAGACATGACATACAGTTTTCTTCGTATGTTTCGGAGCCAATTTATCAATTGTAACACGCAGAAATGGAATTCCCATGTTGAAGAAAGTCACAGATTTGATATTTATAGAGTATTAAACCCTGCAGATTAACAGACATGTCAAATATATTGTCACGAAATTCAGATTTGGTGTATTGGATATTTGTGTACATTCTAACCATTACAGGCCTTTGAATGATTGTAATTTGGCATGTCTGCTGTGTCATGAAGATGATGAAAATGAAATTTATTTTGTTCTGTCTTGGCCTCAACTACGAAGTGTTACTAATTTTGTTCTGTCTTGGCCTGAACTACGAAGTGTTACTAACAGAAACCTAGGAAATCCTTGTTTCTTCAAACTTATTATGTTAATGGCATCACCAAATGAAAAAAACATTAAACAATTCGCTCTATATTTGTAATAAAGCATTCAGAATGCGAAATAAATGTGTCAACGCAGTAAACGTTGTGTTAAGCTTGTTAATTGAATTTAATGAATTGCCCAGTTTGTTATTAATGTACCCCCTTCTAAGGGGCTATGGCCTTTTTGAATTTACATATATCTGCATCTTTCCCTTTCTGGCACGTACGGTAATATTCTTTCTTCTTGTTTTTTTTTTTTTTTTTCCCCTTGTAAAGAGGTACAGATTCAAATAACTTGCCTGCTTTCTTGGAATGTCCACCCATTTGCCAAACATTTGAACTCGGGCGAGTTGGCCGGTGTTGTAAACAATCGTCTTTTCAAGATCTTGTAGAATATTATCTGCTTCACTTTTCGAAAACAGCCTGACATAGTCAAGGTCCAAGTTTTCAGCTTTAATTTTCTTCCACTCGAGTGCATGTGACGAAAGTGCGCTTGGAGTTGAACTGGTCGAACTCAAGTTGTCTACTTCCAAAGATGAATTAGAGGTTCGCTTCGCCACCTTGCAACAACCGACATTTTCTGATTCTTGCTCGTGGCCTTTTCTCTTCTGTCGAATGACAAAAGAATCAAGAGACATGTTTTGGTAAGTTAGAAGAGACAATTTGCTGTATTGCACAACTGGGATCTTCCATCTCGTGTTACAGATGGCGGTTAAAGGGAAGCAACTCTCATTTCACTTCCTCCAAAGTGATTGTATAGGTCCGTGTCCCCGGTTACAGTTTAGGCCCAAAAATTTATCTTCTTCTTCCTAAAAAGCTGGTTCACTCAAAAATGAGTTGGTCACCAGCGCGCATGTTAAAAAAAAAAAAAAAAAAAAAGAGAATGCGACTCAGCCTGTTGGCCCCTGGAGCAAAATTTGGCAACAAGGGGTAGCACATGATATTTAAAAGGTTAAAAGCAATGGCCAGGTTAAGGCCTAGGTAACCATAAAATATATGGGGAAGTTGAAATAGAAAGTCAATCAATATGCAGATCTCAAGATTGTCTTATCAATTTGATTTTTAAAAGAGACTGCATTTGTGGCAATCTTGATGGCACCCGGCAGTGTAGAGAATATTCTCTATTACACTCAAAGCTGCGCCTGACTTTTCTCAGATCAGCCAGTACCCAAACATATTCATCGCACAGTCTAGCCCCTGACCAGTATCATACCTGACTCTGAGGTGGGTCTTATGTCCGTTTCCTTTTTCTATGCAAGCACGATCCACATGACCCTTCCCTTTCCTGTGGTCTGCGAGACTTTTCACTCCAAAATCCTAGTGCCCTACTAATGGCGTAGAAACACAAGTAGTCCACAAGTCATGCATCATTCTGCTGTTTTCTTTTCTTTTTTCTTTTCTTTTTTTTTTTTTTTTTGCTGACTGTTATGTTTAATATTGAAAGTAGCAAGAACTATAACTCTATGTGAAAGTCTAATGCATGCGTAAAGAGAATGCACAGAAGGCCAACGGTTGCATGTCCAGATATATGGTCAACGATCAGAGCGTTCCTTCAGTAAACATCGTTTGGAGTTTACAACATGTGTGTTAGCGTCGTTGTTGCGCGCCAACATTAGTTATTCTAGACACATCACTTACCTATGGCATTGAACTAATTTGCTGAACCCAAATTCCAGGATAAAATAATCTTTTTCACATTCAAAAAAAAAAAAAAAAAAAAATCACAAAGCCAGAGCGATTTGCATCTGTTCAAATTTGGTTGTTACGACTTGACCTTTCCTGTAACCCCGAACTCTGACCGAAGCTATCAAACGGTGGCGAACAAAAGAAACGAACCAATTACCAGACATGTGTTTCTTTCTTTCGTTCAACGCCACAGTGTTTTTTCTTTTCAGTTTATTTCGATTTCCGCCTTCAAATCATCTCTCTTTTAAACTATCAAACGGTGTGTTTCCTGCAGTTGCGGGGAGACTAGGGGGTGAGGGGGAAATGGGGGAGGGGGGGGGGCGGGGTTGGACAGGGTCAGGGTCTAGTTACGGTGAAAGTTTGGGTTAGGGTCATGCATTCCGGACTTTAACTTTTTTTCTTTCGTTTTTTTTTTCCCCACCTAATAATGAGATGATTTCCTAATAATGAGATGATTGTGATGGTCCGTTCTTTCTTTCTTCTTCTTCTTCTTTAAACTCTCTTGTTCTTTCTAACACTATCAACACAGACCCTCGTTCTGCGCTATGTGCCCAGTTAACACTGTAGTCACAGCACTGAAATTCCCCGAGGAGACCTGATTTTGACCATTTTTAATCAATTTTTCTTAAAAGACTAAATCCAACAGTGACTTTTTTTTTTTTACTGTGAAACAGAGCTATCTTTCATCTTCTTGATGATAATGTTTTGAAAGTCAAAATAATTATTTTGTCGTTTTTTGATTGAGTTAAAAATGACATACTTCGAACAAGGAGCACTGATTCAGTGCTTGAAGACGCCAACGGTTGCTTTCTCTTCAAATTAAGCAATGACATCGACTGTTAGTAGCTTGCTAACTGGTATGACATGACGTAGGAAGGACTGTATCTGTACGCTGACACCACTGGTTAAAAATTATCCAGGGAATTCGGTCATATTTATTTTTAGAAGACCGTGGCTATCATTCTCGCGACGTGTCCTGAGTTACAGATCGCTTGCCGTGGATATTTTCGCCCCACGTCACCAAGTGATCAGTCGGGCGCCTCGATCATTCTCGCGGCGTGTTGCGAAAAAGTTTATCAACGGTTCCATGAGTAATGAATGTGTGAATATGCTGAAAATTTTTTTAAAAAAATGACAAGATGGGAGTGTCAACCCAACGAGCACTTGGTTCAGTTCTCAACGACAAAGCTGCTGTAATTGTGAACTTGACAGCACCCACGTAGATTATACTTTCACGTGCACGTGTTTCGCTTTTTCCTCCTCCCCTTCCCCATCTCTATCCCGACACCACCACCCCTTTGCAAAACAAAC
>CM065739.1:53007290-53009790 GCA_033310375.1 Conus canariensis
CCGAATAGTCGGAGTGCCATTTCATATTTTCTTCCAACGCCAGAAAACGCGATTCGGGAGTGGTATACAATACATGAGGTTTATTTTGATTATAAAGAGAGAGAGAGAGAGAGAGAGAGAGAGAGAGAGGAGAGAGAGAGAGAGAGACGGAGACAAGAGAGAGAGAGAGAGAGAGAGTGAGAGACAGACAGACAGACAGACAGACAGACAGATACAGGGCACAAACAGAGAGTAGTTTTTCAAATCACTAATGCCGTTATCAATATGATAGAAAGCATAGTAAGGTGAGTTTTCCGGAGGCACATATGTGCACATGTAAAGCACATTCTCAGAAAAACCAAAAAGATCTTTCAAAACAATGAACATAATGGCGTTATTTAAGTCAGTTGGTAAATCTTGTACGAAGGGTAAAAATTCTATTTTGATAAGACATATGACCCCCCCACCCCCCATCCCACCCCGTCTCCATGTTTCGTAAATTTAACAGCAGTTTACAGAAAACTTATAATTGCTGAATACATTGAATGTAAATTTCAACAACCATTTCTACCATTCAAAACAAAATCAAAACACGTTATGTACGAAACACGTGTTTTATCAGATAATTTAGAAATCAAACCATTCCTATTCCAAAGCAAAAATGATACATGTTTTCTGTTAAATCAAATTGTTTTGATATTAAATGAACAGGCCGGCCATACCTCTAGACTGACATTTTCAGGTTATCATCATGGTCTAAGGGGTACTTTTTACCTTCAATGACAAGGTGATCAAAGACCATTGAACTTTCTTTTCTTTTCTTTTCTTGCGTTCTTCAGATGAGGGACAAGTTTTTTTGTTTGTTTTGTTTTTACGTTATTTCTCTCATTCGCTGGGAGAAATCTTCCCCGACAAATACATTTATTCCTCTTAACTTATGCCTAGCACCCAGAATGGCTTCCTTGTCTTTGAAGAATGTGCAATAGCCAATGATTGGGGAACCAGGTTTCCCCTTCAGTCTGTGGAGCCTGTCAAACTGCATATCCCTCGCCAGTTCTAACACATCAGTTAACAGATCATGTACAAGGCCTTCACATTCCTGCCCGGTTTCTCCTCGTTCTCTCCTGAGGATGCCATGAAATATCGCATTGTTTCGCTTAGAACGACATTCTACACCATCAGTCTTTTGCTCAAGTTTCAACAGTTGTTCATTCAGGCTGTCATTCTGTGTCTTCAGGTTTTCGTTTTCACATATGAGATCAGCGACCTCCTTTTTCAGAGACAAAACGTCATCATGCAGTCCGGCATACATCTCTTTCATGTCCCTCATGTCAGCTTTCATCTCATCAAACTTACAACTGAGGTCCTGCATGGAAGACAGCACATCACGGAGACTGGGTTCTGCAGCCATCCGGGAGGGAGATGCCGGGGAACCACCGCTGGCGCTCTTCAGTCTGGTCTGCCTCAGGTCTGCTGCTTTGTTGCCAGAAGCAGGACCGGGCATTTCAACTCAACGTCACCGCAAGGCTGGAGTAAAAGTCCGTAGTACAGTTGAGAGAGAGGATCAAACCTACGGTAACGCCGCCTTACCACGTACGAATCGCCAATGTCCTAAAGAATAAAGCGGCCTTTTTTCAAAACACGACGATGCATGAGAGGAAGAAATATCGACACAAACCCACCACACATAGCTCAGAAAGAAAGAGGTATCGCAGGCATTATAGCGATGGCACAAGAACACTTCACGAGAACTTCTGTAGACTTCACAATTTCACTTTTAACTTCGGAGCTCCGGTCAGCTGATGTTTACACTCTGCATGCCGAAGTGAACCTGCCCAACAGAGACAGAGAGAGAGAGAGAGAGAGAGAGAGAGAGAGAGAGAGAGAGAGCACAAACAGAGAGAGAGAGAGAGCACAAACTGAGAGAGAGAGAGAGAGAGCACAAACTGAGAGAAGAGAGAGAGAGAGAGAGAGAGAGAGGAGGAGAGAGAGCGAGCACAAACTGAGACAGAGAGAGAGAGAGAGAGAGAGAGAGAGAGAGAGAGAGAGAGAGCACAAACTGAGAGAGAGAGAGCACAAACTGAGAGAGAGAGAGAGAGAGAGAGAGAGAGAGAGAGGAGAGAGAGCACAAACTGAGAGAGAGAGAGAGAGAGCACAAACTGAGAGAGAGAGAGAGAGAAGGGGGGGGGGGGGGAGGAGAGAGAGCACAAGACGCTTTGAACTCCCACAATCTTCATCAAGACAGATTGCGACAATTACACGACATCAACGCCGAACCACCCACATTTACCGTCCACTTATTATCACAAATTGGTCTTCAGGCACATTCGTCCAGATTTCTGTGATTGGATCATGCAATCAGGTCCCCGGATCAGTATGCAAATGAGGCTCTCGCGGTCACCACAGCGAAATGTCACCAGCGTCTTATAAAGATAGGCACTGCGCTTGAGCGTGCATTCATCCAGGACCATTTTCAGTGCCCAGTTTTCGGCAGCAGAGCAGACTGTTCTTCCGGCGTTTG
>CM065739.1:53022290-53037290 GCA_033310375.1 Conus canariensis
ACCCCTCCTTCCCCCTCCCCCCACCTCCTTCACCCCCCACACTCCCACCCCAGCAACACTCCACACCCCTCTTCGGTAAATTTGTCTAAGTCTCAACCAGGGTGTGACGACTCTCTTGTTTCTCAAGGAAGCAGAGAAGACGCGGGAAGCGGATATCCTGGTGTTCGCCATCGGGGTGGGCCCCAAGGTGAACTACGAGGAGCTGGGGCTGATCGCCACCGAGAACAGCCAAGAGTTCGTCCACACCGCCGAGGACTTCTCCAGCCTCTCCTCCATCGGCCTCCTCCTGGCGCTCGGGGCCTGCTCAGGGGGGGGGGGGGGGGGGGGGGGGGGGGGGGGGGGGGGGGGGGAGGGAGGGGGAAGTGTCTCTCGTGCTTGTTTCCATCTCCGGCGGGTGAGGGGGTTGTCTCCCGTGCTCGTTCCGGGGTGAGGGGGTTGTCTCCAGTGCTTGGTCTGGGGGGTGGGTTGGGGGGGGGGGGTTGTCTCCCGTGCTTGTTCTGGGGTGAGGGATTGTCTCCCGTGCTTGTTCTGGGGTGAGGTGGTTGTCTCCCGAGCTTGTTCTGGGGTGAGGGGGTTGTCTCCCGTGCTTGTTCGGGGTGAGGGAGTTGTCTCACGTGCTTGTTCGAGGTGAGGGTTGTCTCCCGTGCTTGTTCTGGGGGTGAGGGGATTGTCTCCCGTGCTTGTTCTGGGGTGAGGGGATTGGCTCCCGTGCTTGTTCTGGGGTGAGGTGGTTGTCTCCCGAGCTTGTTCTTGGGTGAGGGGGTTGTCTCCCGTGCTTGTTCCGAGGTGAGGGGGTTGTCTCACGTGCTTGTTCGAGGTGAGGGTTGTCTCCTGTGCTTGTTCTGGGGAGAGGGTTGTCTCCCGTGCTTGTTCGAGGTGAGGGTTGTCTCCCGTGTTTGTTCGGGTGAGGGTTGCCGCTCGTGCTTGTTCGGGTGAAGGGGTGTTCTGTGATTGTTCTGGGTGAGGGTTGTCTCCCGTGATTGTTCTGGGTGAGGGTTGTCTCCCGTGCGTGTTTAGGTGAGGGTTGTCTCCCGTGCTTGTTCAGGGTGAGGGTTGTCTCCCGTGCTTTTTCAGGTGAGAGCTGTCTTACGTGTGTGTTCAGGTGAGGGTTGTCTCCCGTGCTTGTACGGGTGAGGGTTGTTCCCCCTGCTTGTTCATGCGAGGTTGTCTCCCGTGCTTCGTTCAGGTGAGGGTTGTCTCCCGTGCTTGTTCAGGTGAAGGTTGCCTCCCGTGATTGTTCAGGGGAGGTTGTCTCCCGTGCTTGTTCAGGGTAAGGGTTGTCTCCCGTGATTGTTCCGGGGTGAGGGTTGTCTCCCGTGCTCGTCCGGGTGAGGGTTGTCTCCCGTGCTTGTTTTAGGTGAGGTTGCAGTCGCAGCTGCAGCAGCAGCAGCAGTAATAATAGTGGTAGTCATAGATCTCTTGCTTTTGTGAGTGTTCTAACCTCCTCCTCCTCCTCCTCCTCCTCCTTCTTCTTCTTTTCCACCTTTTCTTCTTCCTCCTCCTCCTCCTACTCTTCTTCTTCTAACGATTATTTTCATTATTATAATTATCATTACTATTTTCAATATCATTATTGTTGTTGCTGCCATTATTATCATTGTTACCCTTCTCCTTCTTCTTACTATCATCATCATCATTATTTATGATGATGATGATGATTATTATTTTTATTGTTGTTGTCATAACTATTATTATCATTATCATTATTATCATTATGATCATGATCGTGATGATGATGATAATTATTATCATTATCATAATTATTAGCCAGTTAATGTTGATAGGCTGGGAAGGGAAGGGAAGGGAAGGGGGAGGCAACTTAAAGGCGGGGACAAACAGCCATGCTGTACCTGATCACTGGGACTTGCCTTTAGGGACAGGCGGACCTTTAAAAAGCGCACCAGCATGAGCAATACGGGAGACACGCGCAGAGAGAGAGAGAGAGAGAGAGAGAGGGGGGGGGGAGTGTGACAGAGAGAGAGAGAGGGAGGGAGAGACAGAGAGAGGAAGAGAGAGAGGAGAGGAGAGAGAGAGAGAGAGAGAGAGAGAGAGAGAAAGATGAGAGAGTGGGAGGAGAGGGGGGGGAGAGAGAGTGGCAAAGGGGGAGAGAGAGTGGGAGAGAGAGAGAGGGAGAGAGAGTGGGAGAGAGAGAGAGAGAGAGAGAGAGAGAGAGAAAGATGGAGAGAGTGGGAGGAGAGGGGGGGGAGAGAGAGTGGCAAAGGGGGAGAGAGAGTGGGAGAGAGAGAGAGGGAGAGAGAGTGGGAGAGAGAGAGAGAGAGAGAGAGAGAGAGAGAGAGTGCGTGCGTGCGTGCGTGCGTGGTGTGTGTGTGTGTGTGTGTGTGTTGTGTGTGTGTGTGTGTGTGTGTGTGTGTGTGTGTGTGTGTGAGGATGTGTGCGTGTGGATGTGTGTGTACGTGCGTGCGTGCGTGCGTTTGTGTATGTGTGTGTGCGCGTGCGTGTGTGTGTGTTATGTGTGTGAGTGAGTATGTGCGTGCGCGCGCGCACGCGCGTGCATACATGCTTTAGTGTGTGCGTGCGCGTGTGCATGCATGCGTGTTTGTGCGCGTGAGTGTGTAGGTGTCTGTGTGTACGTATGTGTACGGCGTGTGCGTGCACTCCCAAACGTCGCACGTGTGCTGCAAGGCTAATTCAGTTTCCGTGCGCTACCTGACATATGCATCCATACGCTCTAACCTACTCATTGATGCTATGTGCGCGTCCGACCAAAGAGAACGGTTTTCGAGTAAAGCGTCATGACTTGGTTTGATTTGCAGCCACTGTCGCTCCCACCACTACCACCCCCCTACCACCACCACTACCACACCCCCCTACCACCACCACTACCACCACCACCACTCCCACTACCACCACTACAACTACCACCCCTGCCCCTACCACCACACACCACCACCACCACCACCTCTGCCCCTTCCACTACGGAGACCAGCTTGCCTACCACCACGAAGCCTACTTCTCACATAGCACCGACCGTAACGTCCAGGTAAGTCCTATTTTGAATGCCCCCCCCCCCCCCCCCCCCCCCCCCCCCCCCCCCCCATCTGATTTGACCGTATAGGTAACGGCTAGGATGTTCGTGACCTCCCAAAGCTGTCCAGACCAGTTGCTTCACAGTTTCACAAAACGATCGTCTCGCCTACCCCCCCCCCCCCCCCCTTCTATTCATGCTAATACTTTACCTGCATGAACATGCTGTACGATGTGTGTGTGTGTGTGTGTGTGTGTGTGTGTGTGTGTGTGTGTGTGTGTGTGTGTGTGTGTGTGTGTGTGCGGCGTACGTGCGTGTATTTGTTCGTCCATGTACTTGTCTGACTATATTCGAAATCGAAGAGGTTGTGCCAGTCTTGAATAAATGTTTATTCATATTCGTTCATTTCTCCAGTTGCTGTTGCTGTGCAGTTGTGTCCAATATAAAGGCAAGCTTGGAACATCCTTTTTTCGGGGGAGGGGGGGGGGAGGGATGTTTCCTTGTTTGTTCCGTGTGCTCTGTGCACTGCTGTCATATCTGCTTGGCGATTCAGTGTCCAAGCAGCATTCCTTTGGAGTTTTGGGCGTGTATTTGTTTTCTTGCGGGAGCAAGAGTTACGCTACCTGTTTGTCCTTTATTGTTTCCCGTTCCCTGCCTCATTTTCATATTCACTTTCGTGTACTGCAATCGTTGAAAAGATGTGACGGACCAGAGCTAGTTTCCGTTCAAATCTTGCGCGTACTGTATAGCAAGTGTCAGGATGCTTCTTGCCTATTTTGATCTTCAGTTCTGTTTGTTACTTTGTGTTTATCTGGTAACGTGCTTTTATACTGGGGGGCTTTCTTTACAGTGCCTGTGTGTTGGCCTGGCTCAGTGGCGGTATTTGTGATTGTGTTTTGTTTTGTTTTTTTCAGAACTGCCGATGAACGATGAAGAAAGTGCCAAAGAAGGTAGGAAGTGTGTCGGTGAAGGGCCTTGGGGGTGGAGTGGGGGGGGGGGGGTGCTGGGTTGGGGGGGGGGAGG
Organism: Conus canariensis; assembly: GCA_033310375.1. Lineage (NCBI taxonomy): Eukaryota > Metazoa > Mollusca > Gastropoda > Neogastropoda > Conidae > Conus > Conus canariensis. Next base: position 53,026,300 of record CM065739.1, read on the forward strand.
TGGGGGGAGAGGTCGTGTGTGTGTGTTTTCTCTCTCTCTCTCCCTCTGTGTGTGTGTGTGTGTGTGTGTGTGTGTGTGTGTGTGTGTGTGTGTGTGGTTGTGTGTGTTTTGCGTGCGTACTTGCGTGTGTGTGTGTGTGTGTGTGTGTGTGTGTGTGTGTGTGTGTGTGTGTGTGTGTGTGTGTGTGTGTGAGTTTGCGTGCATACTTGCGTGCGTGCGTGCGTGTGTGTGCACGGGCGCGTGTGTGGTGTGTGTTGTGTGTGTGCACGGGCGCACGCGTACGGTGTGTGGTTTGTGTTGTGTGTGTGTGTGTGTGTGTGTGTGTGTGTGTGTGTGTGTGTGTGTGTTCGCGCGCGCACGCATAGTTTGTGTGTGTGTGTGTGTGTGTGTGTGTGTGTGTGTGTGTGTGTGTGTGTGTGTGTCGTTGTGTGTGTGTGTGTTGCCCAAGAAACCTTTCCAGTATGAAACAATCGAACATTTCCTTGTAAATTAAAACTGCCGATGCTGTAGATATACATGGAAAAATACTGTAAATTATATCATATACCAAATGTGTGAATCGTTAAGCCACATTCTATCAAGTTCAATCCGTGTAATGTGATTTTTATTGAGTGAAGGCGCCGACATGAATTCACATATATTACAAAAATGTATAACTGAGATTGGCCATATATGAACACATCTTGCCAAACACGTCACAGTAAAGACTCTATCAGCTTTGTCATTTATGGCGAACCAGGAGAACAAAACAACAACAACAACAACAACAGCACAATTACAACAGCAGCAGCACAGCAGCAGCAGCAGCAGAGCAGCACAACAACAACAACAACAACAACGCACAGCAACACACAACAACAACAACAACAACAACAACACCCCCGCATGAAAGCAGCTAATGAAACGTTCGCAATCCCTTCCAACGGTAACGCATCTTGTGAAAAAGAACGTAACGTAAAGTCTACAACCATTGTTCATTGAAGCAAAGCAAAAGGAACACTATTATTGATGGGCACATCATGAAACGGGCGTGTCATATGACGTAAGATGTTACACATGTTACGTCAAACTAGGACAACCGGGACAGGCCGACACCACGGACGCGCGCCCTGTCAATCAAGGAAAAAGGGGAAAGTGAGGGCGGAGTGTCAGTCGGAAACCAGGTCACCGTGGCAGTGTAGCAGCAGTACATATGCCTTTTTTCACCCCGCATAACGCTTAATCACTGAGAGTATGATGCAGACAGCCTGCTCACCCCCCCCCCCCCCCCCCCCCCCCAACTTACCCTTCTCCGCCAAAACACACGCACCGCCACCAACATCTCCTCCACCCCGTCTGTCTGTCTGTTGTCTGTGTCTGTGTCTCTCTACCTCTCTCTGTCTGTCTTTCTACCTCTCTCTGTTTTTCTCTCTCTCACTCGCTCTACTCACACCCTTCCCCGGGACGTATTGATACTCTCTTCTTCCGCCCCCCCCCCCCCCCCCCCCCCCCCCTTGACAGAGAGAGAGAGAGAGAGAGAGAGAGAGGGGTGTGTGCGTTTGTGCGCGCGTGTATGTCTCTGTGTGTGTATGAGTGTGCGCACGCAGCTGAGCTTGTGAAATACGGAGGGAAAGAGACCACAGAGGCACTAACAATGCTTTGTCAGAAGATCTGGACAGAAAAGAAGTGGCCAACAGAGTGGACCCAGTCATTGGTGATTCCCTTACCCAAGAAAGGCACCCTCAAACAATGCCAAATTACAGGACTATAAGTCTGATCAGCCACCCCAGCAAAGTCATGCTTCGCATCATCCTCAACCGACTGAAATCCAAGGCTGAGGAACTGCTATCAGAAGAACAAGCAGGTTTTAGAAGAGGGCGGAGCACTGAACTGCCGAGTCCTGATTGAAAAGCATCTACAACACCAAAAGGACCGCTTCCACAATTTCATTGAATTTAATAAGGCATTCGACCGGGTGTGGCACAACGGCCTATGGCAGGTTCTCAGAGACTTCAACATTGATGAGAGGCTCGTTCAAGTCATCCAGGCCCTCTACGAACACTCCAGCAGCACAGTACTTCTCAATAGCCAGCAGGGCCAGTTCTTCCGACCACAGTCGGAGTCAGGCAAGGGTGCTTACTATCTCCAGTCCTTTTCAACATCTTTCTGGAGAGAATCACGCAAGAGACCCTAGAAGAACACCACACCTCCATCAGCATTGGCGGCAGGTCGGTCTGCAACCTTCGTTTCGCAGACAATATCGACCTCATGGGGGGCAGCAACACCGAGCTCCAGGATCTCACAAACAGACTTGTCACAAGAGCAAGTGCCTACGGCAATGGAGGTCAGCACAGAGAAGTCAAAGGTCATGGTCAACAGCACGACTAACAGCAGTGCCAACATAACCATGAAGGTGAGCTCCTGGAAGAAGTGACCAGCTTCAGGTACTTGGGAGCAACCCTGTCCAAAGATGGTACTGCACAGCAGAGATCCGAATCAGGATCAACTCCGCATCAGCAGCGATGGCCAGACTGAACAGAGTGTGGAGAGCAACATCAAATTTCCACACAAAATTCCGGCTCTACAAGTCACTAGTGGTCTCGATCCTCTTATATGGTTGCGAGACACGGACACTGATGGCCGAAACAGAAAGAAGAATCCAGGCGTTTGAGACTAGGTGCCTGAGGAAACTACTCGCCATCTCCTACAAAGAACACAAGACCAATGATTATGTGCGGAACCTGGTCAGTAACCTAGTTGGCCCCACGAAACCACTTCTGGCAACCGTCAAACGACGGAAGATGGCATGGTTTGGCCACGTCATCCGTCACAAACACCCTCTCCAAAACCATCCTTCAAGGTACCGTTGAAGGGGGGCGCAGACGAGGACGGCAGAGAAAGAGCTGGGTCCGACAATATAAAGGACTGGACCAAAATGACCATGCCAGATCTCCTCAAGACAGCCACCAACAGAAGAGCCTGGAGAGAAACGGCGGCTTCCTCATCACGTCCCCCCAACGACCCCAGCGGTCAAGGGAATGACTGACTGACTGACGCATACGTGCGAACGCACTTGCTTGCGTACCGTGCGTGTTGTGTGTGTGTTGTGTGTGTGTGTGTGTGTGTGTGTGTGTGTGTGTGTGTGTGTGTGTGTGTGTGTGGTGTGTGGCGCGCGCGCGCGCGCGCGCGCGCATGTGTGTATGGGTTTTGAGAGAGAGAGAGAGAGAGAGAAGAGAGAGAGAGAGAGAGAGAGAGAGAGGAGAGAGAGAGAGAGAGAGAGCGTGCGCTATTAAAGTAATAGGTATTGTAAAGCGTATGGATGTACCCGCACCCCCCCCCCCCCCTTTTTTTTGTGTTTTTTTAAATAGTGTTACTTTCCTTTTGGCAGATACTTGCCGTGTATTAATGCACGAGATGTGTACTGTGTGTTAACATGTCTAACGTTTATTGTACAGCTGTCCATTATCATCACTGTCATTCATTTTCAACCGTTGCTCGATTTATATCACAAAAAAACTCTCGCAGACCGTTTCCTAATGGCTTCACTCCGTGATGTATGTGTCCGTAATGTATGTGTCTGACTCTCACTCTGTAATGTATGTGTCCGACTCCGTAATGTATGTTCTGACTCCGTAATGTATGTGTCTGACTCTGTAAATGTATGAATGTTTCCTGACTCCTGTAATGTATGTGTCTGACCCTGTAATGTATGTGTCTGACTCTGTAATGTATGTGTCTGACTCTCACTCTGTAATGTATGTGTCTGACTCGAATGTATGTGTCTGGACTCCTCGTAATGTAATGTGTCTGACTCTGTAATGTATGTGTCCGACTCCGCAATGTATGTGTCTGACCTTCACTCTGTAATGTATGTATCTGACCCTGTAATGTATGTATCTGACACTGTAATGTATGTGTCTGACTCTGTAATGTACGTGTCTGACTCTCTCTCTCTCTCTCTGTAATGTATGTGTCCGACTCTCGCTCTGTAATGGTATGTGTCTGACTCTCTCTCTCTCTCTGTGATAGTCGTGTCTGACTCTGTAATGTACGTGTCTGACTCTCTCTCTCTCTCTCTCTGTAATGTATGTGTCCGACTCTCACTCTGTAATGGTATGTGTCGACTCTCTCTCTCCTCACTCTGTGATAGTCGTGTCTGACTCTGTCTTCCCAACGGTTCCAGAGTGCTGGCAGAAGCCAGCAGACATCGTCTTCGTGCTGGACCGTTCCTCTAGTGTCTACGTCTTGGACTTCCAGGCCCTGCTTAACTCCGTGCAGGACATGGTGTGGGTTATGGACATCGCCCGGACAAGACACAGGTGGGGGGCGTTTGTGCCTTCGTGACTGTCCCTAGAGTTTGTGTTGTTGTTGTTGTTGTTGTTGCTGTGTTGCTGTTGTTGTTGGTGTTGTTGTTGGTGGTGGTGATGGTGGTGGTGTGTGTGTATGTATGTGTGTGTGTATGTGTGTGTGGTGTATGTGTGTGTATGTATGTGTGTGTGTGTGTGTGTGTGTGTGTGTGTGTGTGTGTGTGTGTGTGGTGTTGTGTGTGTGTGTGTAGTGTGTGTGCCTTTTAAGCTGAAGGATAATTAATGAATTAACAAATAAGATGAGAGAATTGAAGAAGAGGGTCTCGTGGCTACGACTCAGCAGATGTCTGACCTACGCATTAGCCCAACGCGCTGGTCAGACCTTGAGTGCCTACCTACCATGTTCTTTTTTTTAATGTGTGTGTAGTGAAAGTACACATGTGTGTGCATGGATATGTGTGTGTGTGTGTGGTGTGTGTGTGTGTGTGTGTGTGTGTGTGTGCGCGCGCGCGCGCGCGGTGCATGCATGTGTGCGTGTTTGTGTGTGTATGTGTGCGCGCATGTGTGTGTGTGTGTGTGTGTGTGTGTGTGTGTGTGTGTGTGTGGTGTGTGTGTGTGTGTGTGTGTGCGTGCGTGTGCCTGCATGTATCGTTCGTTCTTTAATTTAACGTCTATCCACCTAACAGTGATCTTAGACAGTATGTAAGTGTTATGTGTGTGTGCATGTGGTGTTTTGGGGTGTATGCATGCGAACGGTTGGTGTTGATTTTGGGCGTACGTAGGTATGTATAATGCAATTAGGCCTAGATAAAACAAACAAACAAAAACACAAAACAAAAACAAAAAAACACATAACTGAATCCAAAACTTTACAAGAAACACTAAATAAGCAACTAACACCAAGACTGGGAAAAAAACATAGAAGCCTGCATGTATGTGCGCATGTGTGTGCGTGTGCAGAAGTACGTGCGTGCGTGGTGCGTGCGTGGTGCTGTTGTGTGTGTGTGTGTGTGTGTGTGTGTGTGTGTGTGTGTGTGTGTGTGTGTGTTGTGTAATTTGTGGGTTTGTGTGAGCACACACACGTATCTGCATACACATGTGTGCATATATCTATTGTATGTGTGTGTCTTTGTATGTGGGCGTGTACGCATGTGCGTGTGTGTATGCATTTGTGCATTCTTGTGTATCCGTGTATGTGCGCGCGCGTGTGGGTGTGGAAATGCACATGCACATGCTGCATCGTTAGCAACCGTCAGTGTCTTTTCATATCCACGCAGTTGCGAACGAACTTTTCGATGATACGGGGTTTGCAGAAGCTGTAACCGCCAAGCAGTTCAGGTTGGGGCATAGTTTGGCAAATTTGGGTCTGGTTCACATCTTTCGATGGTGGATCTGTTCGTTCCAGCCTGAGAAAGCTTTCTTTCTGGAACTACAGTCCAGAAAAAAAAAAGAGTTTAGTTCCATCTTCGACCGCACCACGCTCTCTTCAGTTCAGTTTATTGGTTATTTCAACGTGTGTTCATCACCGATGATATCAAATGAGATCAAAAGGCAACAGAGATCGCTGAGAATGTCACACCTACTGCTGTCTCTGGTCATTTTCTCTCACCTCTGTCCTTTCACATATTAGAATCTAGATGTTCCGCCAAAATACTGCTGAAAATATTTAAAAGATCACAACAGCCTACCTGACTCGGACTGGGCAATAACGTGTGCGATATCCGTAACACAAGCATTGTGTAAAATATGGCCAGTGCTTTCAAGATACGCAGTAATCATGCCTTTTAATTTGTCTCGCCCGGTTAAAATCGGGCACCGTGCGGTTGAGAGCACGTGCTGAGCATTATGTCTTCTTTTGTAGTGTTCGTGTAACTACTTCTTTCCAGTTGTGAAAGTGCTGACGCGAAACGGAGAAGTCTCTTTCTCTTTCTTTTTTGTTATGTTCCATCTTCTGTGCCACCTCGGTGGCACTGCACCCACCGCCGCTCATTCCGACCCCCTCCCCTTCCCTCCTCCATCCCCAGCCGGGCCCGTCCTGCCGCAGCCCCGGCACCGGCAATCCACAGGGAGCAAGTCAATGTCAAGTCGTCAAGAGGCAACCCACCGGAAGAGACACTGCACTGCTGCCGAGTCACTTCGGTGGTGTTCAGTGGTGGCCTGTTCTGATCCAGCATACGCAGGACGCCACCTGCTAAGCTCCTGTGCTGACGACACTAATTGCTCGGTTGCGAATGGCGAAGTGTACTGAGATCACATCTCTGTTCAAATGGGTTTTCCACCCTCCCACCCCCTCTCCCCTCTGACGGCCCACAGCTGGGATGGGAGTGTTGGGCAAGCGCAGGGTCGGCCCGGTGTAACGTTACCGTAATTACCCACCCCCTGAAATTATTCCCCTGGCGGGTGAGAAAGGGCAGACGGCTAGACACAGGCGCAGCCCCGGAACCCTTTCCCCCTGCACCCCCATTACACACACAACACACACAACAACAAAACACACAAGCCCCGGAACCCTTTCCCCCTGCACCCCCATTACACAACACACCACACACACACACACACACACACACAGAGCCCGAACCCTTTCCCCGCACCCCCATACACACACACACACACACACACACACCCACGAACCCACACTCCCATTACACAAACACACACACACACCACCATAATTTCACACACACCACACACACACACACACACACACACACACACACCACAAGACCCGGAACCCTTCCCCCTGCACCCCATTATCACACACACACACAACACACACACACACACAACACAACACCACACACACCGAACCTTAACCCTGCACCCCTTACACAAACACACACACACACACACACTTACACTCATACATTTTACACACACACACACACACACACACACACACACAACACACACACACACCACATATTCCCAGGGAGTAAATCCACACCGATCATCCCCCACCTCCACCCCACCCCCCTTTGTTCCAGACTTACTCTCCTCCTTCAATCCTTCAACTGGCAATTCTCAAAGTGTCCAAAAAGTGCAAACATGCAAAATCACAGCACCGACTGCCTGCCCCTAACTTTGTTGAGGGCCATCTGATTGATTCTAGTCCTGGCCCTGAGCAGGAACTCCCTCCCTCCCCCCCTACATCCCTCCCCCCACCCCCCTCCCCGTTCCGAAACCACACCCTGCTGAGTGATTTTTGAGTCATGGTCCAGATATATACCCCGTGGAGTGAATGATAATATAGGCACAACGCGTCGTATTTTGACTTGTAATGTACGTGTTTGTCGTTTGTCTCTTTCCTTCGGCGGTACAGGTTTATTTTCTCTTGTTTTCTTTTTCTTTTCTTTTTTTTTGTTTGTTAAAGTTTTTTTTTTTTTTTTTTTTTTAATTGTCCAAACATACAATGCAACTACGATAACCAACATACATAAATCTATACATTTATACACGGTGGCACATATCTAACGCAAACAGATGTACATGCATTTTTTTTCAATCTAGAATTCTTTTTTTGATCTTTTTTTTTTTTTTTACACGGGCACACATACTGAATAAATTCCAATTACTGGCATTAATCCTGTGTACAAAGGTTGCGGACGACATTAAATAAAAAAGCAAAGAGAGTATACAGTACTTATCATTAACATAATACACACGCATACACACACACTTACGTACACATATATAGGATACATGATATAACCATTAGTCCCCTAGTAGTTTAATGTAAGGTGACCATTAATTTGTTTGGTAGGTTGCATGATTCATCTCCATTAAGGTTGTTTGTTAAAGTTTGTTTTCAAATTCCACCTGCAGAAGTCACCTCAAACTTTTGAAAACCTTTTTGAACAAACAAACAAAAAGCTTTGTGATACAAGCCAGGCGGACAAGAACAACAAGCGGTATTCACTGACGTTTTTTTACGCCCTGTCGGGTCGCGCAGATCGCCGCCGTGTCCTTCAGCACCAACGTCACCGTGGAGTTCCTGCTCGACGACTTCCGGACGCAAGCTGACGTCATGGGCGGCATCGGCTCGATCCAGTACACAGGGGGGACCACCGAGACGGGCCAGGCGCTCAGCACGGTGCACGACGTGGTGCTCTCCCCTGAGCACGGCGCGCGGGGCCCCGAGGTGCCCAAGGTGGTGATCGTGATCACGGACGGGCTGTCCCAGAACACGCAGTTCACCAAGTCCGCGGCCGCTCGCCTCAAGGAGGAGGGGGTCTATATGTTCGCTGTCGGTGAGGGCTTTTGTTTTATTTCAGAGTGTGTGTGTGTGTGTGTGTGTGTGTGTGTGTGTGTGTGTGTGTGTGGTGTGGTGTGAATGTTTGTGTATGTATGTATGTGCGTGCGTACGTGTGTGTATGTATGTTATGTATGTATGTATGTATGTATGTGTGTGTATGTGTGTGTATGTATCAATGCATGATTTGATTTATTCATTTACTAAATGTATGTATGTATGTATGGATGATGATGATGTATGGATGTATGTATGTACAATGCTAAGCGGTTGACTGACTGAGCAGTTGATCAACTGACTGTGTTTAGAAACAAAAATGTTATTAGTTATTACCAGTAATTGTGGCATCAGCAATGTGACGTAGAGGCGTGAGCAGCAACAGCAGCAGCTGCAGTAGTACTAGTAATAGTAGCAGTAGCAGCAGCAGTAGAAGTAGTAGTAGTAACAGCAGTAGCAGCAGCATCAATAGTAACAGCAGCAATAGTAGTAGCATTCGTAGCAGTGGTATTCACGTAGAAATGGTATTCGTAGAAGACGTTGTAGCAGCAGCAGCAGTAGTAGTATTCGTAGAATTCGTTGTAGTAGCAGGAGGAGGAGTAACTGAGGAGGAGCAGCAAAAAGTAACAGACAGCAATAAGTAGTAGAGTAGTAGAGCAGTAGCAGCAATAGCAGCGAGCAGTAGCAGTAGTAAGTACAGTGCAGCAATAGCAGCGGAGTAGCGTACTGTAGGTACACAGCAGGGAGTAGCAGTATAGTAGTAGCAGCAGCAGAGCTTGCAGCAGTGAACAGCAGCAGCAGCAGTCGCAGCAGAGCAGTAGTAGTAGTAGTAGTAGTAGTAGCAGCAGCAGCAGAAGAAGTTGAACTAGCAGTAGCAACAGTCATAGCAGTTAACTGCAGCAGCAACAGCGGCAGCAAAATAGTCGCCGTGAGATAAAGATGATGACTAGTACTACTGGTAGCAGCAGCAGCAGCACAGCAGCAGCAGCAGCAGCAGCAGCAGCAGCAGCAGCACCCCACAACCACCAACACAACCACGCACACACACAGCACGCAGCACACACACACCACCCACCACACACGCAGCAGCAGGCAGCAGCAGCAGCAGCACACCACCCACAAGCAGCAGAGCACACACAACACCACCACCCCCAAAAAACAACGCAGCAGCACACAGCACAGCGTATATATAAACGGAGAACAGAAACCTAGACTAGTTCCAGGAATGTACTCCTCCCCCCACCCTCCTCCCACCCCACCCCCACCACCCCAAGGAACGTCGTCATCATCATCATCATCATCTCATCCTCATCCTCATGCTCATCATCCTCATCAGCGGGCAGGTGCTTGTTTTCGGCAGGTGTGGGGAAGGCGGCGGACCGCCAGGAGCTGGAAGACATCGCCTCCACGCCCTACAAGCACTACCTCTTCGAGGTGGGCAACTACGAGGCCCTCAACACCGTGGAATACATGCTTGCCAGCCGTGCCTGCCAGTGTGAGTGTTGCTGGTGGTGAGGGGGGTGGGGTGGGGGGTGGTGGGGGTGGGACACGCACGCACGCACGCACACACACACACACACACACACACACACACACACACACACACACACACACACACACACACACCGTAGAGCCGTATGCCAAGAAAAAGACCAGGCAGTTAGCCATGGCCAGACTTTTTTTTTAACAAGTTCCAGAGTGTGCCCCCCCCCCCCCCCCCCATGCTCCACCCTCGACCCCCCCCCTCCCAACTCTCAACCCCACCCTCAGCCCCCTTTTGTCCAGCCTTGCCAAACCGCATCATGTCTTAAATAGCTTGCTCCGGGGGCCTATGACCAACAATTTCATGTTTCTGGGAGTCCAAATTCGTTGAATCTTTGCGGATGTAGGAGGAGGAGAGGAGTGGGGGTGGGGGTTGGAGTGGGAGGGTAGAATGGAGGTGGGACTGGGAGGGTAAGATGGGGGTGGGGTGGAGATGTCGGGAGGGGGGGGGGGAAGGACTAAGCGGGAGCGGGAGCGGGGGGTGGGGGGGGGGGGGGGGGGGGAACTGTTCGGCTTTTGAGCGAAAAGTATTGCTGCACTCCTTTAACTGTGCAGTGAATGGATGGATGAAGGGTTTTGAAAAGAAAATGCATTTTGACATTGATGTGATTGCCAACATCCACATAACATCGTTTTGAGGGGTGCGTTATTCATTCTGCAAAACTTTTATTATCTCTTAAAAAAACACACACAAAAAAAAACAACCCTTTCCTAATGTCTGCAGACACAACCAGCCGTGTCTCCCTGATGAGTCCGACCCAGCGGACGAAAGGCCTCGGAGCAGGCAATACAAATATATCTGCCTTCAAAGGGGATTGCAATGGTTCCCTTATGCAGCTAGTGAAGAGTTTTCATATCTGTAACATATTTTCTTAATTTCATGTTCCCAGTTTCTCCATCTTCAAATCCCCCCCCCC
>CM065739.1:53044790-53062290 GCA_033310375.1 Conus canariensis
TTACGCGTCTCTCTCTCTCTCTCTCTCTCTCTCTCTCTCTCTCTCTCTCTCTCTCTCTCTCTTCCGTGTGTTACAAAACACACACTATCTCTCTGTGTCTCTCTGTGTGTGTCTCTCTGTCTGCATTCTCTCTCTCTCTCTCTCTCTCTCTCTCTCTCTCTCTCTCTCTGCCTGCCTGTCTCTCAATCTCTCTCTCTCTGTTACAAAACACACTCTCTTTATATGTCTCTCTGTGTGTCACTCTCGTTCTCTCTCTGCCTTTCTCTCTCTCTCTCTCTCTGTCTGTCTGTCTCTGTCTGTCTGTCTGTCTCTCTCTCTCTCTGTTACAAAACACACACACACACACACACACACACACACACACGCTCCTCTCTCTCTCTCTCTCTCTGCCTTTCTCTCTCTCTTTCACTAGCTCTGTCTGTCTGTCTGTCTCTCTCTCTCTCTCTCTCTGTTACGAAACACACGTATACACACACTCTCTGCCTCTCCCTCTCTCTCTGCCTTTCTCTCTCACTCTCTGTCTCTCTCTCTCTCTTTCTCTCTATGCCTTTATCTCTCTCTCTATGCCTTTCTCTCTCCCTTTCTCTTTCTTTCTCTCACTCTCTGTCCTTTCTCGTCTTCTCTATGCCTTTCTGTCTTTCTCTCTTTCTATGCCTTTCTCTCTTTCTTTCTCTCTCTCTCTCCTCTCTCTCTCTCCCTCTCTCTCTGTCTATTTCTCTTTCTCCCTATGCCTTTCTCTCTCTCTTTCCCTCTATGCCTTTCTCTCTCTCTCTCCCTCTCTCACTCTCCTCTCTGTGCTTTTCTCTTTCTTTCTTTCTCTCGCTCTCTCTCCTCTCTCTCTCACACTCTGTCTCTTTCTCTCTATGCCTTTCTTTCTCTTTATGCCTGTCTCTGTCTCTCTCTCTCTCTCACACACCACACACACACACACACACACACACACACACACACACACACTCTCTCTCTCTCTCTCCGTCTCTTTCTGTCTATGCCTTTCTCTCCCTCTCTTTCTCTGTATGCCTCTCTCTCTCTCTCTCTCTCTCTCTCTCTCTCTCTCTCTCTCTCTCTCTCTCTCGGAAAACCTTGATGGTAAACATGCACTGCTCGTCAGCCACCCTCCCCCCCCCACCTCACACACACACACACACACACACACACACACACACACACACACACACACACACACACACACACACCTCCCCGCCCCACCTGCTCCTGTGCCCTTCCTTTCCCAGTTATTATCAAAAGTCTGTGCAGCGTTTTCAACCCTGAAATAATCGAAGACAAAAGATCTGCAGGAATTAGACGGGGAAATGATAAATAAATAAATAAATAACAATAATAATATTAAAGAATTCCGCGCTTGTGATGTCATATATTCTGAATTAGTCCCTCCTGCATTGTCGTAAGCTATCTTCCAGTAGCAAGTTTCAACACGCAAACCTGCTTCCACATTGTCCAAAGCACGTGATTTTTTTTTCTTTTTTACACATTGTTCGAACTGTCGACAAGATCAGTACCATCAAAAAACTATAGAGTAACACTTTTGAAGAACACTTACTGGTGTCACTGATACGGTGAGATTATATTTTTAGTACAATTATTTCACTGTAAGTGTCTACATGCCTTAAAAGACAACGCATGTATACAAGAACCAGACAAAAACATCAAAGCAAAGACTTCACTTTCGCTCTTCATACCTGAGGTCGAAGAATTTCACACGTTACACGACATGGGTTTTTTTCACAAATGAAAGAAAATATTTTTTTCTTCATCACGTTGCGTACGACGTATGGAAAGATGTATTCCAAAATGCATTTTAGTATTAAAAAAAAAAGAAAAAAAACAGGATCGAACACTACCTTAATGTAAAAAAGAAAAAGACTTTTTCGAGCATATATCCAAGTTCTCTTTAATATTATTTTTCCATGTATGTGTGCGTGCGCGCGCGCGCGCGTGCGTGTGTGTGTGTGTGTGTGTGTGTGTGTGTGTGGTGTGCTCTCTCTCTCACCCTTCCTCCTCTCTCTGAGGTACGTGTGTGTGTATGTGTGTGTGTGTGTGCGCGCGCGCGCTCTGTCTGTCTGTCTGTCTCTGTCTCTGTCTCTCTCTCTCTCTCTCCTCCCCTTCTCCCTCCCTCCTTCCTTCTCCCCCCGTCTCTCCCCCAATCCTACCCTCCCCTCCACCCCGACTATGTAATCCCTAGGCGTCCTTGGTAAAAAAACAAAACAAAAAAAGGATCATGGTGTTCAACGGAGCGAGACCTTCACCCTGTTGGCATTGGCAGTGCTGTTGAAGACAGTGGCTGTGCCACACACACACCTCCTCTCTCTCTCTCTCTCTCTCTCTCTCTCTCTCTCTCTCTCTCTCTCTCTCTCCAGGAGATCCGGTTCACCTACTTACACTAACACGACACACCGGCCTAACCACCCCTCTAGGAAAGCAAAGCAGTGGGCGGGAGGTGGTGGGGGTGGGGTGGGGGGTGGTGGAAGGAAGTATGGGGGCACACCAACTCCAAAAGCCGATAAAAGCTGTGTTGCCCCCCCCCCCCTCCCCCCCCTCCCTATACTTCAGAAAAACAACACTGAGCTGTTGTCAACCCTAACGATCACAACTGTTTTTGTTCTTTGGGTAACGACTGTTTTGTTTTTAGGGTGACGACTGTTTTGTTCTTTGGGTAACGACTGTTTTGTTCTTTGGGTAACGACTTTTGTTCTTTGGGTAACGCCTGTTTTGTTCTTAGGGTAATGACTGTTTCGTCATTAGGGTAACGACTGTTTCGTCATTAGGGTAACGACTGTTTTGTCATTAGCGTAACGACTGTTTCGTCATTAGGGTAACGACTGTTTCGTCATTAGGGTAACCACTGTTTCGTCCTTAGGGTAACGACTGTTTTGTCCTTAGGGTAACGACTTTTGTCCTTAGGGTAACGACTGTTTTGTCCTTAGGGTAACAACTGTTTTTTTGTTGTTTTTTTTCTTTTTCTGTCTCAACCTCTGCGCCACCTCAGAGGCAGTGCACCCACGCCGCTCATTCCGACACCCCGTCCACAGCCACAGCCCGGTCGGCCCCGCCGCAGCCCCGGCACGGGCAATCCACAAGGAGCAGTCAATGTCAAGTCGTCAAGAGGCAACCCACCGGAGGAGACACTGCACTGCTGCCGAGTCACTTCGATGGTGTTCAGTGGCGCCTGTTTTGATCTAACATACGCAACCACCAACTAAGCCCCTACTGACGACAATAATTGCTTAGACGCGGAGCCGGCGCGAGTGAACTCTCCCTCCCGACGGAACCAAACCAAAGCCACAGACGTGGAGAGGACATCGAAACTGAGGTCACCATGAGAGCAGGGCATGAAGGGCCACAGAATTTGAGACTTTTTTTTTTCCAATGCTGATCGATGAGAATGAGGATGATGAAGATGATGCTACGGATTTCCATTTCGGTCTGACTACATGACAGGGCTGTACCCTACGCTTCCTTTCATAATATATCCCGGCGTCAACCAGGCCCGAGAGATACAGGCACCTGCAGTGTTGGTCAGGAAATTTGAGCAACACTCTCAGAAACGCATGGATTAAGTGGATGAAACTCGACTGTGTGGTCCCAGTCTTCCCAACTGAGTCCGCAGCAAACTCAACTCTGGGTAGGAGCCGGTCGGGGCAGAAAAATCCCACACGACTCTGATGGGAATCGAACCCGCGACCTCCCAGCCGGGAGTACGCGACGCTAACCACTTCGCCACGGAGGCTGGTTATGACGACTGTTTTGTCCTTAGGAGAGCAACTGTTTTCCGTTCTTTTTCTGAAGGATGACAACATTCTTTTCTCTCAGGATAACAATTATTTTCCATATTTCCCAAAGAATCGCACCTTTTTTTTTTCTTTTTTTTTTTTTTTACTCGGGATAACATCTGCTTTCCATATTTTACATAAGGATCATAATGGCATCGATAGATCAGCTCAGAAGAAAATCGTCGAAAGCTTTGTCATCAATAAATGTGCACATTAACTTTTTTCGCAAATACCGAAGCAATTTTTTTTTTTTTTTAATTGAGTGTTTTGTGGTGGTGGTGGTGGTGGTGTTTTTAATATTCTGAAGGGCTCTTTAAAGCCATGTCCATCAAACCAGAAATTTCTTAATACACTGAATACTATTCATCTGATGGGGAAACACAACGCAACAGTTTGTAGTCACCACCTTTAACGATAAGCACGTTCCCCCACCACTCCCCCCCCCTCCTCTCTCTCTCTCTCTCTCCTCAGTTCGATTGTCTGCGAGTCCTGTATCTTTTTCTCTCTGTCTCTGTATCCCCCCCCCCCCCCAACCCTTTGTCTGTCTGTCTCTCTCACTCCCTCCCTTTCCCTCTCTCTCTCTCTCTCTCTCTTCAGCAATAGTTTCGTCATTTTATATGTGATTATTAAAGTTATGTACTCACTAATTGTATGAGGAATTTGGTGCTTTTGAAAATGCTGTTGTTTGCAGTTGTCCTCATTATACGCTATAATTTGCTTCTTTCTTTTTGGTGTGGGCAGGATGAAAAAAAAACCCCTATAAAGTGTATTGTTTAATATTCAGCAGAATTAATTTTGAATTGACCACACATACATGCGCGTGCGCGCACGTTTGTGCATTTACTTGCATAAGCACGCACACACGCACGCATGCACGCCACACACACACACACACACATACAAGCGCACGCACTACTCGACAGGCTAAAATTGCTTCGAGTGAATAGACAAACTAAAGAATGAACGAAAGAAAGAATACACACACATGCGTGCGCGCGCGCGCGCGCGCGCACACACACACACACACACACACACACACACACACACTTAGGGGGGGGGGGACAGACAGACAGACAGACAGACAAAAAAAGAGAGACAGACAGAGAGACAGACAAACAGAGAGACAGACAGAGCCACAGAGAGAAAGAGAGAGAGAAGTACAGAGACAAACTGACGGTCGGACGACAGACCGTAGGCGACAGAGACCCAGGAAACAGGACACATGGGGGGATAAAGACTGTGACCATCCTTGCCCTCTTTGTGTCTTATCCAGAAAACCACCGCGCCTAACTCTCTTCCTCTTCCTCCTCCTCTTTCTCATCCTCCTTCTCCTGCATCACCTTCGAGAGAGCGACCATGGCAACAGGCGGGGGCCCCGGTGAGGACCGCCTAGAATCGCTGAGGTGTTCCGTGTGTCTGGAGATCTTCACCCAGCCCAAGCTGCTGCCCTGCCACCACACCTTCTGCCTCAAGTGCCTGGAGGACCTCACCGCATCCCTCTCCTCCCTCACCTGCCCCCAGTGCCGCTCCGAGGTGTCCATTCCGAAGGAAGGGGTCTCCGCCTTCCAGAGCAACTTCTACATCCACCCCGAGGACCTGGAGCAGGCCCGGGAGAGCGAGAAGGGCCACCAGGACCACCCGAAACAGCAGCAGGCCCGGGACGGCGACAAGTGCCCGGCCCACCCGAAAGATGACCTGGACCTCTACTGCAGCGACTGCCGGCTGCTGGTGTGCCTCAAGTGCGTGCTGACCAAACACCAGAAGCACACCATCAAGAACCTTAGCGAGGTCGCCGCGGAGGCCAAAGAGCAGCTGAAACGGGACGAGGGTAGCCTCCAGAAGGTCGTGGAGGCCATGACCCAGAAGGTCAAGGCCGATGAGGAGGAGCGGCAGGCCCTGCGGCTCAAGAAGGAGGTCGTGGCACGCGCCACCCAGGACAGGCACGCCGCTGTTGTCGCCCTTGCGGACAGGCAGCGGGACGAGACGCTGGCCTCGCTGAACGCGCTCTGCGACAAGATGGAGAGCGAGTTGAGCACCGCGCTGACCACCAAGAGCGACTACCTGCAGGAGCTCCGGCAGATCCAGCAACGCCTGCAGCAGTCGCTCGCGTCCGGAACGGCGCGCGCGCTGGTGGGCGTGGCCGCGGACATAACCCGGATGAAGCACAGCGAGCAGACCAAGCGGATATCGGTCAGGAGGAGCGTCGTGACCCGCCCCGTCCTCAACTCCACGCTGCCCCGGGACAGCATGGCGCAGAGCCTGCAGGCTTTCCTGGGCTCCGTGGGCTCCGTGGACGTCCCGCTGGTTCTAACCGCGGTGGTGGTGGAGGAGAAGTTCTCCTGCAAGGAGGAGAGGGACACGGAGGTGTACTGCCTGTGCCCTCAGGAGGACGGGCACGTCTGGGTCTCCTACGTCCACTGCGGGTGTCGGACCGACCTGGCCTCGGACAAGTTCCAGGAAACGGGCAACTACGTCAAGAGCAACGAACAGATCCTGGGCAAGTGCTCGTGGAAGGCCAGGAGAAGCAACCGGTGCATCACGTCGCAGAGGCCGGGGATCGACACGTACTCCAAAAACAAAGAGCACTACAAACACCACGTCAAGCTGTGCAACGGCCTGGAAGGCAAGGCCGACGTGAAGAGAGAGAAGGTGGTCTCGGAGGACCCCTTCCACACGGAGAACCAGGCCGAGTTCACCGTCAGCGTGGGGCCCCACCGGGCCTTCGACGTGGACAAGAAAGAGCAGCTCCTGGTCATCGTGGAGGAGCCCCCGACCCCCGACCAGCGCCGCAAAGTCAAGCTGTACCTGTGGAACAAACCCAAGCCCCTCTCCACCTACTGCCCCCCAAGCATCCCCTTCAACCCCGCCGACGTCTGCTTCTTCACCCTGGGCCGGAAGGAGGTGCTGGCCATCGCGGACGAGGCCGGGGACAGCATCCACGTGGTGCACGTGCAGAACGGGTCCATGAGCTTCGCGTTTCACCTGGCCCCTGGCTGCCCCTTGCTGGCGGAGCCCACCGCCCTCAACACCGACCTGAAGGGCCGGCTGTGGGTGGCGTGCAGAGGGGGCAGGGTCCTGACCCTGTCCCCTGTGTGACCTCACAGAGGACGACTGGTCAACGCAGAGGACGGGGAGATTCACACCACGTCTCCTGTGACCTCACAGAGGACGACTGGTCAACGCAGAGGACGGGGAGATTCACACCACATCTCCTGTGACCTCACAGAGGACGACTGGTCAACGCAGAGGACGGGGAGATTCACACCACGTCTCCTGTGACCTCACAGAGGACGACTGGTCAAGCAGAGGACGGGGAGATCCACACCACGGAGACAAATGACCACAGTAGAGGGAACAGGGTTCTGACTCCTGTCTCCTGTGTGACTTCGTAGAGGACCAATGTCCAGTGCAGAGGAGGGAGAGGGGGTGGGGGTGGGGAGGGGAGAGATTGTCACAATGTCTCCTGTGTGACCTCATAGAGGACTACTTAGTCAATGCAGAAAAAGAGGGGGGAGGGGGGGGGGGGAGATTCTCACCACGTCATCTGTGACCTCGTAGTGGACGACTGCTCAGTGCAGAGGAGGGGGGGGGGAGTGAGGGGGGGGGGAGGGTTGGGGAGAGATTTTCACCATGTCTCCTGTGTGACCTCATAGAGGACCAATGGTCAGTACGGAGGAGGGTAGGGTGGGGGAAGATTCTCACCATGTCTCCTGTGTGACCTCATAGAGGACGACTGGTCGATGCAGAAAGGGGCAGGGGGCGGAGGGATTCACACCACGTCTTTTGTGACCTCATAGAGGACGACTGGTCGATACAGAGTAGGTGGGAGAGGGGGGGGGGGTGAAAACTCTCACCACATCTCCCGTGACCTCATAGAGGACAACTGACCAAAGCGGGGGGGGGGGGGGGGGGGACATTCTCACCATGCATCCCTTAACCTCATAGACAGCAACAACGAGCCATTGTAGAGGGGGGGGGGGGGGGGAGAGAGAGATTCTCACCATGCATCCCTTGACCTCATAGACAGCAACAACGAGCCATTGTAGGGGGGGGGGGGGGGGTTCTGACCATGCACCCCTTGACCTCACAGACAGCAACAACGAGCCATTGCAGAGGGGGGGGGGGGGGGAGATTCTCACCATGCATCCCTTAACCTCATAGACAGCAACAACGAGCCATTGTAGAGGGGGGGGGGGGGGGGGAGATTCTCACCATGCATCCCTTAACCTCATAGACAGCAACAACGAGCCATTGTAGAGGGGGGGGGGGGGGGGAGATTCTCACCATGCATCCTTAACCTCATAGACAGCAACAACGAGCCATTGTAGAGGGGGGGGGGGGATTCTCACCATGCATCCCTTAACCTCACAGACAGCAACAACGAGCCATTGTAGAGGGGGGGGGGGGATTCTCACCATGCATCCCTTAACCTCACAGACAGCAACAACGAGCCATTGTAGAGGGGGGGGGGGGGATTCTCACCATGCATCCCTTAACCTCACAGACAGCAACAACGAGCCATTGTAGAGGGGGGGGGGGGATTCTCACCATGCATCCCTTAACCTCATAGACAGCAACAACGAGCCATTGTAGGGGGGGGGGGGGATTCTCACCATGCATCCCTTAACCTCATAGACAGCAACAACGAGCCATTGTAGGGGGGGGGGGGGGATTCTCACCATGCATCCCTTAACCTCACAGACAGCAACAACGAGCCATTGTAGGGGGGGGGGGGGGATTCTCACCATGCATCCCTTAACCTCACAGACAGCAACAACGAGCCATTGTAGAGGGGGGGGGGGGGGGGGGATTCTCACCATGCATCCCTTAACCTCATAGACAGCAACAACGAGCCATTGTGAGGGGGGGGGGGGGATTCTCACCATGCATCCCTTAACCTCATAGACAGCAACAACGAGCCATTGTAGAGGGGGGGGGGGGGGATTCTCACCATGCATCCCTTAACCTCATAGACAGCAACAACGAGCCATTGTAGAGGGGGGGGGGGGGAGGATTCTCACCACGTCATCTTGACCTCATAGCGACAGTGCAAGAGAGGGGCGGGGGATGTGAGGGGGGGGGGGGTGGGGAGAGATTTCACCATGTCCTCTGTGACCTCATGAAGCAGGACCAATGGTCAGTACGGAGGAGGGTAGGGGGGGGGAGATTCTCACCATGTCTCCTGTGTGACCTCATAGAGACGACTGGTCGTGCGAGAGGGCAGGGGGGGGGATTCCACCAGTCTTTGTGACCTCATAGAGGACGACTGTCGTACGAGTGGGGGAGAGGGGGGGGGGGGGTGAATCTCACCACATCTGTGACCTCATAGAGGACAACTGCCACAAGGGGGGGGGGGGGGGGGGGGAGATTCTCACCATGCATCCCTTAACCTCATAGAAGACAACGAGCAATGAGGGGGGGGGGGGGGAGAGATTCTCACCATGCATCCCTTAACCTCATAGACAGCAACAACGAGCCATTGTAGAGGGGGGGGGGGGGGGATTCTCACCATGCATCCCTTAACCTCAAGACAGCAACAACGAGCCATTGTAGAGGGGGGGGGGGGATTCTCACCATGCATCCCTTAACCTCATAGACAGCAACAACGAGCCATTGTAGAGGGGGGGGGGGGGGGGGATTCTCACCATGCATCCCTTAACCTCATAGACAGCAACAACGAGCCATTGTAGAGGGGGGGGGGGGGGGGGGGGGAGAGATTCTCACCATGCATCCCTTAACCTCATAGACAGCAACAACGAGCCATTGTAGAGGGGGGGGGGGGGGATTCTCACCATGCATCCCTTAACCTCATAGACAGCAACAACGAGCCATTGTAGAGGGGGGGGGGAGATTCTCACCATGCATCCCTTAACCTCATAGACAGCAACAACGAGCCATTGTAGAGGGGGGGGGGGATTCTCACCATGCATCCCTTAACCTCATAGACAGCAACAACGAGCCATTGTAGAGGGGGGGGGGGGGGGGGATTCTCACCATGCATCCCTTAACCTCATAGACAGCAACAACGAGCCATTGTAGAGGGGGGGGGGGGGGGGGATTCTCACCATGCATCCCTTAACCTCATAGACAGCAACAACGAGCCATTGTAGAGGGGGGGGGGGGGGGGGGATTCTCACCATGCATCCCTTAACCTCATAGACAGCAACAACGAGCCATTGTAGAGGGGGGGGGGGGGGGAGATTCTCACCATGCATCCCTTAACCTCATAGACAGCAACAACGAGCCATTGTAGAGGGGGGGGGGGGGGGGGGATTCTCACCATGCATCCCTTAACCTCATAGACAGCAACAACGAGCCATTGCAGAGGACGGTGGTGGGGGGGGGGGGGGGGGGGGAGATTCTCACCATGCATCCCTTAACCCTGAAGAGTGTTATAACATTTTTTTTTCTTTTTCCTTTCTTTCTGCGTACGCAGACTGATACTCATGTGGACACTCCCTGTATAGACAGGCAAGGATTGATCCCATCTACCCAACAAAGGGGGTGGAGTTTTCTGTGTGATAGTTTTTTTTTATCCCACCATTAAGGCAGTCATACTCCAACTTCGATGAAAGAGTGTTATAATGTTGTTTGGCATTGTTATGGCACGTGTTACAATGTTTGTTGTCGACTGACAACGCTGTTTTAACCTGGTTTTTATCCGTTGAATATCAAGTTAGATTGTTATTTGCAGTCACTTAGAATGTTGTGGTAGAAGGTTGCTTGTAACCAGCCTTTGTTTTGGCCTGGTATGTTATGTTGCAGTGTTAATGCCAATGATTGAACTTGGTATAGTACAACGATGTTCGCTTTTAGCTCACTTCTTTTTTTCAATGTTGTTCTTCTCTTATACGTTGTTTGTAACGGACAGACATACTGTGTTTGAACATTATTTGTTCTTTGTCGGCATATTGTGTTAGATTCTTGATTGTGACTGGGTGATATATTGTGTTGAAATGTTGCTCGGTAGGGGCAACATGTACGAACAGTGTGTTAGTTTTTTGCCATTGACTGAAAAGTTGTGTCATAAATTCTATATTACTGGCTGATACTGTTATTTCCTTACCTAACACTGGATAATACAGTACATTTAATTACTGTTTATCACTAGCCAATGCAATCCTTTAGATTTTATTTTTTGTTATCAGTTGACCTACAGTTACAGACTTCCGATGTCTGTTGACCTGTTGGTGACGTGTTTTGTTTTTATTACCAGCTAATGCAGGCTTTTGTTTTCGTTGTCAACTACTGGACAAATTACTTTGCACAATCAGCGTCAGACGTTCTGCTTTGGATTATGTTTTGGTGTTATATCGCTGTACAATGCTCTTTTTTCTTTTTTATATCATTGCTAACCCATTGACGTGAAGTCTACTTTGTATTCGGTGCCTGGTTCACATGTATTCTACTTTATCGCTTTACAATGTCTTTTTTTCTTTTTTATATCATTGCTAACCCATTAACGTGAAGTCTACTTTGTATTCGGTACCTCGTTCACATGTATTCTACTTTATCGCTTTACAATGGTCTTTTTTTTTTTTTTAATAATATTGTTAACCCATTAACGTGTATTCCACTTTATATTTGGTGCCTCGTTCACCTTTATTCCACGTTTACTGTCTGGCATGCTGTCATCGATTTTTTGTAAATTGTGTTACATATTTTACACTGTTTAAGACCGGTTTTCTCATTGTCTGACATATTATGCTGGATGTTTTTGTCCCGCCGACTGGGACATGTTATCTACATTTCTTTTCACTATATGGATATCATCTCATTTCACAAAGTGCCTATTTTGTTCTGACTGTAAAATATTGTATACAGTATAACATTGTTTTGTTGCTGTATGAGCTGTTGATTCAATCACGAGCTCTCTCTCTCTCTCTCTCTCTCTCTCTCTCTCTCTCTCTCTCTCTCTCTCTCGCACACACACACACACACTCACACTCTCTTTCTCTGTCCCTCTCTCTCTCTCTCTCCACACACACACACCGCGCGCGCGCCCGCGCGCGCGCACGCACGCACGCACACACAACACTATAAGCAAAACAGTCTAACATAATGGGTAGATCAACAACGAATGTTTATCTGCACAGTGCTTGGCTCAGTTTAAACGTTTTAACGTCTGAAGCAAATCTCAGAGCGAAAATGGAAGTACCGAGCCGCCAAACGAAGGAACAAACAAATTAACAGACACCACGCGTTTCGACCTACTGGGTCTTCTTCTGGCAGGACAAACAACATTTCATCATCATCATATATCATCATCATCATCTCTTCTTCTTCTTCTTCTGTCATTTTTTTGTTGTTGCATCAGATCTTCAATTCTGTCGCCAAGATGACCCTCAGTCTTCTCGAGGTCTTGATGGCTGCCCCAAAGCTGCTTCTGTAGTTCTGCACCCCTGGCCAGGTTTGACGCCGTAGAACATCATGGGCTAGACAGTTTCAGGGGATGTGTTCTGGGGGTCTGAGATCCAGTGCCACATGGACATTGGTCTGTGTGGGCAATCTTAGTTCGGCTGAGGTGGCTCTGCAGTCGGCAGTGGCTGGTTCTCAGTCTGAAGAGGATTGTTTGCTGGTATCTCTGGAGCTGATGGATTGGATCAGCACCACTGTCTGCACCCAGCCTTCTCTTCCACTAGGTTTGGTGTTGGTTGTGGATGAGAGTTTTGGCCTCTCTGTAGGTCACCGGGTGGCTGAACTGCTCCATACTGCTGCCTGCCTTGGACAGAGCGTCAGCCTTCTCATAGTGATCCCACAGTGGGATGGACTCCACTGGGATACAATGGTGGATCGTCTTGAAAGATAATGGAGGGCTTTTTTTTGTTTTTCAGCTGCTGTTCAGCACATGAGCTGTGTTCAGTGGTGCTGACTGTAGACTACACTTTCAGTACCCAGTGCTTTGCACAGGAGCTGTGTTCAGTGGTGCTGCCTGTAGACTACAGTTTCAGTACCCAGTGTTTTGCACAGCACAGGAGCTGTGTTCAGTGGTGCTGACTGTAGACTACACTTTCAGTACCGTGCTTTGCACGGGAGCTGTGTTCAGTGTGCTGCCTGTAACTACAGTTTCAGTACCAGTGTTTTGCAGAGCGCAGGAGCTGTGTTCAGTGGTGCTGACTGTAGTCTACACTTTCAGTACCCAGTGTTTTGCACAGCACAGGAGCTGTGTTCAGTGGTGCTGACTGTAGACTACAGTTTCAGTACCCAGTGCTTTGCACAGGAGCTGTGTTCAGTGGTGCTGACTGTAGACTACAGTTTCAGTACCCAGTGTTTTGCACAGGAGCTGTGTTCAGTGGTGCTGACTGTAGACTACAGTTTCAGTACCCAGTGTTTTGCACAGCACAGGAGCTGTGTTCAGTGGTGCTGACTGTAGACCAGTTTCAGTACCCAGTGCTTTGCACATCACAGGAGCTGTGTTCAGTGGTGCTGACTGTAGACTACACTTTCAGTACCCAGTGCTTTGCACAGGAGCTGTGTTCAGTGGTGCTGCCTGTAGACTGCAGTTTCAGTGCCCAGTGCTTTGCACAGCACAGGAGCTGTGTTCAGTGGTGCTGACTGTAGACTACAGTTTCAGTACCCAGTGTTTTGCACAGGAGCTGTGTTCAGTGGTGCTGCCTGTAGACTACAGTTTCAGTACCCAGTGCTTTGCACAGCACAGGAGCTGTGTTCAGTGGTGCTGCCTGTAGACTACAGTTTCAGTACCCAGTGTTTTGCACAGGAGCTGTGTTCAGTGGTGCTGACTGTAGACTACAGTTTCAGAACCCAGTGTTTTGCACAGGAGCTGTGATCAGTGGTGCTGACTTAAAGCTGCAGCACCCATGCCCAGTCACTGCAAACGAGTTGTGTTCAGAAGTACAAACTCCGAGCAACAGCACTCACGTCCAGTTATGAACACGTTCAACCGTACCGGCTTTGAACTACCAGGCATGCGCTCGGAGACCGCACGGAAAGTCACGGACCATCGCCATGTGACATGGAAAAGGGAAAAAGAAGTGAACGGGCTGGAATATTTGATCGGGAGGACACTTGCTGCGATAGCTGTGATGTCGCTTTTGGCTTCAAAGCATCAGCCATTCAAAGCCATTGTCATAGACAAAAGAAAAAGAAAGGATTAACTGGAACATGGGGTCATAACCGCACACGGTAAGCTGTATACTATGTCTATTTTGGCTACAACATCCCAGCTATTTTCATGGACAGTGGTTTGATTTTCACTTTTACATTTGAGACTCAATGACTCCAATCTGTTCGAAGAAGAAGAAGAAAAAAAAAAGATGTTATAGTAGAAATGTACTGTGCGTATAGTTGTGTCGGGAAAACTTTTCAACTCAAATACACTATGTATGAGAGGTGGTTGCAAAGTCCAGCTCCCTAACCTTGGCAGTGTTACATCATTGAACTTTTTTTCAGGGGATTAGCTAGGTCCCAAAGACAAATGACTCTGTGAACGGTACCGGTGTGAGTATCTTTTGTCTGCAGTATAGTACATAGTGTACCTAATGGTTGTACGCCCTTTCCTTGGTCTATCAGAAATTAGGATAGTTTGTAGCCGTTTGTTAAAGAAGCATGAGAAAGGAAACGTTGTGACTGCTGTCACGCCATTGGAGAGAGGAGTGTCGTTAAGATGTGCTACGCCAAAGCTTCCTTACACGTTGAGGAACTCCTGGAATTGATGCTCTAACATTTTAATTTTAATTTAGTAGTTTAAGGAAGAAACAGAAGTTATCATCGCGATTATGAACTATCACATGGTCTGGATGATGACTATGAATGGGTTGTTTTATACCAACACATGCTATCACTGACGTCCTTTGGACCATTTGCAATAAAAGTGTACAGATATGTGTAGATGTGTTGGTTTTGGTCATGTGTAGCCTGTGAATATCCCCCCCCCCCCCCACACACACACACACACACACACACACACACACACACACACACACACAGTCATCCGTACGCTTTGAGCTGCTCGTTCAACGAGAAAAGACAGCGGTTGATGGCGTTTCTCCACACACATTCTGTTCATAGATCTGGATGTCTCTCAGATGACCCGTCATTGCTCTATGGCACTGTTACAATTCACTCACTAGTATATGATGGAGCTGTCACAATTCATTCACTAGTGTATGACGGAACTGTACAATTCACTCACTAGTATATGATGGAACTGTTACAATTCACTCACTAGTATATGATGGAACTGTTACAATTCACTCACTAGTATATGATGGAACTGTTACAATTCACTCACTAGTATATATGGTGGAAGTGTTACAATTCACTCACTAGTGTATGATGGAACTGTCACAATTCACTCACTAGTATATGATGGAAGTGTCACAATTCACTCACTAGTATATGACGGAACTGTCACAATTCACTCACTAGTATATGATGGAACTGTTACAATTCACTCACTAGTATATGATGGAACTGTCTACAATTCACTCACTAGTGTATATGATGGAACTGTTACAATTCACTCGCTAGTAATATGGTGGAACTGTTACAATTCACTCACTAGTAGTTATGACGGAACTGTCACAATTCACTCGACCAGTACATGATGGAACTGTTACAACTCACTCACTATTTATGATGGAACTGTTACAATTCACTCACTATTATATGATGGAACTGTCTACAATTCACACACTAGTATATGATGAACTGTCACAATTCACTCACTATTATATGATGGAACTGTTACAATTCACTTACTATTATATGATGGAATACCATGGATTACAATTCACTCACTATATATGATGGAACTGTTACAATTCACTACACTAGTATATGATGGAACTGTCACAATTCACTCACTAGTATATGATGGAACTGCACATTCATACATAATGATGAACTGTACAATTCACTCATATATATGATGGAACAGTTACAATTCACTCACTAGTATATGATGGAACTGTTACAATTCACACACTAGTATATGATAGAACTGTCACAATTCACTCACTATTATATGATGGAACTGTTACAATTCACTCACTATTATATGATGGAACTGTTACAATTCACTCACTATGGAACTGTTACAATTCACTCACTATTATATGATGGAACTGTTACAATTCACGCACTATTATATGATGGAACAGTTACAATTCACTCACTATTATATGATAGAACTGTTACAATTCACACACTAGTATATGATGGAACTGTCACAATTCACTCACTATGGAACTGTCACAATTCACTCACTAGTATATGATGGAACTGTTACAATTCACTCACTAGTATATGATGGAACTGTCACAATTCACTCACTAGTATATGATGGAACTGTCACAATTCACTCACTAGTATATGATGGAACTGTTACAATTCACTCACCAGTACATCTAAGTTCACAGCCTTTTCCTGATAAGCAATTTTCTCCCTGGATTACAGCTTTTCGAACGTCCTCCACAGGGAACGACACCAGATGTGATCAGGAACCAAGTTGATGTGTGTGTGCCCTTCGGTCCGCAGCAGTGGACGATGGTCAAGAACACCAGGCCGAGGAGGACTGGTCACACAGCGAGTCTGACTGTCGCTGGTCAGTCTGAATGTGGGCACAGACAGTCACAAAGTTCCGCCGCGAGTTGGGCACACGACCGGTCAGCCGGTATTGGACGAAAAGGAGGAGGTGATCCTAGAAGCTGGCGTGCAACAACAACAAAAAATGACATCCACTGTCCCACGACCCTTTCTGAAGCCACGGCAACTTTCTGGCAGACGGCCATCTTGCATGTGCTGACTCGGCTGGTTGACGAAGATTCCTGCAGGAATCTCACTGGCGATGATGACCAGGAGAAGCGGTCCTCTCCGTTTCTTGAAGGGAGTGCCTGTTCCCTTTTCTTTCTTTGATAATGGACAAGTGGAGGCATCCTTGAGCTCCTCAAGGAATGACTTCATGATTCCCACGCGGTTTTCAGTAACTGAAACGGAGTCTTAAATGAGGCAGGGAACTGTACACAGTGATTAAAGAACGAGCAGGGCAACTCTCGCTCTCTTGATGAAATAAACACACGCCCAGAACTCCAAAACGAATGCTGCTTGCGACACCCCCATCGCCTGGCAGACATGACAAAGAGAGAGCACACAGAACAAGCGGGGGGTCCTTTCTGCTAGACGATTGGGTGTCGTCAGCAGCATTCGTTTGGAGTCATGGGCGTGCACTCATGTCACCAAGGGAGCCAGAGTTACCCTGCTTTACTCCCCTGAAGTGGTAAGATTTCAGCTTGGGGCAGGGTCAGAGCCTGGGGCTGATTTAACAAACGATCAACTGCGGCTGATGCAACGCGGCTGCTGGGTAAGACACGGTTGTCCGCCAGTATCGAGTGTACTAAGCGACTGTCGCCAAAGTGGCGTTCCTGATGATGTAATGACAATAATAACACGGTTGTCCGCCAGTGTCGAGTGTACTAAGCAACAGTTGCCAAAGTGGCTGTAATAATGATGTAACAACACTAATAACAGCATTTCCAAAGCGTCTTGCCAAAGACTGACAATCCACACTTGTGTATACAACAGGCTGCCTGCCTGGGTAGTGCCGACAAAAGTGCTGCCTGCCGGCGCTTCATTCAGTTGTTTCCTGTGTCATCCAGTCAATATAGTTCCACTCAGTTTCCTTGCTTCCTTCATTCTTTCAATTTCTCACGCAGGATGCATGCTATGTGTAACGTGTCATCCATACCAAC
>CM065739.1:53069790-53079790 GCA_033310375.1 Conus canariensis
CCTTGGTGTGCAAAGTATGGCCCACAGTCGGCACTAACAGTTGAAAGTGTCTGTCGGGAATCTCCACTATGGGAGCACTCTCGCGTCAGAAGCCGATAATAACCGTTTTCCATCTCTCGCTGAGGAAAACAAGTATTATCCGTCAGAATAACAGTGTTATGCTGTTTTCCTCCGGAATATAACTTTTCCCGTGAGAATCACAAGACTTTTCCATCGTTTTCCCGAGGAAAAGTGTTATAATCGTTGTTATTCCTTAGAATTGCAATTGTTTGCCCTATTTTCGCGGGGAAAATGTAATTATTCTTAAAACAACGCCAAAATAGGGGAAAAACAATTATGATCCTAGGGATAACTGTTTTCCCTATGTGCCGATCCATTTCCGGCTGATTATACACTACTCATTTCTTTCCCTTTCCCCTTTTTCCAAAAAAAAAAAAAAACCAACAACAAAACTTCCCAGTATGACGTTTCATTTGATATTTGTAACATCAAGTACGTCATGTACACCTCGAGTTATTCCTTTCGCGGCCATAAATTCCTGAGAAACAGACGATCAGCCCCCAGACTTTGGTCTGTGTGAAACTGGAATGCATGTGTAAGAATCTGGAATGAATTGAACGACAAAAACACCTAAACACATGGACAGACAGACAGACAGAAAAACAAAATAAACACGCTGACGAAAGTGAGACACGATTACATACATATGTATATACACTCAAAGGGTCTTTGTTTTATTTTTTATTTATTTTTTTTTTTTGTTTATTAGAAATAATTCCAGAACACAACCAGTTTATTTTGAGCAAAGAATATATGGTTAGAACGAAGCACCTGAGGAACACACCATGAACACAGAGTAAAAAAGAAGAAGACACGAGGGAGAGGGGGTGGGGTATGTGGGAACAGAACGTATTAAAAGACATCGTTTTTTCAGTATACGTGACAGTGTCAGCAGTACAAGAAAACAAGCGAGAAAAATTAAATAAGAAACAGAAAAGTATGACTACTATTACATGTCAAAAGTTTATGACGCGATGCGAATCGTTAATATCACACACACACACACACACACACACACACACACACACACACACATCTAAGTTGGAGAACGTTACATTCATTTCAAAAGGCCAAGAAAATGAGATCGAGAAAGAAAAAAAAAAGAAAAAAAAAAAAAAAGAAAGATATCTATATCCACGAACAGACACAACTGTTCTTTTTCAGTACCCTTAACAATATCAACAAGATAAATATAAAATTTGATAACAAGAAGAGCAACAACAACAACAACAACGACAACAACAATTGCTTAGACATTTTAAAGAAATGCTGAACAATTCCACTGGAAAGTATAAACATCACTTCACACACAGAAGCGAACACCACCACAAGAGACTGAAACTGACTTCAAACAGTACCGACAACATAGGCACAAAGTACAAAAAAATAAACCCACGAAAGAAGGTGCAAGGTAAATTGGATGCACGAGACAAAACAGACACGTGAATTTTTAACAAATACGTCATCGTTAGACGTCATAAATAACAAGACATGGAATTTTTTTTTTTTTTTAAAGAAAAAAGCGCAAAACAACACTTCCCAGCATGGCTTTCATCATCTGGGATATGGAAACGGCAATTTACACATCAGGACCGGATGAGGGGGGGGGGGGGGGGGGGGGGGGGGGGGGGGGGGGGGGGGGGGTTTCCACCCCTCCCACCCTGTTTAGATAGCCTACCCCCCCAAAATGCATGTTTGGCACGTTTCCCCCCTTTACCCCACTAGCGGAGCCCCCCTCCCCCTCCCAAATCCCTGTCTGGACCTCCCTCTCATTCAACTGATTTGGCGCTGGACGTAGTAAAAGAAACGTACCCAGTTATCAGGTGTCGCAGCTCCGAAGTAGTATGCCTTGTTTGCAAATAAAGTCCTCGAAGATTTAACGTTCCAATGTAGGTCAGACATCTGCTAAGTCGTAGCCACGAGACCCTCTTCTTCAATTCTCTCATCTTAGTCATTGATTCATTTATCCATCGGCTTTAAATCAAGCGCAGTGTGGTCTTGAAACTTAAGTGGATGTGGTGTAGCGTCCATGGACTAGTCCACACACAGTGACACCTCCTTGATGAAACTGAAACTTAATGTCCCCCCCCCCCCTCTCTCTCTCTCTCTGTCTGTGTGTTCCTTATTGCTCAGCTGTTCTTTCCAGTCGTCCCCTCTCCTGTAATCCCCCCCCCCCCCCCCCCCCCCCCAATCCTTCCCGCTGTGCTGTGAGAGATGGTCTAGGTGCTAATTACTGGACTGTGAATACAGAACAACGTGTGAAAAAGAGAACAGGCTGTAGACAAATCCAGTGTGTGTGTGTGTGTACATTCCAAAACTGACCAACATATGTTTGTGCGCATACTTGGGGAAGTATGTAATATCTATCCACGCGACTGAGCGACTACTTGGGCTACAACATTTTCTGCGAATTGTTACATCTGCGCGACCTTTGCCAGTTGGTAAAGTGAACTGTATGTTGTTACAAGTAAAAAAAAAAAAAAGTTGACAGAATTGTTGATAGTATTCCAGCCTGACGAGGTTATAACACTATATAACTAAAAGAAAAC
This sequence comes from Conus canariensis, assembly GCA_033310375.1. NCBI lineage: Eukaryota > Metazoa > Mollusca > Gastropoda > Neogastropoda > Conidae > Conus > Conus canariensis. The sequence continues at coordinate 53,072,400 of CM065739.1, forward strand.
AGCAACACAAATGGAAAACCAAGTTCAAACAACCAAGTTGCAGCTTCTTTTCCTTCCCAATCCACGTCATTTTCCACACAAACACCACTGATGTTGTCTGTAAAAGCCAGAAATCAGAAAGGAAATCTTTCCTAATCGTGTCCCGCCCTTGTTTTTCCACCAGTGCATAACGATATATATCTTTTTTTCTTTTATTACAAAAAGCCCTCTCAGACTGGTAAATCATTCTGTGCTCGATTCATGCTCGCACGTGCGTGTACCGGAAGCAGACAATAAAAAGGGAATAGGCGAGCGCTGTCCCGCAGCGAACCGCAATTCCCCTGATGATTAGCTCACATTTCGTGGGGTGGTGGGGGGGGGGGGAGGGGAGGGGGGGGGGGGGGGGGGGGGGGTACTGGGAACAAAACAACGAATCTCGGTACAAAGCTATAAAACATCGCACGACACAGAATGGCAGAAAATGGCATAGTACAATACAGGATGGCAAAGTACAACACGGCTTAGCACGGTATTGAACAGTGTAGTACAGCACAAGCTTAGAACAGCATAGCCCAGCACAATCACGAACGCTCAGTTCGACACACCACGGCACAGCCGACTTATTGGTGTTGATTTTCTTAACAACATGTAATATGTATAGTAAAAGGAGAGGGGAAAGAGGAGGGGCGGAGAGTGGAATGGTGGGGGGAGAGGGGAGACTGGGACACATGATGCATTAAGGTCATGAGGAGGCAGAGGCGGAAGGAAGAGAGGCGGGGGAGAGGAGAGCGGAGGGTAAGCTTACTATCAGCAGAAGTAGCCTAACAGTGATAGATGCGATGGGTGTTGTTGACAAGCCTAACACAACCGACCGAATAGTTTCAATGATGGGCGTCATCCAAGAGACAGAGAGTCGACGCCACTCCGCAGAAAAGGGTACTTGATTCATTTCTGGGCAGGCTAACAGCGGCGGAAGGAGATGGGATGGGCTCCGCCTTTCATCACGCCGTGCTCTCCACACGGTGAACTTCTGACAGTTCCCTGCCCCTGGACTTGGAAACTTTGACCCTTTTTCTTCCCCACACACGGGAAATGAATGAGTTTTCCTCTCCAGACAGCATTCGATGGTGACCATATGCTGACAGTAATGGGGTTAACATTTTACACTTCACTGCTCTCTGCTTCTATCCCGTTCTTCCCTCCTCCCTCCCCATTCCACTCACAACCCCTCACCCATCCCCATCCTCCCATCCTTAACATTTTCTGCACAAGTCTGCTAAGTCATTGTCATTGCGACGAACGAATCCCCCCCCCCTGCGTGTTTTTTCTCCTTTACTTTCTGTGTTCGCCACAAACACATACACGTACGTCTGACGAGTTCTTCATCGATCGAAACAGTTGTAACCTGCTGGGCCTGTTGATGCCCACTGTGGGGAAACCTTTACAGCTGGAATGACAAAAAAAAAATCTCTTCAAAGCTCGCTTCTTTTTCACTTTCTCAACAACAACAAAATGTACTGGACACCACCATAAGCGAAGCCCCCCCCCCCCCCCCTCCCCTTGTTTGAATAAATTAAGGAAGATAGCGTAGGTGATGATACATTCTTACATTCTGATAGCTCTTTCCACCAATCGGAGATTGTTACTATTTCTGGATGCATGGAGAATGGCTGAACATTAAAAAAAAAAAAAAAAAAATCTCCCCTTTGACCTCTGCTCCTAAAGACAAGTTTTCTTGTTTTCATCACAGATGAAGTGGACTTCACACGGAAAGAAAGTGCATTAGAAACTGAAATTGTTTAAACTTAGTGTTCTCTTTCCCTTTCCTTTATCAATATAATTTTGCGCCGAATATCAGAAGATAAGTGGTTTCTCGTTCGTCGTTTTCACTGTCCTAGATGTTATTTGTTTTTGCCTGAAGAAGACCCAAGAGGTCGAAATGCATTGTGTTTTGTCCTGTACTTTGTTTGTCTGTGTCCTTGGCAGTAACTAACCCCCTCTTTTTCTAAATTTTGCTTCATTTTCCGCCCTCAGTCACTCTGTTTTGAAATCAAGATATATATTGGGCTACGTGATTCGCCAAATGTTGTAGACTTTCACGTGATTGGTGGACAAAACTGTCGTCAATCACTTGTTAGAGGACAACAAAGATGGTGTACAAGATGATGACATGTCCGATTTGAAACATAAACTTAGAGCCGCACCTAAGCGCTCTACGAACTCCAAACAAGGGTAGCTAACTTCATTTTTCGAACAAAGCATCAAGAATAAATATAACTTAATCATATACACGCACACGTTTGTGCGTACAGATACTGACACGTGTGCGCGCCCGCGCGCACTAGTATACATCCTCATCATTTTGGTCATCATCATCGTGGTCGTCGTGTCTTCGTCGTCGTTACTGTTATCAAGGTCAGTAGGCCATCGAAGATATTCCGCAAATCAGTTGACGACTGGCGTTGTCGGTTTCATTCCTTTTGGTGTCTGAAAAATAAGTAATGATAAACATAAGAAGAGAAACGAACATATAATTAAGAGATTAATGACGAACAAATAGATTAATATCTTAATGGTGGACACAAAAGAATAATGACAAAATGCAGTAAAAGTAATCTATAAATTAATTAAACCGATGAAGAAAGCAGATCACACCAGCCGCCGTGGCGAAGTAGTTAGCGTCTAGGACTTCAGGCTAGGAGATGGTGGGTTCGAATCCCATTAGAACCATTCATTTGTGGGGGGGTTTCCACTCCTAACGGTTCCTACTCAGGATTGTGAGTTTGCTATGGGCTCAGTTGGGAAGACTGGGAGCACACAGTCGACTTTCGTCCACTCAAAGGACGTGTCTTTGAGAATGTGGATCAACACTGCAGGTCTCTGTGTCTCTCAGGCCTGGTTGACGCTAGGATACATTATGAAAGTAAGCGTAGAGTACAGCCGTGTCATGCAGTCTAAGACCGCTAACTCCAGTAACACATTGATCAGCCTTATCCTCATCGATCAGCATTAAAAAAAAAAAAGCAACAGTCTCAAATTCTGTGCCCCCCCCCCCCCCCCCCCCCCCCCCCCCCCCCCCTGTTCTCATGGTGAAATCAGTTACGATTTCTTCTCCACGTCGATGTTATTGAAGACCTTCTGTGGAGGTCGCTGATATCGACATCTTCAAGGGACTGTCGTATCGACATCTTCAAGGGGACTGTCGTTGGACGGACGTGGTGGCTCCCTTATAAAGGACAGCTCACTCTTGCTGGGTCAACGACTAAGCAAATATTGTCGTCAGTAGGGGACTAGCAGTCGTTGTCCTGCGTATGTTGGATCAAGAACAGGCACCACTGAACACCACCGAGGTGACTCAGCGGCAGTGCAGTGTCTCCTCTGGGGGGTTGCCTCATGACGACTTGATATTGACTGCTCCCTGCAGATTCCTGTGCCGGCGTTGTTGGGGGAAAAGCTGGGATGTGGCTGTGGAGGTGGAAGGCAGAATGGGAAGCGTAAAGGTAAGGCCACTGAAGAGGCAAAGACGATGAGACAGAGAGAAAAACATTCCCCTTTGTTCCTCATCGACAAGATCCAGTTCATTGCTGAGCACATGATATACATCACAGAGCAGATTTCACTTTACAAAACGGACTATACTCAGCAGACAATACTTTACTGAACAGACAATACTGAACAGACAATACTTTACTGAACAGACATACTTACAGAACAGACTATACTTTACAGCACAGACTATACCCTACTGAGCAGACAATACTTTACTGAACAGACAATACTTTACAGAACAGACTTTACTTTACAGAACAGAGTATACTTTACTGAACAGACAATACTTTGCTGAACAGAGTATACTTTACAGAGCAGACGATACTTTACAGAACAGACTATACTTTACAGAACAGACTATACTTTACTAAACTGAGTATACTTTACAGAACAGACAATGCTTTACAGAACAGACTTTACTTTACAGAACAGACTATACTTTACTGAACAGACTATACTTTACTGAGCAGACAACACTTTACAGAACAGACTATACCTTATTGAGCAGACAATACTTTACAGAACGGACTATACACCACAGAACAGCCTGTACACCACAGAACAGCATGTACACCACAGAACACAGCCTGTACACCACAGGACAGCCTGTACGCCACAGGACAGCCTGTACACCACACAACAGACAACACGTGACAAGCCAGCCCAGCTGTCCAACTGACCACGTCATGGTGACAGACGAGGGACACCAGCTCCAGGGATTGGCTCAAGGATGACCCGGGGCTCAGAAGGCGTACCCCCTGGGGCAGTGGGGTGTCCGGGACCTCGGGGCCCGTGCGGGATACGAACACCGTGACGCCTGTCTCCTGCAGTCGGCGAATGGCGGCGTCCAGTGTGTTGGGGTCCACCTGGGGTGTGTGGGGAACACACGGTACATGATGGGGCAGGGTAATGTGCAGTTTATGGGACGGAGAGAGAGAGAGAGAGAGAGAGAGAGAGAGAGAGAGAGAGAGAGAGAAGAGAGAGAGAGAGAGAGAGAGAGAGAAAGAGAGAGAGAGACAGAGAGACAGAGAGACAGAGACAGAGAGAGAGAGAGAGACAGAGAGAGAGAGAGAGAGAGAGAGAGAGAGAGAGAAGAGCCTGACAGACAGACAAGCAGACAGACAGACAGAGACAGGCAGACAAACTCACAAAGAGAGAGGGAGAGAGAGGGAGCAGAGTGAGAGGGAGAGAGAGAAGGACAAGAGAGAGAGAGACAGACAGACAGACAGAGAGAGAAAGAGACAGAGACAGACAGACAGACAGAGACAGAGAGAGAGGGGGGAGGAAGGAGACAGACAGGCAGACAAAAAGACAGAGGCGGGGAGTGAGCGAGCGAACGAGCAAGCGGGAGAGAGAGACAGAGAGGGAGTGAGAGAGAGAGAATATGTGTACGTATGTGTATGCGCTGTTCTTGTTGCTGTTGTTGTTTCTCTCTCCCTCTCTCTCTCTCTCTCTCTGTCTGTTTCTGTCTGTCTGTCTGTCTCTCTCTCTCTCTCTCTCTCTCTCTCTCCCTCTCTCTCTCTCTCTCTGTGAGTGAGTGTATATGCGTGCATGTATGTGTGCAAGTGTATGTGTGTGCACGCGCGCGCAAGCGCGTGTGGATTTGCATGTGCGCGTGTACATGTGTGTAAATACTGAGGAAGGTGGCAGCATTACAACAATTGGAACCATCACGCTTTGACGCTCCATTCTACAGTCAAATGAACTCCATCGTCACTTTCCCATTCCACGCCAATACCATCCAGACATTCAGGAACGACAACTCACCTTGTCTTTTCCCAGGAAGATGACGGCGAGTTTGCCGGCGTCGGCCCGACCGCCATTGGCGGCGCTGAAACCGCGAACGGAGGCGGCGTGCACGAGCGCGGGAAGGTTGTTGGTGTCGTAGTGGGCCAAGTGGCCCCGGATGGCCTCGGCGCTGGCGTAGCGGTCGAGTTCGAATCCTTGGTCGGCTGGACAGTCGCCGCTTATCACGCCGTACTGTAAGGGGAAGGGTGAGGTGGGGGTTGGGGAAGGGCGGGGGGAGGGGGGGGGTTAGTTTTAATATGTCACACAATATGGGGTGTGGGGGGGGGTTATATAATTTAGATTCAAAATGTCACAGTTCTCGTTCTGTTTCGTAATGATGGTAAATCTCTCCAGTAAAAGCAACTGTATTTGAGCTGTTTCCGCGAGAAATCAACGATTAGCTTGACTGAACATGGTATTTACGACTAAATAACAAAACACACACACACACACACACACACACACACACACACACACACACACACACACACACACACACACCCAAACAAACAAACAACAACAACAAGAAACGATCAATTTGTTGCGGCTGACACCGGCAAATCATTGGATAAGCGAGTCCAACAGAGCAAGAGCGAATCCTAAGTAGAAGAGGATGAGCTATTATAAGTAACACCAGATTTTCGCTGTTTCTAGTTCTATCATATTCCATCCCCGCCCTCCCCACCTTCACCATTCTCTCCCCCGCCCCCCGCCCCTAACACTACCGTCTTTCTCTCCGTCTACTCAATTTCCTACTTCTTTCTGTTCCTCTCTCTATCCGGATCCTGATATCCCAACCCAACCTCACATGTGGATGGGCAAACACAGAGAGAGAGAGAGAGAGAGAGAGAGAGAGAGAGAGAGAGAGAGAGAGAGAGAGAGAGAGAGAGACAGAGACAGAGAGACAGAGACAGAGAGACAAAGAGAGAGACAGAGACAGACAGAGACAGATAGAAAGACAGATGGACAGACAGAAACAGAGAGAGAGAGACGGATTAACAGACAGACAGACGCAGGCAGACGGGACAGACTGGCACAAACAGACATATATCTACAGAGAGAGAGAAAGGGTGGGGGGGGGGGCAGACAGACAGAAGTACACACACATATACAGAGAGAGACAGACAGACAGAGAAACACAGACAGACAGAGAAAGAGACAGAGACCGAGAGACAGACAGAGCCAGAGAGACACAGACAGACAGAGACAGAGAGACACACACAAACTAACAAAAGGCCGACAACTGGGCCACGTGACTGACCTGGAAGCCCGAGTCCAGCTCCTGGTTGCTGACGGTGTGGGAGATGAACTGGGTGACCCAGCTGGTGACCTCCGTGCCCAGACTGGCCGCGCTGAAGACGAAGTTGATGTCGCTGGGGTACAGCTCCCGGCATGCTGTGAGGGGGAGGGCATGGAGGTCAGAGATCAAGGTGACTTCAAAGGTCAAGCAGCAACAACAAAGTTTGAACAGATGAAAATCGCCCTGGGTCTAGGTCTATGAATTTTTTTTTTTTTTTTTTTTTTGAACATGAAAAAAGATTATTTTGTCCTGGAGTTTGGGTTCAGTAAATTAGTTCAATGCCATAGGTCAGCAAAAAAAAAAAAAAAAAAAAAAAAAAAAAGCAGAATGATGCATGACTTGTGGACTACTTGTGTTTCTACGCCATCAGTAGGGCACTAGGATTTTGGAGTGAAAAGTCTCGCAGACCACAGGAAAGGGAAGGGTCATGTGGATCGTGCTTGCATAGAAAAAGGAAACGGACATAAGACCCACCTCAGAGTCAGGTATGGTATGGGTCAAGGGCTGGACTGTGTGATGAATATGTTTTGGGTACTGGCTGATCTTCTGAGAAAAAAAAAGCCAAGTGCAAGCTTTGAGTGTAATAGAGAGAATAATGATTATAGCGTTTTGGGCTTAAACTGTAACCGTGGACTCGGGCCGAAAGGCGCGATGGACTAAGTTCAATGGCGACCGGGAAAGGAGAGAGAGAGAGAGAGAGAGAGAGAGAGAGAGAGAGAGAGAGGGGGGGGGAGAAGACGACTGGACGATAATGGAATGAGACGGTATAAAAAGA
>CM065739.1:53097290-53134790 GCA_033310375.1 Conus canariensis
CCACTCCGACTTACGTATACCAGAAATTAAACCCTCGGCAAACGCTCGGGCATCTTCAGGGCTCTCAAACGGCTTTCCTTTCAGTTGTTTTTTCGAACAAGGGAACAAAAAGAAGTTACAAGGGGCTAGGTCAGGAGAATACGGAGGATGAGTGACGAGCTGCACGCTGTTCTCTTGCAAGAAGTCTAAAGTTGCAGCTGCCTTGTGGGCGCTGGCGTTGTCGTGGTGGAGGAGTAGGTGGCGGATACCGGTCCGTGGTCGCCGTGCACTCCAAGCTTCGAACACTTTTGACAGGCAGGTGTTGATGTACCATTCAGCGTTCACTGTCTTTATTTCCAGAAGCGGTACAGTAGTCACATGGCCGGATCTTGCGAAGAAAACTGCAATCATTTGCTTTGTGCAGCTTCTTGATCTCTTAAATTTCACAGGTGGGGTTTCCTCTGGAAACAGCCAAACTGACGACTGCTGCTTTGTTTCGGGGTCATACTGGTAAACAAAGGTTTCGTCACCTGTGACGATACTGGAGACCCTATCTGATCGTCCTCCGTCAAATTTTTGCAGCATAAACTGGCACCATTCAACCCTAGCCCTCATCTGCTCCCCAGTCAGCTGCTGGGGCACCCAACGGGTGCAACATTGCCGTACGGAGAGATTGTGCCGATGAATGCGGTCTAAGCTTCCTGATGAAAGGTTTAGAGTATCCTTGAGTTCATCCTCCGTGATTCGAGGATTTTCTGTAATCATGGCCTTCACTGTGCTCACGTTCCCATCGGTAGTAACTGAAACTGGACGTCCACAACGGTCACAATCCGCATCCGAGAACTTAGGGGGTGGCCCTCGTAACAGGTGCTACAGGCGTGGCCCTGTGATGATAACAGGTGCTACAGGCGTGGCCCTGTGATGATCACGTTCCCATCGGTAGTAACTGAAACTGGACGTCCACAACGGTCACAATCCGCATCCGAGAACTTAGGGGGTGGCCCTCGTAACAGGTGCTACAGGCGTGGCCCTGTGATGATAACAGGTGCTACAGGCGTGGCCCTGTGACGAGAACAGGTGCTACAGGCGTGGCCCTGTGATGATAACAGGTGCTACAGGCGTGGCCCTGTGATGATAACAGGTGCTACAGGCGTGGCCCTGTGATGATAACAGGTGCTACAGGCGTGGCCCTGTGATGATAACAGACGCTATGTGATAACAGGTGCTACAGGCGTGGCCCTGTGATGATAACAGGTGCTACAGGCGTGGCCCTGTGATGATAACAGGTGCTATGTGATGATAACAGGTGCTACAGGCGTGGCCCTGTGATGATAACAGGTGCTACAGGCGTGGCCCTGTGATGATAACAGGTGAGCTAACAGGCGTGGCCCTGTGATGATAACAGGTGGTACAGGCGTGGCCCTGTGATGATAATAACGGTGTACAGGCGTGGCCCTGTGATGATAACAGGTGCTATGTGATGATAACAGGTGCTACAGGCGTGGCCCTGTGATGATAACAGGTGCTACAGGCGTGGCCCTGTGATGATAACAGGTGCTACAGGCGTGGCCCTGTGATGATAAACTGGTGCTATGCGCGCGCGGCGGTAGGAATGAAGTAGGCGACATCCCCCAGGGAGTTGTGCATTGCTGGTAGCTTACGGCCAGCTGTGACGTCGAAGAACGGCGGGGGCCGATACCGGATTTTCCTGCCGGAACACATGTGATTACCATCTTTAATGAGCGATACTGTCAGGACCACACAGACACACCCGCCACACACTATGGCCACCTATAGCTTATTGTACAAAGCTTTGGCTGTCTCTCCATCAAGCACAATCACAGGTCGTCTGGCCTTTTGTTTTTTTATGTTTTTTGTTTGTTTGTTCTTTTAGACCGTTCCTTTCTCTCTGAGTGCAACGAAAGGGATGGTGCTCGACTCTGACATGGTCCCAATGGTGATCTTCACTTGGATCAGACCGTCGACAATACCCGTCTCTGCCGGAAAATCCTCCTCCTCCTTCCCACACCCCACGCCTTTTCCAACTCGTTGGTTCTTTGTGTTTACTTACCCGTCGGTCCAGAAAGCCAGCCTTGAAGAGCCCTGCCTCTACTCCTCTTCTCTCTCACTTTCTCCCCTTCATTCCTCTGCTCCTCCTCCCAAACTTTCCCTATACCTCTCCTTCTTTTTCCCACCACCACCCACCTCACACACACACACACACACACACACACACACACACACACACACACACACACACACACACGCCAGTCCTGCCCCCATCCGTCCTCCCTACCTTGAACTCCCTTCCCCCACCTCGACCACTCGTGTCTTCGCTTACGTTTGCACAACGTCAGACATGAAGACGTCATGGTAGACGACCAAATCTTTGTGGGAATTGCCCAAGTCGAACACATCCTTGGCTCTCGTCTGCACCTCATCTTTGATGGATCCACCTGGCAAACACACACACACACACACACACACCACACACACACACACACACACACATGCATGCACACACGCACGCAAACACACATGCGCGTGCTCGCGCGCACGCATGCACGCACACACACACACCACACATACACATATACACGCGCGCACACACACACACACAATTAAGAACGGCTTACCCCACGATATGATTCACCATTCTCTACCTGCACTGACCCCTGACGACCACCGACCCCTGACGTTCACCGACAGCCGGTCATCACACAGTGGCCACAGGCGGCCAGGCTTTCACTTCTTCTCTGTAAGAACTGGACCATGTGTGCTAATATCATCCCCCACTCCCCAGTGAAACAGAGCAAGACCGGGTACCCACTGTCTGTCCGTGCGTTCCCCTCTGCCTGCTTCAGTGGGCGCACCAACATTTGCGCCATTTTACTCTGATTTCGGCTTCAGCCGAGACGTTGGGGTAATGGGTGGGGGTGGGATGGGGGATGGCGGGAATCATTGCCAAAGCCCCTTTTCGTCAGACATCTTTCTGTCGCTGTCGCGCCCGCAGCGCACCGGTAAGTTCCGCCCCCCCCCCCCCCACCCCCACCCCCCCGTCCCCCCCTCAATCTTGATTTGCGAAAGTCGAGTTGTGCATCTTCGGACGTTTGAAACGCTGATGTCTTGTTCTGTGACGAAGCAGGTGCCCATCGACAGACCTGGCAGGATTAACTCGTTTTTCTGATTTCTCCATACCCATCGCCTTACCGGTACTTGATGTCAAACCAACAGCACGCGGCAGTGTTGTTGACTCCGTAATGACTCAACGTGCGGCATACGAAGCGCTCACAATGACAAACGGTGTCCACAACAGGAAGGCACTCACCATGGAGAGACACTGGAAGGCAGTAACGCTACTTTCCGCCCTAATAAGAGCGACACACCGCTGTCACGTGTTCAGCTCTGTCACAGCTGTTCAGAGGGAGACAATCAGTACCTGCCCTCTGGTGTCTAGCCTTTGTCGCAGTCCCCATTCCCACATTCGGGTCATTCACCGCTTTGGGGCCAGAAAATCGTTCAGCTGACCAAGTTGTCCTCGCTGGTGACCACGTACGTCAACTTTTTGTCGTCGGCTTTTCAGTCAGGTCGGCCTACTTCCGACACGTATCTCCGACGATTTCACTTCCACCATGCCTGTTCTCTACACACCAGTCATCACTTCCACCATGCCTGTTCTCTACACACCAGTCATCACTTCCACCATACCTGTTCTCTACCCACCAGTCATCACTTCCTCCATACCTGTTCTCTACACACCAGTCATCACTTCCTCCATACCTGTTCTCTACACACCAGTCATCACTTCCACCATACCTGTTCTCTACACACCAGTCATCACTTCCACCATACCTGTTCTCTACACACCAGTCATCACTTCCTCCATACCTGTTCTCTACACACCAGTCATCACTTCCACCATACCTGTTCTCTACACACCAGTCATCACTTCCACCATACCTGTTCTCTACACACCAGTCATCACTTCCTCTCTTCCACCATACCTGTTCTCTACACACCAGTCATCACTTCCACCATACCTGTTCTCTACACACCAGTCATCACTTCCACCATACCTGTTCTCTACGCTCCGCGCACACCAGTCATCACTTCCTCTCCCCTCCTCCGGTCAGTCACAGACTCCTGAAGGTACCGAAGCCAAATTCAAACATGGACTGGTGAGTGGCCCTTCAGCTTGGCTCTGCACTTGCCTTTCTCCATAGCAACACACATCTTTCTCCAGCACCGGTGCAGGAGAATTCCTACCTTACTTCTGCCCAGAATCAACCCTACTCCCGCAGCTCAGCCAGACGCAGCAGCAGCAGCGAAGCAGCGAGAGGGCAGACTGCTCCGACCTGCAAGCAGGGGAACAACTACCGGCTTTGCACCAGGCACAGTGTGTGTTTGGGGTGGCAGGGGTGGGAGGTGGGGGGGGGGGGGGGGAGAGTGTATGGCGATGGAAGCGGACGGTTGTCAGGCGACTATCTTCTGAAACGTTACTAGTACTACTATCTTCTGAAAACATTACTATAATTTTCATAAGATAGTAGTATTTACTACTATCTTATGAAAATTATAGTAGTGATTTCAGAAGATAGTAGTAATAGTAACGTTTCAGAAGTTAGTAGCTTCGCGTTGCGACTATCTAGTGAAATGATCCCTGTGTGAAATTATGTCCTCTTTCTTAGTATAAAGTGGAGGAGTTAAGATTTATGATCTTGCGTTTTTTAGTAGAAATATTTCCTCTTGCACAATGATACTATGAACCATGCTGATTATGTCTGGAGAGGGAAACACGATCACAGCCCCCTGTGTTAGGAGCAGTGATCGATGAAAGTTTTCAATAACTGAATTTTTGAGACAATTAGAATACCATAGCACGAGCCCAAAGGATCCCGCAGCCGAAGGTCGGGGAGCAGACTCGCGCCTGCGCCAGATCTGTCATCGCTGCCAGCGGTGTATAGTCAGCGGAGTTACCCACGTGAAAAGCAACACGTTTCACTTGGTGTTCTATTAAGTTTCTTCCGTTTAAAGAACGGTTGAGACATGTGAATATCAAATAAAATTGAGAACAGAAATGTCTATGTGCATTACTTTTAATCAGGGAAAAAATACATATAAGACTGATGTGGTTGCAAATATTCCTATGAGGGTGCAAAAAAAAATATCACCGGTCGTGGCCATCACGCGTGCGAACGGCTGTGCTAGAGGGGTTTTTTCCCCCTTCCCCTGATGGCTTGTGTTTCATTCTTGGTGTACTGATTTTGACGTCTTTTTGTAAAATCAAGTTTCAGCGCATTTGAAGCGGCTTTCTGCATAATGCAACTATTTGACTGTTACTAAACAACCTTTTCACAGCTGGGGAGTTTATATACATTATTTTTACACAGTTTTATATCCAGTTTAAGTTTTAAAGATTAAAAATCGGTTTTTAAATATTAGAAATATTCAAGTTGTTCTTCTAAAGATAAAGACTGCATTCAGCCAGAATTCCAAAGCAATTCTTGTATTTTTTAACATTACTGCCAGTGTCTGTCTGACCACAAATGCCACAGTTCTTATTTACAAGAACAATATCAATTATAAGCTCGCATCAACATGAATTTTAATTGTATTGATAATAAATGCTAAAATAATAAAACAAAACATAAAAATCAATTCTTTGAACTTGATAAGTTGGTTGTCATAGCGGAATCAAAACTGAGCCAGTGCAAATTGTATGGTCATCCATTGACGTCAAAACTCAGGTTTTGCTTTTTTGTCTATGGTGCAGTTCCGAATCTGTAGGCAGTCAGAAAGTGGGGATGTCTCGTGACTATAAGAGGATAGACGACCCCAGTGTAACATTTCCCTCTGAAGAAGTTGATGACTTGACAGTTGACTGGAATCTGTGCGCTCTGTGCCAGAACCCATCAAGCAAAGCACCTTTGATATGCCCATAAAAGGAAGCGAAAGGAGATGGAGCAGGGTATACCTACGTTGCTTACAATTTGACAGCTTTTCAGGAGTTTGGTGAGTCCCCACTTTCTATTCCATTGTCTAAACTGGATGAAGGAACTTGTTTCGAGGAGACCTTGAGGAAGCACAAAGCTTCTTGGCACAAATCCGGTCGTGCAAAAATAAGCAACACTGTTTAAAACAGGAAAAGACAGCAAGCAAGTGATAAACCCAGTCCTCTGAAAACACGGAAACTTGCAGATGAATCTAGCTGTGAGACAGATGAGATGGGCACAGGACCAACATGCTTTTTCCGCAATGGATCTCTGGTGCAGCAGGGCTTCATCGAGCTCTTACTTTGCCCCTGGATGATAAAGTTCGTGCACATGCTCAGCAACTGAACGATCAAGAGCTACTCAAAAAACTTGCTGTCAAGACATGGTGGCAATGGATTTTCATTATCACATCAAATGCCTGTCTGCCTTCTACAGACGTGTACCAGCAAACCAGGCTCAAGAATCAGAAGAAACAACACATAGATCAACAGCGCATGCTATTGCACTTGCTAAGGTTCTGGCTTATATTGAAAACTTCCAAGATAATCCCCAAACAGCCCCTGTCTTTGGCATAACATTCCTACTTCGTCTATATACTTCTCATCAAATAGCCAGACAGCTTGGACCAAGAAAATCGAAGGCCCTTCCAGCATTTCATGCCTTTACTGGATGTGACACAGTGCCTTTTTTCAGCAGCAGGGCAAGACAACAGCGTGGGATACATGGACTATCTGTCCTGAATTGACAGACTCCTTCCTGGCCATCATGGACAGACCATGTTCACCGACAGATGCTTTGTTGGAAACCTTCGAAAGGTTTGTTGTACTCACGTACGAACGTACGAGTGCACTCCATAAAGTTGACCAGGCTAGGAAGAAACTGTTTGCTCAGCAAGGAAGGCTCCTTGAGAACATTCCTCCAACTTCAGCAGCTCTTAGACATCTTCTCCGTGCTATCTACCAAGCTGGACTTGTCTGGGGTCAGTGTCTAGCAAAACAACCTGTGCTCCCATCTCCTGCAGACTGGGGTCGGAAAAAAGAGGGGCAAATGTGGCAGCCCGTGTGGACAACTCTTCAGCAGGCACAGGATTCATGTCGTGAACTGGTTCACTGTGGATGCAAGCAAGGCTGCAAAAGACGTTGCAAATGTGCGAAGGCCAACCTGCAATGTACCGCCATCTACGCATGTGGTGGAGACTGCTAACAGGACAAGTGAGCTGATTTGAATGTGACGTGAGGCAAAGCAAACTTTTTTCTTTAGAAGAAAAATGTGTGTGTGTCTGAATCTGATTTATGTTATTTGCTTGTCACTGACATTCACAAACTGTTTCCCTTTAATGTTCATCGGAATATATGGTGCTTTAGAGTTATATGATATATTTAACAAACCACATAGTATATTGATAGTGAATGAGTCCTAAATAGGTCAAATCTTGCCATATAAAAAGGCAACTCAACAGTCTGTCAACTTAGGCAATAAGTATAGAGACAATCAAGTACTTGAAACCCCATTTTTCCCTTCTAGAAGCAGCTGGATTGGTCAAATCTGATACCAAAACATGTACAGATAAGCCATTTAGTAGTCAAAAATACTTGACCTACTTGTTTTTTAAATGACAAAATGCTTGTTTTCATTTTCAAAAATAAGTTTACATCATTTTTCTGCTATAAAGGTAATCACTGTTAGTTATGAACTTTGCAAACTACATGGAGCCAAAAAAAAAAAAAAAAAAAACCCTGTAAAAATGGAAATAATAAGATTTTAGGGAGTTACCTACTTTTAAATGACCTACTTTATTAGATCTAATTTCAAACGTGACAAAAACCTCAACGACCTACTGGTGCGCTCTAAGCTGAACAAAATCTCAACACCTAAGCCACCAGGTACTTTCCCCTGCTCAAAACCCAACTGCAAAATCTGCTCTCTCACCAAACCAGACACCATCCTACATGGCCCCACAGGCTCTTTCACTATTAAACGCACTTTCTCCTGCCAGAGCCACAACATTGTGTATGCCATCCACTGTCAGTTGTGCGGTAAGATCTATGTAGGTGAGACATCTCGCACACTTGAGACGCGCATCTCTGAACACCTGGCCGACATCCGCCACCATCGGCCCAAACCAGTCGCTCTACACTTCAACCATGCCCAACACAACATCAACCATGTCAAAGTCTTGGCACTTTGGCAATCTAAGAGTGACAGCTTGGAACGCCTTATGCAGGAATCTCATCTCATTGCCAAACTGGGCACCGTCCACCCTCATGGCATCAACGTCCAAAAGTAGTATGTACCATTCCATCTCTGCAGCTCCAGCCTGAAATATCCCCCACCTACACACACCCATACCACCCTACCTCCCTCTGTTTACCTCAGACATAGGTTGCAGCTATCATCATCTTCCCTTTTCCTACACTCTCTGAGTCTCTCCATTTGCTACATCAATCGACTTACTCCCCCCTCCCCCTGCCCTAGTAATGATGTGTGTAGGGGTGTTGGTGGATATGGCGGTTGCTGGGGGTGGAGGTGGGGGTAACCAATGAATAAGGCTGATATTACAAATGGAACACACACACACACACACACACACACACACACACACACTCACACATACACACACACATAATAAATAGAATGCTGGCTCCTTTATCGTTGGTCGTGAAAGGGGGGGGGGGGGGTAGGAGAGAGAGAGAGAGAGAGAGAGAGAGAGAGAGAGAGAGAGAGAGATTGTGTATAGGTGTGAATATGTTGCCCCTCCCCCTCCCCCAGTTAGTACGTAAACCCATCCCCTTCTTCCCTCCACCCTCATAGCATCTACACCTTAAAGTAACATGTACCAACCCACCACTTCTATCTCAGCCCATAATATCCTCCCACCACACACACACATACTACCTTATCTCCCACTATTCACCTCACACAACTTATAGCTATCTTATTTATGCATTTATTATCATTATTGTTATTATTTTATTATTATTATTTTTTTTAAATTATTATTATTATTATTTACTGATTTTTTAATTTATTATTATTTTTAATGTTTCATTTATTTATTTATTTGATTATTATAAAAATGTATTTTCTAAATATATTTCTGTATCATGCTTTCATTACCTTAACCTTCACTATCGTTGTTAGCAGTATCATTCAGTAATACTATTGCTAGTATTGATACTACCACTGGCATTGACATCACCTTCGCCTTCGCCTCTGGGACTGTTGCCACGGCAACCCTGCTGTTTAAGAATCCTCTAACCCACTGTCCTTTCTCCCATACCCATACTTATTGACACAGATTGGTAGTAATCTTGTCCCCTTTTTTTTTTTTTTTTTTTTTTTCCAGTATTTTGACCATTATTAGTATTCCTATCAGTAATATTATTATCTTCATTACGACTTTGACTCGCTCACTATTTCCCTTCCAACAGCCTCGTTCTCATTCAACGCCTTCTTCCTTGCGCTGAACCCTACGAAGTGATCTGAAGCGATCAAAGCTAAGTGAATTTTCATTGTTTTATTCGTTAATGTCTCACCTGATGAAGACCTAAGAGGTCGAAACTAGTTGTGTTTCGTCTTGTGACTCGTTTGTCCACGTTCTCTGGGCGGTTCGCTAACATTTATTTAAGACTACTTTATTAGAGTCTTACAAGTTAACTTCAATATAGACTTGTCTTCATATGTCTCATCGAATACATACTCAGGGTTATTCTGAAGCAGTTTTTTGTTGCAAGAATACATTGTTTTGTGCAAAAGCCGAAAATGAAAGAACATGACACACTGACCTAATTAAATGAATGACCACGCCCTCCAGAGGTCACGCCCATTGTGTTTCCCTCTCTAATATCAATCAGAAAGGGTCTAGGTACCCACATACCAAATGGCATGCTTCTACTATGAAGTGCACGATTCACTGATATTTACTACCTTGACTGCCCCACTGTTCACTGTTTCACTGCTAGTTAGTGTAGAGCGAGTTCATGTGAACAATTCATGACGCTGCTGACCAGTGGTCAGTGTCATTGTCCAGTGGTCATTTTGGCAAAACTTAATGTTTTACAGCTAATTAGTGTCGAATGAGTCCATGTGAACAATTCATGATGTTGCTGACTAGTGGTCAGTGTCATTGCCCAGTGGTCATTTTTGCCTCATTTCACTGTTTGACTGCTAATTTCTGCGGTAAACTTTGTGTGTGTGTGTGTGTGTGTGTGTGTGTGTGTGTGTGTGTGTGTGTGTGTGTGTGTGTGTGTGTGGGCAGTCGATACCAATGAGGTTAGATTTCACCTATCCCCCCCCCCCCCCCCACACACACACACACTTCCAGAAGATGATCCGTACATCCCCACAGAGTCGTCCTTGAACCGAAAGGCGAAAAAACAAAAGGCAAGGGCGCTGCAGGGAGTGCACACACCGAGAAAGGAAAGGAAGAACAGAATGGGGAAGATTGGGGAAGGGGGGTGGGGGAGGGGCGGAACGGGGGGGGGGGGGGGGGGGAGTGAATTCTAAGTAGTCTCACCAGTAGCCTCTTCCCCTAAAAAGACATCCATGTAGAGAAGAGAGAGAAAAAAAGTGGGGTCTACAAGGAAGTCATGAGGAAAGACCAAAAGCAAGACAACAAATGCATCAATGTGTGCGTTCGCGCGCGGGATGTGTAAATGAGCTAGAGTACGTGCTTGTGCGCCAGCAGAGTGTGGGAGGGGGTGAGGCTCTGAATGAATCTCCACACAACTGGTTAAACTATTTTGTATTGACTGATGTCATTTGAATATAAATCTATTACGTAGTGACATATGTGCTTCGAATATTGTACAAATGGACATCGAAGCATACGTGTTTTTTTTAAAATGCTCACACACATTTTTCCAGTTAATATTATGTGATTAAGTCGATTAAGTGCTGTTTTCCTAATGTTCCGGTCAGTAATACCAACTATCATTTTTAAGACGTCGAACTTCACATGAACGTCAAGATTAATAAGAATATAATTCTCAACCTTCTCCAATATGCTAAGACAGAAGGGCACTCAAAGAAAAAATGACCTATCACGTCAACAATATCTCTGCAATATGAACATTTGTTGTCATCTATGACTTTCCTCTTATACAACATGATGTTAGTCGGATAAATATTATGCAAAATTTTCCAGTGTAAAAGACGAAGCCTTGTTTCTTTTGTTGCACATATAGCAAAATTCCATATTTGTGGTGTGATGTCAAAGTCAAATACTCTCTTTCAAAAACCTACCGCACGAGGCTGACTATACTTATTTATCTGCTAGTTGTTTTCGAAACTCTCTAACGGTTGATAAACGTTTGCCACAAAACACAAGAGAGCTGAGGTGAGTACTATTATCAGATAACTGTAGATCCAAATAATGCTGAACACGTATAAAACTGTTTATAGCATTGCAAACAACATTATATTCTAAGATACGACAAGATGAATTTCCCACTATATCGATTATTTCATCAAAAGATTTCAGCGCATAGTTGTTTGTCAACATATCGCCTATGCTTAGTATGTTTCCATGAATCCAGTGTTTAAAAAACAAGACGTTTCCTTGATACTTTATCGCACTATTGTTCCAAACCACATGAGACACAGGCAACTCTAAATGGTTGTTGTTATTTAACCAAGCACGTAAAATCGAGTTCCAAAAATGTGATTTGATAAGTTGAAATCCCTTAAAGTGTGTACTTTTTACTGTTGCATAAAAAACATACACACTTTTCTCCAAATGCAGAAAATATGTTTCTGGCTACTAGCCACCATTTAGTTTTATTTGTGGCGTTATCTGTGTCGTTGTTTCAGCTTAGTTTGACAGCCCATTGTAGCAAACATGCAGTTTGAAATTCTTTTAAATCTATCATTTTAATCCCTCCCTTTTCTGTTTGGGTACACAGTACAATTCTGTTAACTTTTCCAAATGCTTTTTTGTTGCAGTCTTTTTTTCCACCACAAAAATCTATATAGTAATCTATTCACTTCATCAGTTACGTGATCTGGTACCACTATTACTTGCATAATGTAGACCCACTGTGCGATCAAGAAAGTTTCTACAATACTCACCTTTCCCATAATACTCAAATTGCTTTTTTCCCACATTGCAATCAGACGTCTACAGTTGTCAGTTCTACCCGCGCAGTTCTCTTTTAGTTAGATGCACAAGTACTACTGCTGAAATACACACCCAAAATTTTTATTTTATTTTTAAATGTAAAACCCTGAAGATTGTGTTTACTGTTTATTTTACTTCCCAGCCACATTGCTTCAGATTTATTTCTGTTTATTGTCAGACCTGATATAAAGGAAAACCTGTCAAATATTTCAAGGGCTAATCGCATATCGTCTTCGTCAGCTAAAAACAATGTGATGTCATCAGTGTACAAAGCTATTAATAATGTACAAATATCGTCAGCTTTACCTCTACACTTAAACTTAATGCCCTTACTGCCATAGTTTGATTGCCAACAGTTCAAGGGCTAGAACAAAGGCTAATGGAGAAAATGGGCAACCTTGCCTGATTCCTGATTCCGCATTAAAAGGCTCGGAAATCCATCCACAGTAGTTCATACTGCTTACAGAGTTGGTTGTCAATACTGATACCCAATTCATGATGCGCTCCACGAAACCATACAATTCAAAGGAATTCAACATGAATTCTTTGGAAATACAATCAAAAGCATGGAAATAATCGGTAGTTAATAAGTAAGCCTGGTCTATTGTCTTGAGGCAGCTGATCTGTGACATCATCAACCAAACGAAGCAATGTAGATATTCGTCTTCCTTTTACATATCCAACTTGATCATCGCCTATCAGATTATCTATGACACTACCTAATCGCCGTGCCAGACTTTTAGCTAGGAGTTTATAGTCCACATTAGTTAAAGGTATTTGTCGCCAGTTATTTAAATTATTCCTTGATAAACTTTTTCCTTTATGTATAAGTGTTATAACGGCCTTACACTGAGAAGAGGACATGCTACCTGTTTCAAATGCAACGTTAAAAGACGCCATTACATACTTACTGATATGACTCCAGAACACTTTGTAGAACTCGGCTGTTAGTCCATCACTGCCAGGACTAGAACCATGTTTCATTTCTTTCAGAGCGCTTCTAATTTCTTGCTCTAAAAGATTACTACCATGATATTCTCTATCGTTATTACATAAAGAAGGTACAACCACACCACGCAAGAACGCTTGCGTTCTTTGTAACATATTATCACTATTTATGTTTTTCTTATATAAATTCTTAAAATAATCCCTCGGTGCAGCTAGAATGTTTTTCTGTCCCGTAACCTCAACCCCATCTGCATTTTTTACACTTTCCATAATTTTCGAGTTAGCACGAGCTTTCTCTAAACCAAGAAAAAATGTAGTGTTCTTTTCGCCCTGCTCTATCCACTGTGCACGGGCACGTACCTGTGCCGCACGGGGTTGGTTTCTTTCTTCTAATTCTAACTGAAGTTTCACGTGCTCTCTTTTCCGCCGTGTTTCACTGCAGTCTGGGTCAATGCTGAGAGCAGTATCTAATGTGTTCAAATCAGCGTGAAGGTGTGCTGTTTTATTTCTAGTTGACAATGCTTTCTCTTTTTAAAACTTGATGGTACATTCTTTGATTTTAACTTTTAATATTTCCCAAGTTACCTGATCGTCTTCTTCAGGGTCCTTTTCAAAATCGTCTAAAACGTTGTTCAAATAATTAACATAATTTATATCAGAAAGTAATGAGCTATTAAATTTCCAGTACCCTTGACCATGTTCAGTATCTACAAACATAACAGACATGAAGCATCCTCTGTGATCGGAGAAAAGACACACTCTGAATAGTACTTTGCACTACTTTTTCAAAGATGGATGAGTTGGTCAACATGTAATCTATTCTAGCAATAAATGGGCTTCTTCTTGACCAGCTAAATTCCTTCTCTTCATTATGAAATAATCTCCATGCGTCCTGTAAATCACATTCACTAAGCATCCTATTGAATCTCTGTACAATATGCCGATCATGATATTCACCACTTATTACATCATACTCATTATCTAAGACAGCGTTAAAATCACCACACACGTCAATATTACTGACATTGACATTTTTAATAACATCCTCTAGTTTATCAAAAAATACATGTTTTTCTCGTAAAATATTAGGGACATAAACATTTACCACAATCAACTGCTTGTCCCCTGAAATCACTTTCAAGGCCAAAATTCTTTCAGATGCATACACAAGCTCAGTCTCCACAGGCAAGCCTTTTTTTAAAATGAATATAACTAACCCACCGCTGTGTGTACTTTTGTCAGTAAAAGTCAGCTTCCCACCCCATTCTTTTTGCCATTTTTCATTCACATTTTCAGTGATATATCTTTCCTGTAAACAGATTACGTCATACCCACTATTTTTCAAAAAACTTATAAACACATATTCTTTTGTTATTAGACCTTTTCCCTCTCACATTCAAAGAAAAAACATTGAGAAGATAAAGCCATTTTAGGGAGGTAATCAAAGGAAAGTCCACGAGATGCGCCGAAAACCGTTCAAACATCCATCATCCATGCCCATCCCTTGTCACTGTCTGTGACTGAACGAGCAGTGGAAAGCTTGGCAGTTTTTTCACGTTTGTCAGAATGACTGGGGGAATCCCTCTCTGTTGAACGTGGTCGTTTCGGAGTTTGCGATCGAGAACGTGTTGCAAAATCCAGTTTAAACTGACGTGTCAAAACCGGATCTTTTCCCTTATCCACATCTTTTCCCTCTTGGATGGTCTACCACTCCTCTTCTTTTTTCCCTGTTCTCCATGACGGCCAGAATTAAAGTCTGACTGACAGTCCTCCACCACATCAGTCTTTCCTTCTTTCTCACTCTTTTTCTGACCTGTCCCTTTCTCGTTGTCAGTCGCATCACAGTCAGTGTCATTGTCAGAAAGGGGTGAGTCAGTGTCAGATGTGTGTCCAAACCTTGTAACCAGTGGCAGAGGGTCCCAAACGGACATCACTGTCGGTTCCTCACTCGCTTTGTGAATCTCACAGACGGGATCCCCTTGCCGATGACCGGGTAGATGACAGGCTCTGCAGGTAACCACAGTTTCCGGACACTCCCTGGCCAAGTGACCCAGTTTCAGGCAACGATTACACTTTGTTACCCTAGTATCTCTTTTGGGCTGTTCCTTGTGATACAGGCTAGCCATAAATCCTGCAACCTTCACAGATCTATCAAGTGGTTTGTCTGGGATATCTATGAAAATAAATCGCCTTCCAGTGTAGAATCGCGTCAATTTTCCGTCTCTATTCCTCATTTTCTCCAGAATCAAGGGAGAGCGTAAGACAGCTCCCAGCCTGACAAGAGCTGACTCGATGTCCGCCCCGTCGCAAGAGAGAGGGATATTAGAAATCCACACCTTTGTAGCGGAATGTTCAGTGTCGTCCTGTCCTCTGAGTACGAAAGGATTTTTGTCATACAAACGAAGCACAACAGCACCAAGTGACAAACCCTCAATTAGCAACTTGCTGTGTGCAGCCCTCGTCGATGGGTAAAGTCTCCACAGTCCCAAAATTTCTTGAGCACCCACCATACTTTCTCTACCACAAATGTCGAGCGCTTGAAAAGATCGCTCGTGTTCATTTTCAAAAGAGAGTGGTAAGTCTCTCTTCAACAAGAACACGGGTTCAACGTGAGAGTCCGCCATTTTGAAAATACAAGATTCAATGTTGAAAAAGAAAATAAATAAAAATACCACAAATATAGCGAAAATCCGTCCAGCCAAGACACACAGAAATTCAACAAACCTTATCACCTAAAACTATCCCACAGAAACACATCCAATAGAAGCAGCGCAGAAAAAAAGCTGAACGGTAGCACACGAAGAAAAAAGCGGCTGTCCACTTCGAAGCCTCGCTCTCGAATCACTTGTATTACTCTAATTAGCAGTCAAACAGTCAAATTGGGCCAAAATGACCGCTTGTCAATGACACTGACCACTGGTCAACCACATCGTAAATTGTTAACATGAACTCGTACACTAAATAACAGTCAAACAGTGACATTGGGTAATGACCACTGGTCAATGACACTGACCACTGGTCAGCAACGTCCAATTATGTTCACATGAAGTCGTTCTACACTAATTAGCAGCCAAACTGTGAAATTAGGCCAAACTGACCATTGGTCAAGGACACTGACCACTGGTCAGCAACGTCATAAATTGTTCACATGAACTCGTTCTTCACTAACTGGCTGTCAAACAGTGAAATTAGGCAAAAATTACCACTGGTCAAGGACACTGACCATTGGTCAGCAACGTCATAAATTGTTCACCTGAACTCGTTCTACACTCACTAGCTGTCAAACAGTGCATTTGGACCAAAATGACCACTGGTCAATGATATTGACCACTGGTCAGAAACGTCATAAATTGTTCACATAAACTCGTTCTATACTAATAGGCCAAATGACCATCGATCAGTGACCCTGGATAGTAATAATACTAAGAAAGAGGACATAATTTCACACAGGGATCATTTCACTAGATAGTCGCAACGCGAAGCTACTAACTTCTGAAACGTTACTATCACTGCTATAATTTTCATAAGTTAGTAGTATTACTACTATCTTATGAAAATTATAGTAGTGTTTTCAGAAGATAGTAGTAATAGTAACGTTTCAGAAGATAGTCGCCTGACAGACGGTGGATACCAGCTGCCGTCGCTGGTGTAGGCGAGGAACCTCATCCACATCTTGTGGCCACTGCCACAGGTTTTTATTATTTTTTTTTTCTATTCTGTGTTCCTCCAGCCTCGATTTCATTTTCTGTAGTTTTTTTTAAAAATCCTTTTTCTGTCCCTGTGCTTTCTTTCTTTTCCTTTCTTGTAAGGGGTTGGAGAGGGACGGGGGACAGGGGGAGGAAGGAGGAGGGGAGTTCCATTCTCCTCTATTTTTCCCACCCTTTCTTTCTCTTATCAACTCTCATTCACCATGCAAATCGGTACGTTCTATTACCGATGGACGGTCTCGTAAGTACTGTGATATCTTGGTGTTTGATACAGAGCGCACTGGGGTCATTGATGTGCTGATGCTGACGCAGGTAGCACACACAAGAGAAGATCCAACAGCGGGCCTGCTATGGAGACGCAAAACTGGCTGAAGGATTTTCCGGACAGTGAAGTCGCAAACAACCAGAAGCACCACAGCGCACAGAACTGGGTACAGCCAGGCAACGATACGAGGCTCCGTGGCAAACATCAGTCCTTCAGTCAAGTCACCAAAGAACAGTCCACGATCAGCAAAAGCTGGCGTGTGCCTCAGCGTCCACGTCCACATACGTCGTTCGATCACCAGCCGCACACATCACACGGTCAACTGCCAGTCGCAGGGCGGTCTGGGTCACCAAGGTATCCCCAAAGATTCCGGGCCTCAAAGGCGCGCACGTACTTCAGTCAGCCAAGAGGACCGTGCTGCGTTTTACATGAATTATACGTGATCTCCTGGCCGCTCTCAATTTGGATTTAGTCGACCATGTCACGGGAAGGGAGATGCGTTACTGGACACCAGTAATCTTATGTTCATAATCACCGCCCCAACGTACAAAATTCGGTACCCACACTCAGTCACTACTGAGCTAGAAGATTTTATCGGGTAGAAGCTAGCTCACCATCTTCTTTCGGAACGACTCGGACTTCTTTCTGGGCATTTCTGCAACTCTTACACCTGCTCGTCACACACACACACACACACACACACACACACACACACACACACACACACACACACACACACACACACATTTTAGAAAAAAAAAAACAAGCACACGGAAATAAGACCTAGGCCATACATCGCCGTTTTCTGCCCAAGTTCCTGTTCTGAAGGAGACGTTCCTGTAGGAGACGTTCCTGTTCTGAAGGAGACGTTCCTGTTCTGAAGGAGAAGTTCCTGTTCCGAAGGAGACGTTCCTGTTCTGAAGGAGACGTTCCTGTTCTGAAGGAGACGTTCCTGTTCTGAAGGAGAAGTTCCTGTTCTGAAGTAGACGTTCCTGTTCTGAAGTAGACGTTCCTGTTCTGAAGGAGACGTTCCTGTTCTGAAGGAGAAGTTCCTGTTCTGAAGGAGACCTCAACAATTGAAAACCGCGAGTATTTCAAAACTGCTTCTCATCACGCCTGGCGCGAGACCAATCACCCAGGGCGAATAGCCACAATGTTCCAGTCATGGCGTTGCCCAGCCAAACGTGCGATTGACGCATACACTAACTGATCAGCCAGGTCGGTGCGCTTCGCTGTGCGGTGCCGGTCTCTTTCCGTTTCCAACGCTGCACCCCATGCCAGATTCAATCTCAACAACAGAAGAAATCGACACGAAGCAAAGTTGTTTTGGGTGGGTTTTTTTTTTCACCGAATGAGCTCGACCTACACTTCTCGTGCGCTGTTCGGAGGTCAAGCGAGACACAGTCAGCATCTAACCTCCAGGCGGCATCAAAAACTTGAGGAGTCCAAACCCGCACTGTCTGGTGCATGTGAGCCCCGTGTTAACACGGTAACCAGACAACCATGAGCTGCTCTGAAGTCGGAATGTGTCGGCTGTGGCCAGCGGGCAGACCTCCTGCAGAGTCACAAGCCACAGACACAACGCCTCTCACCCATCATGGCCATGCAGACTGATATTGGACGGTATGGTGCTCGTCCCGTGCTTCTCCAGGCGGTGACAGCGCCGGGCCTCCAGCCTCAAAGGGGCCCAGCCACAGCGAACGGAGAAGCCCTACAGGAAGAGACGCCAGACGTGGCCCAGTCCCTTTGAGGTCCAGAAGAAGCTGTGGGGACCGGTGGGATCTCTGCAGCGGACGGTGAACTTCGCCTTACTAACTGGCTGGAGGAGATAGCATGGCTGGGAGGGCGAAAGAAATAAAAAAAAAAGTTCCCTGGCTCGTCACGCGAAATGCAAGCAATGCATTGCTGCCAGACTGAGAGAGAGAGAGAGAGAGAGAGAGAGAGAGAGAGGAGAGAGAGAGAGAGAGAGAGAGAGAGAGAGAGAGAGTGTGTGTGTGTGTGTGTGTGTGTGTGTGTGTGAGCGATTTACCACAAACTTGGCCGTCGGTGAAATTGTTCAGCTTGGCATTTTCGTCCAAGCATTCAAACTCCCAGGAGGGGTGGGGATATTTCTTGTCGTATGGGTCCCACGGATTGATGATGAGCTGCAACCCACAAAATCCGCCTCAGAGATGTACCATTATCACGTTATTACTGTTGGACTGTTACGTACAGCCCCTATCCTCGACTGGAGAACCAGATTCTAGCGCTCTACAACCCACACCCTCATTTACACCACAGGCTGCCTACGCGGGTGGAGCCGACAGCTGAGCTGCCTGTTGGGCACTACATTGGGGAACAGCCGATTGAAGACCTACCAGATGGCGCTACATTGGGTAACAGCCGACTGAAGACCTGCCAGATGGGATACTGAAGACCTGCCAGATGGGATACTGAAGACCTGCCAGATGGCGCTACACTGGGCAACAGCCGACTGAAGACCTGCCAGATGGGATACTGAAGACCTGCCAGATGGGATACTGAAGACCTGCCAGATGGGATACTGAAGACCTGCCAGATGGCGCTACATTGTGGAACAGCCGACTGAAGACCTGCCAGATGGCGCTACATGGCCAACAGCCGACTGAAGACCTGCCAGATGGGATACTGAAGACCTACCAGATAGCGCTACATTGGCCAACAACCGACTGAAGACCTACCAGATGGCGCTACACTGGGCAACAGCCGACTGGAGACCTGCCAGACGGCACTATGTTGGGCAACAGCCGACTGAAGACCTACCAGATGACGCTATGTTGGGCAACAGCCGACTGAAGACCTGCCAGATGGCGCTACACTGGGCAACAGCCGACTGGAGACCTGCCATACGGCACTATGTTGGGGAACAGCCGACTGAAGACCTGCCAGATGGCGCTACACTGGGCAACAGCCGACTGGAGACCTGCCAGACGGCACTATGTTGGGGAACAGGCGACTGAAGACCTGCCAGATGGCGCAATGTTGGGGAACAGCCGACTGAAGACCTGCCAGATGGCGCTACATGCAGTCGTTGCCCCGTTTCGTTCAGTCTGAAATCAGCCACTCACTTTTCGAGCCATTCTCTCTTCTTTTTTTTTCTTTTTTTTTCATCCATGGAGGTTGCAAGCTTTGTGTGTGTATGTGTCATCCATACCAACGGCCAAAGTGGCCTCGTCCGAAAGTTGCTGATGGGATTTTACGGGTGGGCAAGATGTGATGTGTGCGTTCACCCCGCGAAATCTCGGTTTATATAGCCACATTCGAAGGACTTGTTTTTTGTTTTTTTGGAAGATGGAGTCAGAAGCAATGTTAAAATCCTGAGGGGAAAAGCCCCCAGCCCCCCCCCCCCCCCCCCTCTCGTCCCGCCCTCCATACCAAAAGACAAACCTTGCACGGAATCAAACCTACAACCCCAGAATCAGGAGTCCGGCACCCTACGAAGTGAGCTGTTCCGGCCCCGGAATAATAATACGAACAATAATGATAATCATAACAATGATAATAAATAATAACAATAATAATAATAAATGATGATAATAATGATTATAACAATAATAATGGAAATTCGTATCGCGATTTCTGAAGCCCATGTGTAAACATAAAAGGTAAATAATGACAATACAGATACAAGTTCTACAACAGATTGTACAGCGTACAATGATAGCTCAGTTGGTATCAAGACAGCGGAAGAGAAGTAGCCAAATCTGTTCAAGAGGTTACAAAACAGAAACGAATTTTTTTTTAAAGCATATATATATATATATACAAAATAAATTACAATAAACTAATACATTCCAAGGATAAGTACCGAGCACCATACCAGCAACTTACAGAGCAGCTTGGTGTTGCAATGACTGCAAGAAATATTCAATTATAAACAAAGCTTGCTCTTATGTCTTACATTGAAGAAATAGGGGGAAATAAGCATTCATATCTGCAGTGGTAGATCATTCTGCCTAACTAACAGTATGTGCTCGAGTGGGTGAATGAGGAAAAAACAGAATAAATGCTTCTCAAAATGAGCCTTCAGCAAGCTGATAGTCTCCAAGAGGGAGACAATCTCCAATGGGGAGGAAACTCACTAACATATAACTCCTGGTCAGATACTGATATTTCGAAACCTGATTGTTTCTCCTCAGTGACCGCGGAAAGTTGTAATTTGACTCCTGTGCCTTTTCGGTTTTAAGAAGAATGCTATCCCAGAAAAAGGCTGGTGTGCAATACCGTAGTATGTTTGTTGAGTTTTCAAAAAACCAACCAAAGGTGCCACCTAAGAAGCAAAAAGAAAATCATCTAAGAGCAAAACAAGCTACATTTTCTTTTGGAAAGTAGAAAATCTAAAAAGGTAACCTCTTAAGACACAAGTGCTGAGGGCCAGTTCTTGGAATTAATCCGCAAGGGACTAAATTGCAATGAACTAATAAATTCCAAGTATAAGTACCGAGCACCATACCAGCAACTTACAGAGCAGCTTGGTGTTGCAATGACTGCAAGAAATATTCAATTATAAACAAAGCTTGCTCTTATGTCTTACATTGAAGAAATAGGGGGAAATAAGCATTCATATCTGCAGTGGTAGATCATTCTGCCTAACTAACAGTATGTGCTCGAGTGGGTGAATGAGGAAAAAACAGAATAAATGCTTCTCAAAATGAGCCTTCAGCAAGCTTATAGTCTCCAAGGAGGAGACAATCTCCAATGGGGAGGAAACTCACTAACATATAACTCCTGGTCAATCTAAGACATAAGAGCAAGCTTTGCTTATAACTGAATACACACACACACACACACATATATATATATAATATAATATATATATATATATATATAAAATGCTGAACAATTAAGTAGTGGGGGAAAACAAGTGCAGGCTAACAATTCTTCAGTCATTATAGTAATGACTTGGCAAAGATTTGAATTTTCAGAAATATATATATATATATATACGTGTGTGTGTGTGTGTGTGTGTGTGTGTGTGTGTGTGTGTGTGTGTGTGTGTGTGTGTGTGTGAATGTTGAGCCTGCCTTGTCCCACGCAGACTTAACTTGGTTCGTTTCATGGTCATCAAGGAGCAGTCTCTACATACAGGCTAGTCCATACTGGCTACACCATATCGGCCGAAGCCAAGAGGAGACTGCAATTAGCAAGGCTTCCGGCAAGATATGTAGAAATAAGTGAAGAAACTAGAAATAGCTCTGAAATAATGTGGATCTTGTGAACAGCTGACCGACAATAATTGAAATCAGTGTGTGTGTGTGTGTGTGTGTTTGTGTGTGTGTGTGTGTGTGTGTGTGTGTGTGTGTGTGTGTGTGTGTGTGTGTGTGTGTGTGTGCGTGTGTGGCAGTGCTATAACCGGTTGGAAGGTGGTGGACGACTGCAGGGAAACGACCCCATACGACTCAATACAACCCCCAGCCGTTGCACGTCACCAGCCCCAGGAAGCCGACGCAACACCTGGTCGCCACAACGCCCCCCACCGCAGGACACACCGCCCTGCAGAAACGGAACGTCAACAACACAGAGAGAGAGAGAGAGAGAGGAGAGAGAGAGAGGAGAGGGGGGGGTCAGGGGGGGGGGGGGGGGGGGGGCGGGGGGCAGAGCGCAGCGCCTCGACAAAAAGACAGCGGTCCAACCGAACTCACCTGGAAGACGCCGTCTATTTTGATGAAGGCTCCGGGTTTGCCGCTTTTGACGAAACCGGTCTTGAAGGTCGTTTCGGTGTCCAGATTTCCGCCTTTCTTGTTAAACAGGGGTTTCTCGCCGCTAGAGTTGTAGTGCTGTCCAGGGGGGAAACACATGAAACAACAACAGTGTGTCAGAAAGATGTGAACGTAGGCTGACACGCAGACAGACTGAAGAAAGAAGGACTGGAGAACATTCACACAGGACGACACACCGACAGAGAAAAAGAGACAAAAAAACGACTTGCAGACAGACACGCAGATACAAGTACGTAGGCTGTGACAGGGACAGATGAAAAAGACATTCACGTAGGCTGAGACACGAACAGAAGAAAAAGAAGACATTCATGTTGGCTGAGACACAAACAGAAGAAAAAGAAGACATTCATGTTGGCTGAGACACAAACAGAAGAAAAAGAAGACATTCATGTTGGCTGAGACACAAACAGAAGAAAAAGAAGACATTCATGTTGGCTGAGACACAAACAGAAGAAAAAGAAGACATTCATGTTGGCTGAGACACAAACAGAAGAAAAAGAAGACATTCATGTTGGCTGAGACACAAACAGAAGAAAAAGAAGACATTCATGTTGGCTGAGACACGGACAGAAGAAAAAGAAGACATTCATGTTGGCTGAGACACAAACAGAAGAAAAAGAAGACATTCATGTTGGCTGAGACACAAACAGAAGAAAAAGAAGACATTCATGTTGGCTGAGACACAAACAGAAGAAAAAGAAGACATTCATGTTGGCTGAGACACAAACAGAAGAAAAAGAAGACATTCATGTTGGGTGAGACACAAACAGAAGAAAAAGAAGACATTCATGTTGGCTGAGACACAAACAGAAGAAAAAGAAGACATTCATGTTGGCTGAGACACGGACAGAAGAAAAAGAAGACATTCATGTTGGCTGAGACACAAACAGAAGAAAAAGAAGACATTCATGTTGGCTGAGACACGGACAGAAGAAAAAGAAGACATTCATGTTGGCTGAGACACAAACAGAAGAAAAAGAAGACATTCATGTTGGCTGAGACACAAACAGAAGAAAAAGAAGACATTCATGTTGGCTGAGACACGGACAGAAGAAAAAGAAGACATTCATGTTGGCTGAGACACAAACAGAAGAAAAAGAAGACATTCATGTTGGGTGAGACACAAACAGAAGAAAAAGAAGACATTCATGTTGGCTGAGACACAAACAGAAGAAAAAGAAGACATTCATGTTGGCTGAGACACAAACAGAAGAAAAAGAAGACATTCATGTTGGGTGAGACACAAACAGAAGAAAAAGAAGACATTCATGTTGGCTGAGACACGGACAGAAGAAAAAGAAGACATTCACACCTGACTCACGGACAGATGAAAAAGAAGACGTTCACATCTGATTCACGGACAGAAGAAAAAGAAGACGTTCACATCTGACTCACGGACAGAAGAAAAAGACGTTCACATCTGACTCACGGACAGATGAAAAAGACGTTCACATCTGATTCACGGACAGAAGAAAAAGAAGACGTTCACATCTGACTCACGGGCAGAAAAAAGAAGACAATCACAGGCCGATTCTCGGACAGAAAGAAAAGACTAGAGAATGGAGAGCGAAGAGGAAGGGGGAGTGGGAGGAAGAGAACGTAAATATCAAGTCACGTTTTACACACACTGACTGACTGAAACCAATTTATTGTCAGATTAACTCAAGGTTGTACTGACTACACACACACACACACACACACACACACACACACACACACATATCTATCTATTTATCTATCTACAAACACACACATCTATCTATTTATCTATATATCTATCCACACACACACACACACACACAAGATGGCGCCTGCAGACAGCAACCGATAGTTTCGTGCTGTGGATGCTGCTATGTTTCGTCCGAGGCAAACAAAAGGAGACCACACCAGGATGCGGAAAAGCTGCATGCCAGTACTGTGTGCAAAAGGATGCACTGACGATGTGCTAGCAAAGCACAGAATCGAAGAAAGGAGAACTCGTATTTCTGAGCTCAGGAGGCCGTTCAGTTTGTCCGTTGTCAAGGATGGGCTGAAGTCTAGGCCTGGAAAAAGCGATGCACCTACAGACAACATCAACTCCGTGAGTACCACACAGAACTTTTTAAAGATTGAAGGCACGATCATCTCTCTGTGTGATAAAGTAGCGAGTCTGGAAGAGCAAATAAGATCTCTGCTTGCAAAAATTGGTAGAAAGGACTCAGCTAGCATGGCAACACAGAGCCTTTCCCCTACCTCTCCTATGCAGAAGTAGCTGGAGTCTCGCCACAGTTGAAAACAACTCCACGGGATGCTCTGTCTGCCAAAGCAAATGAAATAGAAAAGAAGCAGAACAGAAATTTGCAGCAAAGTGACAAAAACAAAGAAATAGAAGAAAATGATAACGCAAACGAAAGTGACGTCAAAGCTTCTTTGCGTCATAAGCTGAAGTCAAAGGAGCAGTGCAAGAAAAATGACAATAACTTTAAGGCCGAGTCCAGAGACAAACAAAACGTCAATGACTTAAAGACCAAGTCCAGAGACAAACAAAATGTCAATGACTTAAAGGCCAAGTCCAGAGACAAACAAAATGTCAATGACTTAAAGGCCAAGTCCAGAGACAAACAAAATGTCAATGACTTAAAGGCCAAGTCCAGAGACAAACCAAATCCAACTTTAAAGGGCCTTCCTAACATTTTATATGTGAATGACCCTGTCATAAAGAAAGTCAACACAAACAGACGAGGGAAGTCCTACGGATGTAAGCTGCATCAGAGTTATGCAAGAACAATAAAGGACATCAAACCAGCAGTTGCCAAAGCAAGTGCATCTGTCAAGACACCTCCTGATGCTTTACTCTTACATGTTGGATCGAAGGACCTGGAAACAGAATCAGCAGCAACATGTTCCGGAAGAATGGCAAAGTGCGTGAGGAGTATCAAAGAAGAAAACCCTGATCTGGCCATCATAGTCAGTAAGATGGCTCCTACATCAGACCCCGAACTCAATATCAAAGGGGACTTGTACAACGCACTTTTGGTGTCAGAGCTGAATGATGGGACTTGTACAACGCACTTTTGGTGTCAGAGCTGAATGATGATAAAAACATCACCTTCATCACTCACTCCAACCTACAAGCCGCCCGCTTCAACATCCGTGATGGGTTACATCCCACTGCTAGAGGAGCTAGCATCCTTGCGGGCAATATTGGCCGGCATCTGAGGAACCTCTTCTGGGAGCGGCCCCGGAAGACAGCGCGACGTCCCCGGTACCTGCGCCCCACTCCCTTCCCCGAGGATTCCTTCTACGGCTCTGCCTGGTCCAATAGGTTCAATGTCTTATACAACTGGTGACACTTTTTGTTGCTTTGTTCGGAACGAATGTAGCATACCAGCCTACGTCTGTGTGTAGCTAAGCTCCAATTGTGTTAAAGCAACATATTTTTATTTGTTCAGTTACATATTTATTCAAACATGAAATTTAACAACAATATAAGAATACTGCAATGGAACTGCCGCTCTCTCTATTCTAATATTGACTGCTTACGTCAATTTTTAGTGTCATCTGACTGCCACGTTCTCTTATCCCAGTCTGTTAATATCTGTCAAAACAAACTACCAAGATTGGAACAGTACTACTATCCACCAGTAGTAGATGCAGATGAAAATGGTGATGGAGTAAATTGTGCTGTCTATATTCACACTGACTACAATATTGTGACAAACAATCACTTGTGCCTAGTGGATTACATGGGATTTTTTCATGTGCGCATTTTTTACACTTCTCTATGTCAGAGTGCTGTACTTAAGTATAAAAAGTACAATTTTCCAATTTCCATTTGATAGAAAGAGAAACTGGGTGTTCTGGTTTACACGATGAAATGAAAAATATTCATGAAAAGTTAAGTAAGTACGATCAAAACATTTATCGTAGACGACAGATAAGTCCCTTGATCTGTAGATGGAAACTGGATTGTTTTAAAACAAAGTATGTCAAAAATATTCACTGTATATGTGGTCATAACATGTCAACTGATCGCATTCTTCTGTGTAAACTAATGAAAAAATTCATTCCAAATACGTCTGTACAGCCCATTCAAAATGTTTTCCCGTCAGCAAGTGAAACATATCTTTTCTTTTTGCACTTAGCTAAAAGTCCAATTGGCAAATACTTGTAATAGATAATAGTCAGTATTGAGAAAAGAAGAGTTTTTTTTGTTTGTTTTTGTTTTTTGGTTGTTGTTTTTTTTTCATCTTTGATTAAGTGGACTTTCCATTTTTGTGTTATAGCTGTAGATAAGTTAATTCTTTTGACTCGTGTTAACCTTTTTTTCCCGGCTCCGATTTTTTTTTCGTCTAATACCACGTAATGTGGAAAGACGTAAAACAAACAACAACAACACACATTGGTCACTGACAAGAATTCTGACGACGTACGTCACGCTGCCTGCCAAAAAAATCGTGTGTCGGCTAAAACCCAGAAATGCTGGCGCGTCCGTTCAGCAACTTACCATCGCAGTTGCGTTGATCCACCGCTCACCGTTCCATGTACATGCTGGCAGGAAAAGTCTGTGCGAGTGAAGTACGTTGTGAATGGTGTGAATGGGGCACCTGGGAGTGAAAGGCAATTGCTGACAGCCATGTTTTGAGTCAGATGCTGTGAATCCTGCCGTCGGGAGCGCTGTGTCCGGACAACGAAGGGCCCAGGGAAAGACAAGACTGGGCGTGTGTGAACCAATGACCGACTGTGAATGAGTTGGGTGAATTAGTAAGCCTCTGTGTGTGTGTGTGTGTGTGTGTGTGTGTGTGTGTGTGTGTGTGTGTGTGTGTGTGTGTGTATGGTGTGTGTGAAAAACCAGATGCATGGGCTGGGGGACGCGTTCCTACATTCAGACTTTCCTCTTGAATCTTAATCCTGCTCTCAATCGTAACAAATCTACGCGGTGAACTTTGAAAAGGCCCTATATATAAATGATGTGACACTGATTCCTGGGGAGATGTCGCCCTTGACAGAACACAGTGGAAGCGACGGTGTACCCAGGGCACAAAGACATTTGAGAGCAACAGAGCAACCGCCATCCAGGAAAAGAGGACTCGGAGACAACGGGGCCCATCCTTGCAGGACTCCATTCCATGCAGAGTCTGTGGACGACCTTGTGCCTCAGGAACTGGTCTTCATTCCCACACGAGGACCCACATCAGCAGATGACCCGCCTGCCTACTCATCCGTCGGACACGACGGGAGAATCCATCATATTGTATGATGTGTATACAAATTGTTTGCTTCACACTACCCACCCCTCCCACCCTCTTTTACTGTTTTTTTAAGCTTAGATGAATTATGTAAGTGAAGATGCTTCAAGTCATGTTGATAATGGATACTGCTGTAATGCTCACATTCGGGCCTTAGGCGCCCACAGGAAGACAGACAGAGAGAGAGAGAGAGAGAGGAGAGAGAGGGGAGAGAGAGAGAGAGAGAGAGAGAGAGAGAGAGAGAGAGAGAAGACGAGGAGGGAGGGGGGGGAGGGAAGGAAGCATCATTGTCAGCCTGGACACGTCTTTCCGGAGCCGGAGCTCCTCATCAGCGTGTCCGGCCAACAAGGGGCAGAACCGCGTCGGGGCGCGCCGCTGCCCGCCGGGACCGGACCTAACCGGGCCGGCACGCAGACCCCGCCGGCACGCAGACCCCGTTGTTCCCTCACCTTGACGACGACCTTGTTGGTGGTCCGGCCTTCCCACTCGTCGCCGTTCAAAGTGTCGATGATGCCGAGCCACATGGTGTTCCAGTAGTAGTGCTTGCCCAGCCAAAGGGTGCCCGGGGTCAGAGTGATGCGGTACTTGCCGCACGGCTGTCGCTTGAGGGCGTAGTACTTGCAGGGGAAGTTGACGTAGATGCCGTCGTTGCTGAACTGCTTGACGCGGCCCTTCTCCTTGCCCGTGCACGTGTGGGTCTTCCCGCCTGTGCGGGCAAACCAGGCAGGGGGTCAGGCCTTTTATTTAGTTCCTTTCCCCCCCCCTTTTTTTTTTTCTTTAAAAGCTGATATGACCGTTCTTCGTTGAACGCGTCGTGGGTTCGCCAACCTAGACTTGCGAACTAAAGACGAACTATACGTTTCTTAAGTGAACCCTTGATGTGCGTGTGTGTGTGGTGTGTGTGTGTGTGTGTGTGTGTGTGTGTGTGTGTGTGTGTGTGTGTGTGAGAGAGAGAGAGAGAGAGAGAGAGAGAAGAGACGAGAGAGAGAGAGAGAGAGAAGAGAGATAGCCCCAACTGGGTTCATCAGGCCTTCAAAGAATGTTAAGATTTATAGAAAGAATGTCGTGTTTTCTGTATTAAATTTTGATAGAAAAGCAACAACAACTTCTGTGGCAGAATTTTAAAGACTCGGGATCGGAAGATTTGTAGAAAGAATGTGTTGTCTGTATGAAATTTTGATAGAAAAGCAACAGCGACAACTTTTGTGGCAGAATTTTAAATCATCTTAAGATTTATAGAAAGAATGTCCTGCTGTCTGTATGAAATTTTGATAGAAAAGCAACAATGACAACTTCTGTAGCAATTTTCATTTTTGGCATTTTCACTCTGGGATATCTAGTTGTGAAACACCGCCTTTTGTTTTATGTAGTAACTATTTACAAGGCGTACGGTCTTAAAAAAAAATCCCCGATACTTCAAATATGCTATGGTCTATGTAGAAACAACGTGGATTTATTTTTTTTTTAAAAGAAAAAGAAATAGGCGTTCACACACAAAAAGACCGCTATTTCCGAATTTTTATCTAGCTGGTAAACTAAACTCATATATTAGGCCAAAACAACACAACACAACACAACACAACACACACACGCGCGTGCGCGCGCGCGCACGGGCATACACTGTACCGAACATTTCAAGGCCATCACCATAAACATGGACATTTTTTTCTTTCTTTATGCCACAGTCCCATAGGTAACGACCTACAGGTGTATGTGACAAAGTTTCTCTGTGGCATGGATATCTGTCGTTTATTTTGGCGTAGCCCATGACTCTGTTCAACACTATATCAAATTCATGTTCCACATTACTATCAAATTCATACACATAAAATGACATGAAGCAAACACACGAACACACTCTTGCGCGCGCGCGCGTGTGAATTCATCGTACGTTTTATGCACACTTAACCTCCTCCCCTCTCCCATTTGACATCGCCTCCTTGCCCCCACCCCACCCCCCATCCCACTCCCCTTTCCGCCACCACTCTTGTAACTCATCCATCCCTATCCCCTGCCCCCCCCCCCCCCCCCACACACACACACACACACACCTCGCCTCTTCTTCTTCGTATAATATCAATCGAAGTGCAAATACTTAATACTGAAGACAGCAACAGCAACAGCAAAACAGCAGCTTCACCAACAGTGTCAGTAGCAGCAGCAACAACAACAACAACAAACAAGCACACACAGACACAGACACAGACACACGCACACACACACCCACGCACGCACGCACGCACACGCTCTCTCTCTCTCTCTCTGTCTCTCTCTCACACACACACACACACACACACACACACACACACACACACACACACACACGAACACACACACACACACACGAACACACACACACACACATCTATATTTCTTGTCCTCTTCCCATGAACTACAAACATAAAAAGAATGCACAGTGACGTCATACCTCCACAACCATCTCATGACACTGTTGACCAGAGGCAGACACAGACGACCTCTGTCACTGCTAACCAGCTGTATCCTCACCTCACTATTAACTTTCGCTGCTGACCAGAGGCAGACACAGACGACCTCTGTCACTGCTAACCAGCTGTATCCTCACCTCACTATTAACTTTCGCTGCTGACCAGAGGCAGACACAGACGACCTCTGTCACTGCTAACCAGCTTTATCCTCACCTCACTATTAACTTTCACTGCTGACCAGAGGCAGACACAGACGACCTCTGTCACTGCTAACCAGCTTTATCCTCACCTCACTATTAACTTTCGCTGCTGACCAGAGGCAGACACAGACAACCTCTGTCACTGCTAACCAGCTTTATCCTCACCTCACTATTAACTTTCGCTGCTGACCAGAGGCAGACACAGACGACCTCTGTCACTGCTAACCAGCTTTATCCTCACCTCACTATTAACTTTCGCTGCTGACCAGAGGCAGACACAGACGACCTCTGTCACTGCTAACCAGCTTTATCCTCACCTCACTATTAACTTTCACTGCTGACCAGAGGCAGACACAGACGACCTCTGTCACTGCTAACCAGCTTTATCCTCACCTCACTATTAACTTTCACTGCTGACCAGAGGCAGACACAGACGACCTCTGTCACTGCTAACCAGCTTTATCCTCACCTCACTATTAACTTTCGCTGCTGACCAGAGGCAGACACAGACAACCTCTGTCACTGCTAACCAGCTTTATCCTCACCTCACTATTAACTTTCGCTGCTGACCAGAGGCAGACACAGACGACCTCTGTCACTGCTAACCAGCTTTATCCTCACCTCACTATTAACTTTCGCTGCTGACCAGAGGCAGACACAGACGACCTCTGTCACTGCTAACCAGCTTTATCCTCACCTCACTATTAACTTTCGCTGCTGACCAGAGGCAGACACAGACAACCTCTGTCACTGCTAACCAGATTTATTCCTCCACACCGCATCACTATTAACTTTCCACTGCTGACCAGAGGCAGACACAGACAACCTCTGTCACTGCTAACCAGATTTATCCTCATCTCACTATTAACTTTCACGCACAAGACTGACGGCAAGATGAGCTACATCAGTCTCTAGAACACGAACAATAACATAACTTGTCTGTAAATACCAACATGTAAGACAATGTCAAGGAACTGAAACAAGTTCAATGTTATGCTATCGCCGACATCATTTTTATGGTAAAACGAACATTTTTACAAGCACAGAACAGATCATGCCAAATCTGGAAAACCAACATTCAAATTTAAGCTAAGGCACCAATTTAGAAAAAAAAAAGTTCGAATATACCACGAGTCTTCTAAGGACATGTTACCTCTGAATTCATTGTGCATAGGCCAGTGAATCAACCGCACGAAAACGGTGTTTCGCGGCACAAAAAAGAGATGATAATTTGCTAGAATCTACGTGTTCTTGGTATTGACTTAACATTTTCGATGTCCCAATAAAAACAAACGAACAAACAACATACTATCATAAACAGCTTCAGAGGCACGCCACGGGGAAACTGATCGCAAAAATTTGCCGTTTTTGTTCTGGTCTCTCTAAATGATTGCACAGTTTTGTGATGTTGCCGTTTTAGTCTTTTGTTTCTGTCTCCGTTTTGTTCGTACTTTCTTGTTCGTCTTTTCTTTCTAAATGATTGCACAGTTTGTGATGTTGCCGTTTCAGTTTTGGCTTTTGTCTACTGTTTGTTCGTAGTGTCTCTCTGACTGATTGTCACATTTCTGATGTTACCGTTTTCGTTTTGTTTATGTCTCCTTTTTGTTCGTCTGTTGTTGTTTTTTCTCTGTAATGGATAGCAAAATTTCTGATGTTGCCATTTTGCTTTCGTTTTTGTCCCTTTTTTGTTCGCCTTTCCTCTATTTCAATGTCTGTCTCGTATGAAAAAGGCTTTACATCTTTCTGTCAAAGGCTTTGCATCTTTCTGTCAAAGGCTTTACATCTTTCTGTCAAAGGCTTTACATCTTTCTGTCAGTCTGCATCATAGTAAAAGGCTTTACATCTTTCTGTCAGTCTGCATCATAGTGAAAGGCTTTACATCTTTCTGTCAGTCTGCATCATAGTGAAAGGCTTTACATCTTTCTGTCAGTCTGCATCATAGTAAAAGGCTTTACATCTTTCTGTCAGTCTGCATCATAGTAAAAGGCTTTACATCTTTCTGTCAGTCTGCATCATAGTAAAAGGCTTTACATCTTTCTGTCAGTCTGCATCATAGTAAAAGGCTTTACATCTTTCTGTCAGTCTGCATCATAGTAAAAGGCTTTACATCTTTCTGTCAGTCTGCATCATAGTAAAAGGCTTTGTATCTTTCTGTCAGTCTGCATCATAGTAAAAGGCTTTACATCTTTCTGTCAGTCTGCATCATAGTAAAAGGCTTTACATCTTTCTGTCAGTCTGCATCATAGTGAAAGGCTTTGCATCTTTCTGTCAGTCTGCATCATAGTAAAAGGCTTTGTATCTTTCTGTCAGTCTGCATCATAGTAAAAGGCTTTACATCTTTCTGTCAGTCTGCATCATAATGAAAGGCTTTGCATCTTTCTGCCAGTCTGCATCATAGTGAAAGGCTTTGTATCTTTCTGTCAAAGACTTTGTATCTTTCTGTCAGTCTGCATCATAGTAAAAGGCTTTGTATCTTTCTGTCAGTCTGCATCATAGTAAAAGGCTGTGTATCTTTCTGTCAGTCTGCATCATAGTAAAAGGCTTTGTATCTTTCTGTCAGTCTGCATCATAGTAAAAGGCTTTGCATCTTTCTGTCAAAGGTTTTGTATCTTTCTGTCAGTCTGCATCATAGTAAAAGGCTTTGTATCTTTCTGTCAGTCTGCATCATAGTGAAAGGCTTTGTATCTTTCTGTCAGTCTGCATCATAGTAAAAGGCTTTGCATCTTTCTGTCAGTCTGCATCATAGTAAAAGGCTTTGTATCTTTCTGTCAGTCTGCATCATAGTAAAAGGCTGTGTATCTTTCTGTCAGTCTGCATCATAGTAAAAGGCTTTGTATCTTTCTGTCAGTCTGCATCACAGTAAAAGGCTTTGTATCTTTCTGTCAGTCTGCATCATAGTAAAAGGCTGTGTATCTTTCTGTCAGTCTGCATCATAGTAAAAGGCTTTGTATCTTTCTGTCAGTCTGCATCACAGTAAAAGGCTTTGCATCTTTCTGTCAAAGGCTTTGTATCTTTCTGTCAGTCTGCATCATAGTAAAAGGCTTTGTATCTTTCTGTCAGTCTGCATCATAGTGAAAGGCTTTGTATCTTTCTGTCAGTCTGCATCATAGTAAAAGGCTTTGCATCTTTCTGTCAGTCTGCATCATAGTAAAAGGCTTTGTATCTTTCTGTCAGTCTGCATCATAGTAAAAGGCTTTGTATCTTTCTGTCAGTCGGCATCATAGTAAAAGGCTTTGTATCTTTCTGTCAGTCGGCATCACAGTAAAAGGCTTTGTATCTTTCTGTCAGTCTGCATCACAGTAAAAGGCTTTGTATCTTTCTGTCAGTCTGCATCATAGTAAAAGGCTGTGTATCTTTCTGTCAGTCTGCATCATAGTAAAAGGCTGTGTATCTTTCTGTCAGTCTGCATCATTGTGAATAAGTTTATCTCCATGTACGTTGCATATGACATGAACCGTCCGTTTTTAAACATTAGATGTGAACTCTACGCAGATCTGTTCAATTCAATGTAATTAGTTTGATGTCAATATTGGAAAAAGAACCTTCAATGCAAGAGGAGAGAAATTCAGTTGTCAAATTTGACGCAGCGCTACGTATTGAAATTCCTTTCTCTGGAAATCCCGTGGTTTTTTTTTTTTTTTTTTTTTTTTTTTTCTATATTGCAGGCGTGTTCCTCATTATTTGGTTAACTTTTTTTTTTTTTTTTAAATTAATAGCACACTTTTTTTTTTCAAAACAAAATTTACGCTCGTCGGGTCTTGAGTAAACCAATATTTGTGTAAATAGACATTTTAAACTGTAACCCTAAAAGCATATTTTTTTAAATATCATTTTGTTTGACCATTCCAGTCCCTGTTAGTCGGTGTACAGCCCCTCCCCCCGCCCCCCCCCCCCCCCCTCTCCCGCCTCCACTCTTTTGTATTGTATTGTATTATAATACACCGTGGGTCCTTTCATTATGCCAGTTACGAATTCCTAAGCTTCAGCATGAATCACTGGTTTTGCGTCCAGCGATGTTTGCTCTTTTTTTTTCTTTTTCTTTTCTTTTGGTATTCTTTGACTGATCGCAATCGGCTTGGAAACATCCAGAAGTGTTGTTTTCATTCGTATTCTTGATAGAAGGCTGTATACGTCTGTTCCTCCCAAAACATGATTCGTATGCCAGTTTCTATTCATAATACGTATGTGAACAATTCCAGATCTTTCATCATGAAGTATCGGATCACCTAAAAGTTTACGCCCCTCTTTTATTTCCATTTTCTTTTCAAATTTAGATATGCTGAAATGTTACCTGTGCCGTCTTGAGAGAGTCCTGACCAGTACTCGTTTCTTGCATTCATTAGGATTTGTATACGGATCTTTCTTACTCACGCTAGTTTTGGGACATGAGCAGGTGTTTCAATAAAAGGTATACCTTTCTCCCCTTTTAAGTACCGTGCGCTGAGCAATTCTCTGCATTTTGCGTTATATTTTCTTTTTCTTCACGAATAGCACTTTTTTTTCCTACGATTGTTTGATAATAATAGTTTAATGTACAGATCTAGCAGATTAGGAAGTAATATCCGGAGACAAATTAGTTCTGACATAATTTGTGATTTAAGTACCATCATCCGTCCTGATAGTTCTTTATGGCAATGCCCTCCACGCTTAATGATGTTTTCGACTACACAGACCCGATCGTGCGGGTCGCCCAAGACCCACACATTTTGTAGAGGCTTTTCCCTATTGCTTATCCCTATTCAGATCGTGTGGGTCTTGTAAGACCCACACCTGATACAGGGTGGTTCAGCAACTTATTCCTCACCCGATGGCGTGGGTCATGTGCGACCCATTAAAATGTATAGGTCCTGGGGGAATCGCGACTAATTACGCTGATATTTGATTGTGCCCATATATGAAATTTCAGTGACCATTGGCTGTTAAGATCGTTGAGAAACTCCTAAGATTTCGTGAGCATAGCTCTATCCGTTCATAAGATATGATGTTTTTATTGAGTCACTGGGTCATGGAAGACCCAGGAAGCACGGTAAAAGTTAAAGAAATCACACACTGATGAATTCAACGCCTGCACGTATTTCCGTCATCTGTGTAACATCCTTGATAACCAATGTCTTTGAATTTGAAACCTGGAAGAATTCCATTTCATGCTCTTCAGATATATATATATATATATATATATATATATATATATATATATATATATTGCACACCAGCCTTTTCTAGGATAACATTCTTCTTAAAACCGAAAAGGCAGAGGAGTCAAATTACCACTTTCCGCGGTCACTGAGGAGAAACAATCAGGTTTCGAAATATCGGTATCTGACCAGGAGTTATATGTTAGTGAGTTTCCTCCCTATTGGAGATTGTCTCCCTCTTGGAGACTATAAGCTTGCTGAAGGCTCATTTTGAGAAGCATTTATTTTATTTTTCCCCATCACCCAATCAAGCACATACTGTTAGTTAGGCAGAATTATCTACCACTGCAGAGATGAATGCTTATCTCCCCCTATTTCTTCAATCTAAGACATAAGAGCAAGCTTTGTTTATAATTGAATATTTCTTGCAGTCACTGCAACACTAAGCTGCTCTGTAAGTTGCTGGAATGGTGCGGTACTTATCCTTGGAATTTATTAGTTATATATATATATATATATATATATATATATATATATATATATTATTCAGACCACTGTTATACTTGCCACTGAGCCACACGTTTTGAAAACAATTCAGGAAGTTTAGTTACAGGCCTGAAAAAAATAAAGAGGAGAATTATCAAGTGGGTCTAATTGCCTTCCGTGGCATTTTTCGTCTCCTTTTGAGGAACAATATGGAGGATGTTTGTTTCGCTATCTTCATGGAGGATGATTGTTTCGCTATCTTCATGGGGGGATGTTTGTTTCACTATCTTCAAGGAGGATGTTTCTTTCACTATCTTCATGGAGGATGTTTGTTTCACTATCTTCATGGAGGATGTTTGTTTCGCTATCTTCATGGG
Organism: Conus canariensis; assembly: GCA_033310375.1. Lineage (NCBI taxonomy): Eukaryota > Metazoa > Mollusca > Gastropoda > Neogastropoda > Conidae > Conus > Conus canariensis. Next base: position 53,133,912 of record CM065739.1, read on the forward strand.
GGGGATGTTTGTTTCACTATCTTCAAGGAGGATGTTTTTCACTATCTTCATGGAGGATGGTTGTTTCGCTATCTTCATAGAGGATGTTTGTTTCGCTATCTTCATGGAGGATGTTTGTGTCGCTATCTTCATGGAGGATGTTTGTTTCGCTATCTTCATAGACGATGTTTGTTTCGCTATCTTCATGGAGGATGGTTGTTTCACTATCTTCAAAGAGGATGTTTGTTTCACCACCTTCCCGTCTTCCAGACCTTGTCCGGGAAAGTTCACTGATATCGTTATCATCATCATCCGCTTGCTATCGTCAACATGATTTGAAGAGAAAGAGATTACGGGCAGGGAGAGGGCAGAAGAGACAGAGGGAGGGGAAAGAAGAGACAGAGGGAGAGGGCAGAAGAGACAGAGGGAGGAAAGAAGAGACAGAGGGAGGGGAAAGAAGAGACAGAGGGAGGAAAAGAAGAGACAGAGGGAGGGGAAAAGAGAGACAGAGGGAGGGGGCAGAAGAGACAGAGGGAGGGGAAAGAAGAGACAGAGGGAGAGGGCAGAAGAGACAGAGGGAGGGGAAAGAAGAGACAGAGGGAGAGAAAGAAGAGACAGAGGGAGAGGGCAGAAGAGACAGGGGGAGGGGAAGAAGAGACAGAGGGAGGGAAAGAAGAGACAGAGGAAGGGAAAGAAGAGACAGAGGGAGGGAAAGAAGAGACAGAGGGAGGGGAAAGAAGAGACAGAGGGAGAGGAAAAGAACAGACAGAGGGAGGGGAAAGAAGAGACAGAGGGAGAGGGCAGAAGAGAGACAGAGGGAGGGAAAGAAGAGACAGAGGGAAGGAGAGGAGAGAGGAAGAGAGACAGAGGAGAAGGAGAGGGAGGGAAAGAAGAGACAGA
>CM065739.1:53139790-53142290 GCA_033310375.1 Conus canariensis
AAAAAAAAAACCCACATCATTTCCCCCTTTCTTCCGACGTTGGCAGGTGACTGGCATCTCCTTTTGTGGCATCCCAGGTCGTGGTGGCTGATGATTGGCTCGTCCCCTTGCCCACACAAAGAGGCAAAAGCCCAGGGCACTCTGATGACTTCGTTTACGACATCCAGATCGTCGTTCTTGCCTGAGGTGCCTTTGTGGATGTTGACACATGGTATCGGGCTGATGAGTGCAATGAAATGAAGCAGCATCGCCGATCCCCTAGACCAGCTGTGAACACTGATGAAGTTGTTTTTATTTTCCTCCGTCGTGGGGTAGCTCGCTTCCTTTGTACTTCCCGATGTCTTTCACCGCTGAGACAATGAGGAAGGGAAAGCGCTCCAGCCTGTAGATACGGTGGAACACGGGTTGACGAGAGGGAGGAAAGGGAGAAGGCGAAGGGGGAAAACTAGAAGGAAGAAAGGAAAGGAGGGAGTGGAGGGTGGAAAACCGGCTGAGAGAGGTGGACGGATGAAGAGAGAAAATCAGTGCGTTGAGTGTGTGTGTGTGTGTGTGTGTGTGTGTGTGTGTGTGTGTGTGTGTGTGTGTGTAATAGTATTAGTAGTAGAGGTGGTTGCACTTTCATTTCACGTCTTTTCATATAAATCATGTGATACCAGACAAGAGAGAGAGAGAGAGAGAGAGAGAGAGAGAGAGAGAGAGAGAGAGAGAAACAGAGAGAGAGAGAGAGAGAGAAACAGAGAGAGAGAGAGAGAGAGACAGTGTGTGTGTGTGTGTGTGTGTGTGTGTGTGTGTGTGTGTGTATGTGTGTGTGTGTGTATACATGCGTGCGTATGTTTATATGTGTGCAGGTGTGGGTGTGTACATATGACAGAAAGACCGCCAACATCATATTAAAGTAGATACCTAACCGGACTATATGTTAAACAAAAGATAACTTTAAAAACAAGATTAGTGTAAGGAAAAAAACATCAGTTACACACATGCCTGATAAACACGGTGTGTCTTGAGAAGCACACATTCAAGTGTGACATCTTTATATGTTTTTTAAGCCATGTATACATTTTATTGAAGCTTTATATCTAGTTCCGAGAACATCGAATTTTCGTCGATAAAACGTTGAAACAAAATTTCTGTATTGATATATATCACGGAATTGTTGGAGTTGAACGCCTTTGACATATCACTGCAGAAAAGTTGATTATTTTGCGTTTTAAAGTGAGAATTAAGGTTGTTCTGACCATTTCCAAAACTGTCCCAAGCCATTTGTCTTAACATTTACAGACTCTCCTGTGAAGCGAAGGATACAGAAACTTGTGCACACATTTCACTTCCAGCACCTTTTTCGCACATCCGTCAGCGTGTTCATAACCCAAAGGTTCCACAGTGTGAAGGAATAAAAAGAAAATTAGTTGAGTCAGTTCCTTTACATATCAAAATATGAATTATGCGAAAAAAAAAAAAATCCTCTGAAATTGAATTATCTGAACTCCATTTGCAAAACTTTATGGCTTGTAGTACGGGCATCGAATCTACGCAGAACAACATCTGAAAAATTGACTGTGATAAGTCAGTTAGGTAAGTCAAAACCATTAATGAATACAGCTATCATTCCAGAAACGAATATAGATCTATATTTTCCAACCAAATATGATTTCTCTACTTTCAGTTGTTGTTGTTGTTGTTGTTGTACCCTGGCTAAAAGACTCTAGGGATCATCCGAACAGCCGAAGCACTTGAACACTATGGTACAAATGCATCAGCTGGGGATGAGAACATTACGTGTGTGACCGTTTTTGATTACCCCGCCACGTGGGCAGCCACACTCCGACTTCGGGGGATTTTGGAGACTGATAATGTTATGCTAGGAGCTTGTCACAACTGAAGACAATCCCCGCATAACTATGCAGATCATAACAACATTTTGTGATGGAATAACAAAACAGACCTGGCCTCTTTAATTAATTAATTGTTGGTTAGTGACCATCTGTAAACACCTTTAGATGGTTGGGATATTTGTCTTCCAAATTCATCTAAGCTGAATATGATAAGATGTATGGTCGATCACCTTTTATCGCATCAGTGTGGTCAAGGTCGAATTTCGTTCTGTTTCTTTCCCAATTTGAAATGGTATCTGTGTAAGATGCCTTTGCCAATGAATCAATATTCACATAAGTTCCTTTTTTTTTATAACAAATTTGCAGTATAAGAACCAATGGTGGATAATGAGGATATCTTTTTGGCTCTCTTTGGGTATTCGGACTCTTTGTTTGTTTGTTCATACTTTTCGAAGGTCTCTATGACAAGAAACTTCTTTCGCACAGAACGATGACTAAAATAGCTTCTTTGCTTTTAAATACCTCTGTTAGAGTGTGCCTTCGCTCCTTTCATTTCTACGTGATTTTCTTCACTTTTGTCTTTAATGTATTCTTTGCATTTGATCTTCTTCGAAGCTACAGCTTCTTCGCAATCTGTTTAGGTCGAGTTTGACCTTTATTGTTTG
>CM065739.1:53147290-53154790 GCA_033310375.1 Conus canariensis
ATAAATTAAAAGACGCACTTGGGCTCAAGAGGTAGGTGAAAGAGAACTTACCCTATCCGTGCCAGTTAAAATATACAATTTAAAAAGACATACTTAACGTTAAAAGAGGGGGGAGGGGGGGGGGAGAGAATGAGAACTAATCCCTCTGCAATTAATTCTGTTACTTTTCTAGTTCCTCCAAAGAGAAGGCCAGCAGGACCAGTGACGGACAGATGTTTCGCTGTGTTAAGAGGTCATCAGGCTTGCTGCTAGATCCTGGTCATCTGCTGATGAGAAGTGCTTCCTTTGAAGCAAAAGGAAACACCATAAAATCAACCAGACACTACCACGCACATGAAAAGTGTTTTGAAAAAAAAAAAAGCATTCCATGAAGGAGGGGGAAAAATGATTTTCTCGCTTATCCTTTTATTTCATTTTCAGAAAAAAAAACCGATGTTGAATTCAATGGTTTAATAAAATTTGTGCACGAGTCAACAGGCAGAAATGTAGAAGACACAGCCTACAGGAGCCAGAATTAATTACTCTCAGACACTTCTAATTTAAAACACTGCTCACATGTAAATGTGCGGCATGCAAAAGCAAAAACAATGGAAAAATTTTTTTTTAAGAAAAAAAGGCCTGGGCCCAGTTGCCTTTTGATTTTCACACTGGGGGTGGAGTAAACACCAAAATCTGCCTCCGTTGAAATACATAACCTTTTTTTTTTTTTTTTTTTTTTTTTAGAATAAAGTGAACAACAAAGTCTGCCTCAGTCAAAATACATGACTTTAAAAGACACGCTTGCTTTAGGCTGAAGGAAACATGAGAACTCATTCATCTTCAGCGAGTAGCAGGTGAGTTTCCTTCTCCGGTCAATGTAAAAGGTCAACGGGACCAATGAGCGACGATCGTTTCGCTCTGTGAAGAGCTCGTCAGGTCTCCTACTGAACCCTGGTATCCTCCTGACGAGAAGCAGTTCCCCTTCAGCAAAACAAAAACACTCTATAACCGAGTAGATGTTCAGACGAACATGAAAGGTGTCAAACAAACAAGAGCATTCACGAAAGAGGAAAGTGACAATGTTAAATACGAGCAGACCAAACATTCATCAAACAATCAACTTAAGAATTAGCAGGGAAAGGGAGAGAGTGAGGGAGGGGAGAGAGAGAGAGAGAGAGAGAGAGAGAGAGAGAGAGAGAGAGAGAGAGAGAGAGAGAGAGAGAGAGAGAGAGAGGTCATGACTGGCGACAGAAATATAAACAGAAGACGCAGGTTACGAAAATTGCAAGTTTAGAACACTTGACCCACTATTTCAGAAAATCTCGAACTAATCATGATCAACAACACGGAGTAACTAACACACACGCACTGTGTGTGTGTGTGTTTTGTGTGTGTGTGTGTGTGTGTGTGTGTGTGTGTGTGTGTGTGTGTGTGTGTGTGTGTGTGTGCGTATGTGTGTGTGTGTGTGTGTGTGTGTGTGTGTGTGTGTGTGTGTGTGTGTGTGTGCTTGCTCGCTTGTGTGTGTGCGTGTTTGTATGTCTGCGCTTGCGTGTGTGTATGTGTGTGGCTCTGCCCTCCTCTCCCCCCCCTCCCCTCGCATATCCCCCCCCCCCCCCCTCTCTCTCTCTCTCTCTCACGTAAACATGCTGGCATCCAATACCCCGCTTGATGCCATCCATCAATACTGACGGCGGTAGCTGTCAATCCTCTGTTCCGCCTGTCCCATAAACTGAACAACAAATCCAGCTTGCTATACCTGCCCACCGGTTGGTCCCGTCTTTGGACGGTTCCAATAAACCCACAGCAAACAAGAGGTGCGCGACACATGGGGCCACCATAACTCCCCTCATCAATCACAATCGACACTAGGCCACTGCGCTTTAAGGCGTGAAATGGACAAGAAGAATCACGTCTCTTGCACCTTCTGACATTATTACACGGATGAGAGATAAGGTTGAGGGGAGGGGGGTGGAGGAGAGGGGGGGGGGGGGGGGAGGGCGGTGGAGGGGGGGGGGGAGGGGGGAGGAGAGTTTTCTTTTCAACTCCCCAACCAGGATATTTTTCCGATCATTTCTCGCTCCTGTGGTTTTTGTATGACGCTGGCGTCAATATTGTATATTGCATCTTTTTCCGCCATCCGTCTTTCTTGATGATCGGCTTCGACTGTGAAATGGGATGGAGGGGATGATGATTATGGTGGTGAAGGTGGAGGGTGGTCCTTTGCCTCTTTACTCCCTTCCCGCTCTTTGGTGTATTTCCCGGCTCATTCCCATTATGAGCTTGTTTACATGGAGAACCACGTTGAAGGCACGATATGTGTGGGTTTATCTTTTGTTTCATCGTTTTTTTTTTTTGTTGTTTTTTTATCTCCAGCTTTTGTGTATTGTCATTATGATTATTATGAACAGTAGCAGTAATAGCAGCAGCAGCAGCACGATTAGAAGTATCAGTAGGAGCGGGAGAATCAGCAGCAGTAGCAGCATATATAACAGTACTGGCAGCAGCAGAGCAGTAGCAACAGCAGCAACAGAAGTAGCAGTAGTGGTAGTAGCACCAGCAGCGGTGGTAACAACAGCAGCAATAGTAACAGTAATACAGTCATACTAGTAGCAGTAGTAATAGCAGCAGCGATAGAGTAGTAGTAGTAGTAGTAGTAGTAGCGGCAGCAGCAGTATCAGTAGTAGCAGCTGCAGTAGTAGCATCAGCAGTAATAGTAGTAGTATTAGTAGTGGTGGTGGTAGTATTAGCAGCAGCAATGATAGTAGCAACAGCTGCAGAAACATTGATAGTAATTGTAGTGGTAGTAGTCGTAGAAATAGTAGCAGCAACAACAGTTGCAGTGATTGTAGTGTTAGCAACAGCAGCAGTATTAACAGTATTAGCAGCAACAGTAGCAGCAGTCGCAGTTGTAGTATCAGCAGCAGCGGTGGTAGCAGCAGCAGCCGTAGTAGCAGCAGCAGTCGCAGTAGTTTTTGCCTAGGGAATTAGGTTTCGCTCGCATCTCATCTGTCAGTCTGTCTGTCGGTCTGTCTGCATTAGCAGGATGACGCAAAGGGAGATAACCTTGCTTATAGGTCAGCCGACCGCAAAACGACCGAACCTCTTTCCACCATACGTCGCCAAATAAATGGAAGGTCGCACAGAGGCGAACTAGTCAACAGACCTATTAAGAGGAAGGAAGGGGGGGGGGGGGGGGGGGTTGAGGAGGGCAGGGGGGGGGGGGGGGGGGAGTCAGGGGAAGATGACGCCCGTCAGACTTCCCACTGCAACTGACTTACTTGTTTCCTTTTCTTTTCTCAATTATGGGTCAAGCAAACAGATCCACAGGGGTCACGCGAGGAATACGATCGGAGTAAACCCGACTGTCTGCGAGGCGGGCGCACTGTTTCACACATCCATGTTTTGACGTTTTGCTCTCTCTCTGAACCCGTCAAGCTGACTGATATGGCCAAGCTGCTTTGGCCATGCCCACCAGCGCCATCTGTCTCATGAAAATGTCAGGGGTCACTCTCGCTAAACGCGAGCTCAGGTAAGATAAGGTAAGGTAAGGTAAGGTAAGGTAAGGTAAAGTAAGCTAAGGTTGCTTACAGCCCAGCCGACCGCAAAGGGCCATATCAGGGCCGTCACCGCGCTGTAATCAACTCACAGGTCATTCAACAACAATAACAACAAAAACCACTATTCACACAACCCTTTACGTCTAAAAACACATCGGACATTTTGTTTAAAATCTTTCTTCTGTAAAATCTTAGGTGAAAAAGGTCGGTCTCTTTCAGAAATTCAAAGCTCTCATCAGGTGGGACATCGCTGAACAAACTTCTGCATGGAGTCTGATGTGAAATGCGCATGTCTCACATCAGGCAAGTCCAAACACTCTGAGAGAATATGACGCGAACTCTGACACAGATTACTTCCCTTGCAGATTCCCGAACATCGTCTGTACATTTTGGCGTGAATCTCTTGTACGATGCGAACCAAACGACAAACCCTTGTTCGTTATGAGTTTCTGTATCGTACCACAGACAGGAAAGCCGCAATGGGTTTGACTACGTCATATCCAACATGACGTCAAATTGCTATTTTTTCCTCCGGAGGTCCTATCTGACGTTCATGGAGATCTCTTTTTCTCCGGAGTGGCCTTCAACTTGTTGCTGCTGTTCTTTATCATTGGTATTATCATAACGATAGCGTTATTATGATCATTATCAGTATCATTGTCAACATGGTGTTGATGATGATGATTGTTTTTGTTGTTGCTATAACTGTTACTACTGATGTTGCTGGCATTGTTTACTGTTGCTATTGTTGTTATTTCACCTTTATCATCATGGTCATTATCATTATATCATTACAATTATTTTTGTTGTTATCATTGTTACTATAATATTTTTTTTGTTTCTTTCCTATTGTTATCATTATTATCAGTATTGTATTATCATTATTATTATTATCATCATTGTTATTCATTGTTATTATTATTGTCATTATCATCATTATTCTTACCACAAATACTACAATTCTTCTTACTATTATCATTATTACTGCTGCTGCTACAACAACAACAACAACAACAACACACTACTACTACTACTACTACTACTACTACTACTACTACTACTACTACTACTACTGTCACAGCATTTTTTTCTTATTATTATCATAATCGTTTTTATCATTATACTGTTATCATTGTTGTTCTCGTTTTTGTTGTTGTTCTCGTTGTTGTCGTCGTCAACGTCGTTGCCGTTGTCTGTTATCATTATCCTCCCTAGTGGCGGTGGCAGACGTGGTGACTGTTAGGAGCGATAGTAACCCACTAACAGCGGTGGGCATAAGAGAGAACAAGGGGCTGGGGGCGGGAAGTGGGGTGGGGTGGGGGTGGGGAGGGGGTCCTAGCTGGCCCAGTGGTTGAAGCGTCAGACCTGTGCTCTGAAGTCCCGGGTTCGAGTCCCAGTGAAGGCATCCATGTTGGAAGAGATGATCTCTTCGCTGTTCACATCTAAGCACACTTCAGAGCCCTCTTTGTTCTTCGGATAAGACGTTTTAACAACCGAGACCCCGTGCGTAGACGCTTGCATAAAAAAACAGAATCTTGCATGCATGTTGAATCCCATCCCACCTTTGGGAGAAGAGCAGACTGTCGGGTGCTGGATGGGTGCCTCGGAACTAAAGCACATGCACGCCAGTGTCGTGTTGACACGTCGTCCCCCGAAGACGGAACTGGCTACCTTCGCGGTGGGATTGAAAACGGTCGCCTACGCAAGAAATCTCATCCATGGTGAAAACCTCAGAGTTCTGACAAAGAGGGGAGGGGGGGGGGGGGGGGTTACAGAAGGCAAACGCATGCAGAACTGTTTACCCATACGATTTCGCCGTATTTTGTACACATATTTGACGAAAATACGATCAATACGACAAAAATAAGAAAGTAAGTTAAAAAAGAAAAACAAAACAAAACAAAACAAAACAAACTAAAAAACAAACAAACAAAAAAACAACAACAACAACAAAACCCGAAAAAAAAACCAACGAAGTTTTTGAGCGTTTGGGGGCTCTAACCAAAGAGCGACAACTCTTGCTAGCTCAAGCGCCAGAACTCGTGTCTGGATGATGCTGAAACAGCAGCGGGGAGTATAGGCTCTGAAATGTCGAAAGAACTGGCGACAGAACCTGAATTTATGCCAGAGTATGTATAGTTTTGATGCTTTAGCTTTGTGCAAAAGGAAAATGTATGCACCTGTGCGGTTTGATTGTATTTCTCCACAATGTGTGTACACAAATGTGATATGGAATGATGGAGCGCGCATTCACACAAATCCTACCCCTTACTGTTAGTCGGGTATTTTGGGGTAGCTTCGTGAAAAGACGTGGATCCATTTAGATGGCATAGGTATGTTAAGGAATGAAGGAAGGGTGCACACATTTCTGTCACAATGCGATCTATGTGGAACTGAAGCATGATGTACGGGATGTGCTTGTCTGTTTTCACACACACACACACACACACACACACACACACACACACACACACACACACACAACACACACACACGAATATATCTATCTATCTATCTATCTATATATATATATATATATATATATACACACACACACACACACATACACACACACACAAGCACGCACGCACGCACAGAAACACACACACACACACACACCACTCCTCTTTGTGAGAGTTCCTACGTTCGCCATCTCGTGGTGGTTGTGGTGATGGTAGCAGTTTATTTCTTTGGGCAAGCGTTAAAAGGTATAGGTATGAGACGAGTTTCACTGATGCGATAACTATCCAGGTAGCCTGCTTATCCTCGCGGGCAAGGGATGTCAGAGGCGAGAGGACTAAAAGAAATAGGCACAACACAAAGTCAAATTCAGTGGGACTTCATCTTCCAGCAAGCTCTTCTTGTTGGTGAAAGGTCAGTGTGTAGTCCGTTTACTGCATCAATCCAGAGAACGTTACCCCTTTCGACCAATCACAGGACGTCACAGCTGTTGGCCATGTCCCCATCGCATGCCAGAGAGCCCGGAGACAGTAGGGTCTATTCTCGCCAGTTCCCAGCCCCGCTCGCCATGAAGGCGTGGCTTTGAAATGCTAACCCTCGCCAAACAAGCAAGCCTTCTCGCCACTCGCCTCTTGGAAATGTGTACCTGGCGTTGCCTCATTCGCAGTCCGGATCCAGTCTTCGGAGTGGGAGGAGTGGTGAACAGCATGACTTGGTTGAAGAGCTCGTTTGTGGAAATGACTGTCGTTCTGGCCCAGGCCGCTGTGTTCTTTTCGTTCTCAATGTCCTGAGGTGAACGCCTTTCAGCTTAATTGTCGGATGGGGGCCACTTGAATGGACCCCGGTATTCTTAATACTGTTAAGGTTTTATAGAGCCTGACACTGCTTTTTAAAGTATCATAAGCATTTGGTATCTACACCGAAGGCATCTCTGCGACAATACCTCCTTCTGCGTCTACAGCCAGTGTGATCAGAATGATGCACTTCAGACACATCGATAATGTCTTTATTCATACATCAGACTCATCTGGGGCTAACAAAGCATTACAGTAAACAGTCAGCGCATTATTCACGTTTCAATATATTTCATTTCATTTACGTCATTCCTCGCTTGAAAATTATTTCCATATGTGTAAACAAGGCGGTATTTACATGTGGTGATCCTGATTTCTGCGTGTAATGTATTATTCGTATGTTCGGGCTCACCCGGATTCCTGTTATGTCTGTCATATGAATAATCTCAGTGTAACCGACGGTATACAATTCATACTAATTCAAATCCAAACCAGCCTGATAATAATATCAGTCAAAGATTACATCCCCTAAATATTCACGGAACCAAGTTACGGAATTACTTGGAACCACAGCAATAAGATTCTATAACTTTACTCGTGGGTTTTGCCTTTTATCATATGCATTATTTACATTTCATGATCAGAGTGGCCATATAGGTCTAATTCATTATTTCTATATTATGATCTATATCGTTAATTGTCCATGGCTC
>CM065739.1:53157290-53192290 GCA_033310375.1 Conus canariensis
AAAACAGGGGGGAAACCTGTTTTCGCTAAATAAAAGGGATGACCGGCGCTCTCCAGTCAGCGTATTACTCTAGAAATGAACCCACAATGCCTCGGGCAAAACAACCCCCCCCCCCTCCCCCCTCTTCTCCTCCCCTTCTTAACGTTTTGTCGTTCTGTTGATGTCAGTGGAGTGAGACAGGTCCCCCTCCACCCTCTCTCTCTCTCTTGGGCTGAATATCTCCCAACACAGCTTGGCTGAACGTGAATGTCACTGTATCTTCTAGTTGTCCCCCTTCCTAAACTTTTAATTGTTGTTTTTATTCTGGTTTAAAAAATGAAGCCCGAAGTAGTTAGAGAGCTTACTAATATATTTGAGGAGTTGGAGTGGAAGATGGATGGGGAGAGGGAGGACGATAGAGAAGAGTTAAAGAGCAGGTTTGAAGAATTAATTACTGATCTTTTTGAACGCATAGATATGCGAGAAAGCGTAGTGGAAGCCGTTAGTAAAATACCAGATTCTTGGCCCCAACCAGTTGTAAAGTTGTTTGCTATTTTAGTTGATAATATGACTCCTGAAGATGCTAATCTGACTGTTTCTACCAGCCCTGAAGGAGTAGCTATTCGCTTTAATGAAGATCAGGTTTTACGATTAGAAAAGACTATGAATAATAAACAATAGCTGAATTTACATTTACAATTATTTTTTTATTTATTTAGATTTAAAAATGGCTGCCGAACTCAGTGAATCTGATTTAAAGAATTATAATGAACTATTTGACGAAACAATGAAAGTATTAAACATTGATTTTGGTGAATTTGGGTTTGAGAATGATGTAAACAATATAATAAAAGATCATAGTGAACTATTTGAGGAAGCAATTAAAGTGATGAACATTGACTGTAGTGATTCAGAAAAAGCTAAAATATTGGTAGGTGTTATTGTAAGGTTAACGTGTCTTGAAGTGTTGCAACGCTTGGGAGAAGAATAAAAAGCGAGGTTTACTTACTTTTATTTACATTTATTTTTTTAATTTACGTAAATATTATGGCTTTAAAAATGGCGGCTAAACGCGGAGAATTTAAGGGCGAAAAACTATATACGTGGGAGGAAGTATTTGATAATGGCAAACAATTAATCAATACGTTTAATGAAGTAGACATGGGCATCATTAACCCCTCAAATGTTCATGAAAGCATAGCACATGCTATCTCTAAAATCCCAGAGTTTCTTCAGATGGAGCCGCCAGTAAAAGTTCTGTTAACTATTCTGATTGATTATATAACGCCTGATGATAGTATCATGCCAGTTTGGGTTTCAACAAGACAGAAAGAAGTTATTAGCTATCACGACTTTAATTCTAACTGGGCTGATTACATGCTTACACAGTTTAATCATGCAAGCAGTATTAAACATACATAATTCTGACAACATGTGTTTTATGTGGTGTGTTTTAGCACATTTACATCCTGTCAAAAATCATGCAAACAGAGTATCTAATTATGAAGCATACAAAGAAAGCCTGAACTTTAATAACATAACCTTTCCAGTGAGTATAGAAAGCATATCTCAGTTTGAAGAGCAAAACACCCCAATCACCATAAACGTATACACATGGTCTGCAGTAGATAATCTAGTCCCTCTAAGGATTTCTCCCAACGCTCCTACTTTTGGCGAACCACTTAACAATCATGTAGACTTGATCCTGTTTAAAGATAGTACAAAGAGCCATTATGTATTAATTAGAACAATGAGCAGACTGTTAGAATATACATCAAAGCATAAATCTAAACAAGAGCTTTGTAGAAGGTGTTTGACTAGAATTCCTACTATAGAAGCAGCTGCCAGTCATAAGAAACATTGTAAAAGTTTTGTAGACTGTGAAACTAAACTTCTTACACCCAAACCAGGGTCTAAAGTTAGGTTTGAGAATGTACACAAAATGCAGATGAGCCCATACGTGGTTTATGCTGACTTTGAATCAATCTTGCCACAGTACTACGGCCCCCAACAGCAAAAACAAAAAACAACCTTATTAACCCACCATCAGATCTGTTCTTATGCGTTTATTGTTGTTAGGTCAGATGGCCGACACACAACACCTGAGATTTACAGAGGTCCCAACGCAGCTAGTAGATTTTTAGAGCAGATGAAACAACTTCGTAATGCCTGTTCTAATAATCTGAATTTATCCGACATTATTATGACTCCTGAAGACCAAGAACGCTATAACTCAGCCACTCACTGCTAGATTTGCGGCTTAGAGCTAACACCTAACAGTAAAGACGCGACAGTAAGAGACCACGATCACATTACTGGCAAATTCAGAGGGGCTGCGCACAACAGCTGTAATCTTCAACTTAAGGTTGACCCCCAAAAATGGAAACTGCCTATCTTCTTTCATAACCTACGAGGCTACGATTCTCATTTTATCATGCAAGCAGTGACTTCTGAATATAAGAGGGTTACCTGCATTGCACAGTCTTCAGAAAAGTACATGACTTTTACTCTTGACTGTTTATCCTTTTATGACTCTGCCCAACATCTGATGGGGAGTTTAGATAAGTTAGCAGGATCTCTACAAGACTTTCCAATCACTAAACAATATTTTGACCCATCTTTAGTGCGTAAAGGCGTCTATCCATATGAATACATGAACTCGTGGGACAGGTTTGACGAAGACTCGCTTCCTCCTAAAGGCGCTTTCTTTTCTAGTCTTAGAGGCAAAGACATAACTGACTCTGAATATGAATACGCTCAAAAGGCCTGGACAGAATTACACTGTCAAACAATGGGCGATTATCACGATCACTACTTGATGGTTGACGTGTGTTTATTGGCAGACGTCTTTCAGAATTACAGATCTACATGCATGAAACATTACAGCTTAGACTCATCACATTACATCTCTGCGCCTGGCCTTTCTTGGGATGCATTCTTAAAGTCTACAAACATCCAGATTGACTTAATTTCTGATTTACCCACACTTCAGATGATTGAAGACGGTCTAAGGGGAGGTATTAGCATGGCCTCACATCCTTACTGCAAAGCCAACAACAAATATTTAGATGATTATGACCCGACTAAACCGTCCAACTATCTAATGTACTTAGACGCTAACAATCTGTATGGATGGGCCATGAGTCAACCGCTTCCATTACGTAACTTTAAAATGATAAAAGGGCCTCATGATGTCAACGCTGTGTTAGGTATGTTATCACAGCTTACGCCTGATAATCCAGCAGGACTAATCTTGGAAGTAGACTTAGAATATCCTAAAGAATTACACGATCTCCACAACGATTACCCCCTAGCCGCAGAAAGCTTAAAGATGAGCCCCACAGAACCTCCTAAACTTGTTCCCAATCTTAGGCACAAAACTAAATATGTGTGCCATTACACACTCCTACAGTTTTACTTAAGACACGGGTTGAAACTGGCAGCTGTTCACAGAATAATTATCTGTGATCAAGAGCCCTTTATGAGGCCATACATCAAGAAGAATACTGATCTTAGAACCCAAGCCACCGACGCTTCAGAAAAAGACTTCTTTAAACTGATGAACAACAGCTGTTTTGGTAAAACCATGGAGAACCCACACAAACGCAAAGATGTGAAATTAGTTACAAAAGAAAACCAAGCAATTAAGTTGGCCTCTAAACCTAACTATCAAGACTTTAGAAGATTTAACGACAGCCTGGTTGGCATCATGATGAAGAAAAAGGATGTTAAGTTGGACAAGCCGGTGTTTATCGGCTTCACCGTATTAGAGTTGTCAAAGTTATTGATGTTAGAATTTCTGTACGACTACTTTAAACCGCGGTACCCAAAAGCAAGAGTACTTTACACAGACACTGACTCTTTTATTCCAGACGTCCCCACTGAAGACTTCTATAAGGATTTAGAAACAGAAGTAGCTAAAGGAGTTGATGGATGGTACGACACATGCGACTATCCAAAAGATTCACCTCTACATTCAACTGTGAACAAGAAAGTGATTGGAAAGATGAAGGATGAACTTAATGGGACAGTTATACAAGAATATGTTGGCTTACGGTCGAAGATGTATAGCGTTGCCAGCCAAACTTCTGTAATGAAAAAAGCTAAAGGCATAAGTAAAGAAGTTGTAAAAAAAATATAACTCACGACAACTACAAGCAAGCTCTCTTTGAAAACAAAGTATTTTATCACACAAATGTTAATCTGCGCTCTACTCTTCATCAAGTAAACACAACTGCAGTTAACAAGAAATCACTAGTCTCTAACAATAACAAGAGAACTTACGTCAATCCTGAGTTTTCATATGCTGTAGGACATTGGAGAACTTTAAAAGATTAACTTGACTGACTTGACTTGTACTTAACTTAAGAACCTAATAAGAACTTAACTTAAGAACATAACAAGAACTTACTTAAGAACCTAACTAGTACTTAATTTTTTTGCACTTAACTTGTAATTTACTTGCACTTAACTTAAAAAGTACTTTCTATAACTAACTTAACTTGTACTTATCTAGTTCTTAACTTGTACTTTATCTAGTTCATTAAAAAACTATTCCATAGAAAATGGGTCTACAGCAGGAGGTTGTACTTTTTTTGCAAAAGTTGGTTCTTCTTCTTTTACTGGCTTTGTGGGGGTTTGTGACTTTGCTGCTAAGTATGGTGTTAGACATTTGTATGCTAAAAAACCCCCACCAACAACAACAGCAGCAAATACATAATAATACATCTTATCGCTTGATTGTGATTGTGTTGTTGTTAATTGTGTTGTTGTTGACGGTGGCGATGTTGTATTACTATCTAACAATTTTTGTTTTGTTGATTGGTTTGCTTTTCTCAGTCTGTTCCATTCAGCTAGTTTACGCCCAGCCTCAACGCGTCCAGGATTTTTAGACTTAGTAACACTACTCACCTGTGGTACATTCACCTGTGGTACATTCTGCTCCTGCGGGCCGTCCTTCGGAGGGTCCTGCGGATTGTCCTGTGGCGTCTTCTTCTCCTGATCGCTCATTTTTTTTTATTGCGATTAAATTTAATATGATCAAAATTAATATGATTAAAAGTAATTAATCCCATGATGAATGGGCATAACATCGTCCCAAATCTGTAATACATGTCACATGCGAGAGTTTCTAGGGACTTGTTTAAAACCGGATCTTGTGATAAGTCATATTTTAAATCTTCTTCTGAATCAACAGGCGCCATCTTACTTACTAACTTAGCATATAAACTAATCATTGTCTGCCCCACTGATCTAACCATTTTTGACCCTAGCTGTGCTTCGTACCTAGTGTAGTACTTCTCAACGTCTGATGTAGACAGTTGTTGGATTTGTTCAATACTTAGTTCAGTGCCTAAATACTGTTTTGTTTTTCCACACGCGGCTAGAGAGTATAATCTTTCTTTATGGCAGTGGTCTGCTGAGTGGTCTGCCTGCTCCTCACACTTTAATAGTTCGTCACAATCCATTTTTAAAAGCAATAAAAAATAATATAATACTTTTAAAACCATGAGTTTAACGCTGGTTAATTATGCAGTGCCTATCGTTGGTGTTATAGTCTATTCAACCCTCGCAAAATGTTTGTTAGGAATAAAACCGCCCAACATGGGAAAGATAGAAGATTCGCCAAGACTAGTTGCAGCCTTATTTTTAGCTTTAACAACAAAAGATTATTTGATTAAAAAGCACATAGACAGTCTTTCGTATTATGATTATTTTAATTATTTTTTTAGTTAATAAAAAGATGAGTGAAAAAAAGATTATCAATACGATTTACCATTCTGCTGTAATTAGCGGCCTTAGTATAGGCTATAGCGTGCTAGCAAAAAACATGTTAAAAATGAAGCCGGCGGATCTAGGAAGGTTAGACATTGAGGATGTTGTTAAGGTTATAGTTGTAATTACTGCAGGGATTGCCTCAAAAGACTTTCTTGTTACGCAGGGGATTATCCCAGAAAATATTAATGCATAGGCAGATTAATCTAGAAAATATTGATTTATAAAAAGATGTCTGGATTGGTTCTGATGGTGGGAGGAGCTATTGTTAATGCTTTGGCCTTCTCTGGCAGCAATTATATGTTTAGTAAATTGCGGTCCGATGAAGAAAGAGAACGGCATAACAAGGCAATGGAAGAGCTGGCTAAGGCAAGAGACGCTTACGAGAAAAGGAGAATTGCTCACTTAGACTTTATTAATAAAAAGTTAAGAGAACAGGGTCATGCAGAGCACACATTTACAGACGTTGATGACGCAATGAATGAGTATTACTTAGTGACAGGAAAGAAGTTTCTAACATCGCCGCCACCAGAACTGTCCGACTTTTATGAACTATCTGAGGAACAGAAGAGTTCAGAGATAGCTTTTATTGTAGTTGGCATGGCCTCAGTCTATCTTGTTGCTCGCTTTCTTGTGTAAAATAAACTGCATTTAAAATATGGACAATACGAAGTACAAAATATATTATTCTCCTAAAGGGTATTGGAAAGGAAAGACTGCTATTGAAAAACTGAGTAAAGCTGCTAGAGTGTCTGAATCAGGAGCGAAAGACTGGCTTTCAAAACAGGCAATTTGGCAAATATATCTGCCTGCCCCAAAAAGAATAATAAGGCCTAAATTTGTTAATTCAGTTCCAAATGACACCCACCAGATGGACTTGCTGTATCTTCCACATGACAAAGTTAGAAGAAAAAAGTTTAAGTATGCTCTGACAGTTGTTGACATGGCTTCAAGATACAAAGACGCCGAACCTTTAACGGATAAAAGCTCAACTGCTGTGGCTGTGGCTTTACAACAAATATACATGCGAGGCCCATTAAAGTATCCTAGGATGATTCAAGTTGATGATGGAAAAGAGTTTAAAGGTTCTGTAAACCAACTGTTTTTAAAACATCATGTTACAGTTAAGAGAGGGATCCCAGGCAACCATCGATCGCAAGCCCTAGTAGAAAACTTTAATAAGAATCTAGCCGAACGTTTGTTTACCTATCAATATCACAGAGAAATTATGGACAAAACACGCAACACAGAATGGGTTAGGAGATTGCCAGCAGTCTTACGTGCCATGAACAATGAAGAATTTAAAGCAACAGGCCTTAAACCAGTAAACGCGATCAAATTAAAAAAAATTAGCATTACTGAAGACATTCAAGGTAATCAAAAACTCTTGCCGTTCGGACTAAAAGTAAGATACTTGTATGCTCCTGGAGAGGCAGAGGGTGATGTTAGAATTAGAGCCACAGACCCCATATGGAGCGTAGATGTATATGAAGTTGAAAGAATCATGAAAACAACCCCTCCCGTGTATTATTTAAGAGAAACTCTCTCTTCTAGCGGTGCTACTGCGTCTAAAAACCTGCCCCTAAAAGATCCTTTGTTCGTGAAGAGCTGCAAGTTGTCCCACCAAACACAGTGAGTTAAAAAAAATAGTATTTATTTTTTGCTAAAACTTATTTTTTGTTAAACTTATTTTTTTGGCTTATTTTGGGTTTAACCGATCATGTGTTTGTTTTTCAATGTTCTGTTTAATTGCATCAGTGTCTACCTGTCGCGAAGTAAAAGTCTTTCTCCACTCCTTTTGAAGTTCAATTTTTTGTCGCCTGTAATCCTCACCATCAGCCATAAGATGCTCAAATTCTTCAGCTGTAATGTTTTCGTCCTGTAATGATTTGCTTATTCTTAATCTTAATGAACAAAGTTTTGCTGATGCTAGGGCTACAATGGCAGTGTGCTTTTGTAATTTAGGCGTTAATTTTTTTAAAACAGCACTCACAATCATAGACATAGCACCTAAACCCAAACCAAGGCTCCCTAATGCTAAAGAGGCTGGCGCTCCAGCTCCAGTAGCTAAAAGAGCAACGCTAGACCCAGCACTTACGCTCGCTACAGCTGATGAGCCAGTAATTATATAAGAAAGAGTATTTAAAGCTTTAGCATATTTCTTTCTAGTAACCCTGTACTTATCCAAGTCACTTTCTATTTCCTTTTGAAGTTCAGTTATTTGCTCTAACCTAAACTTTTGAGCCTGATCATCCATTTTTTAATTAAGATTAATTTTTTAATTAAGATTAATCTTGTACATATTTTTTTTATTAACCCTTCTGGCAGCACTTCATCAACAGAGTAAAACGCAATAAAATCAACATACTTAATAAAAATAAAATCGAGTACTGTTAGTTTGTCTTTGTCAACCATCACAGTAACCTTGTCAGAAGATACAAGGTGGTTTATTTCATCCCCGTTTTTAGTAATAACAATAACAAGCCTAAGAGGGCCGCCCAAGTTTTCAGACTTTATTTGTACACCCCTGATTAACGTATGCTCTGGCAAACAAGGATCAGACTCCCTCGGAGTGATAAATAAGCGAAAAAGCATCGTCATTTTTCTAGGCAGTGATTCTAGTTTTGGGTTAAACTCTAAGCCGACGGTGTCACCCCCCACTTCAGCTAAGGACTTCTTTCTCCGCAGCATATATACAGAGCCCTGCTTAGTTATTTCAATCTGCTTTTTCTGTTGTAATCCTGGGACTAGGCTAGCAAGAAGGCGTCCTTCATTCAAAGCTTTTCTAAAATTGTATTTCTTATCAAAGTATACATGGGGGCTTCGTAGTTCAAATTTTAAATCCCAGTTAATGTCAGGAAGCAACGCCCAAGCATTCTCTCGTTTATGAAGTTTGTATTCGTGTTTGCCAAAATCGTTTGCCCTTAGATTTCTTATCTCTTTTAGGGTAGGATACTGCTGTCGTTTTTTGTCTTCAATTTCTGTTCGTTTGTAAACCCCATCATCTGTGTATTCAAATCCATAAACATTTCCTGGAACTCCTATTAGATCAAAGTCCGTTGTATCTGCTAGATCTTTTAGCTCTACTGCAACGCATTTAGGAGCTAACTCTGCTTTTGATTCTGGCCCTCGAGACATTCTTTTTAATATTAAAATTATAATAAACAATCTACAATAAACAAACGTATTGAACTGGGGGGTCAGTCCGTAAGCATAGTTTGGCGTGCTTAGATTTTTCTAACTGCTCTTTTATTTTTTTTAGCTCATCTTTGTCCCTTATTATATAATTTTCACTTAAACATTCTTCAAAACTATTTTTGTCCTTAGTGTAAAATAATACAACCGATTTTAACTGCGATCTAAAGTCTTTTAAGACAGCATTGTATTTTTGAGTTAAGAGCCACACAGAAACTAATGCGTGGCGGCCACTGAAGGCTAGCTTTGACAGAGCTTTTCTTTTTTTAACAATGTCTCGTTCAGCTGAACAGTCATCAATAATAAACAGTGTTTCAGTTCCCTCAAATAGTCTATAGTAATGTTCTAAACAGTCGCTCAGTTTGTCGCTAGGATCAACTAAAAATATATTCTCGTCTGTCCAAATAAACTTTCTTTCTTTGTAAGACTTGTTGTGCTTAATGGTTGTGCAGAATATAACAATGTGCTCGTAATGAAATCTGTATATTGTTTGTAACAAATCAAGTACGAAGACAGTTTTCCCACACCCAGTAATCCCGCAGATAAGAGAAAAGTGCGGATCTTTGGGCAAAAAGTTCAAACTATCCATCTGTTTTTATTAGAATATTTCTTCTGCATTTTAATAAGCCACGTCTTTTTAGCCTGTTTTCTTCGATGTTTAGCTGAGCATCACAAACCATAAAAACATGAATTTGTATTGGTGCGTTTCCGTCTGCTTTCTTGTGAATATTTATTTTTATACCATCTTGCCCTACCCTTTCTCCACTTCCAAACAATCTGTTGTCAAATGTGGATCTAAAATCCAGCCACAGCCCATATTTGGTTATTAAGTAGTCTTCGAGTCTTACATCATAAAGGCGAAGTTTTTTACATACACGATCAACGGCAGGATCTCTTTGCCTACCTCCAGCGAACAACTTTCTTATTTCATCAAAGTGTTGGTGAGGTAAAAGTCCGCGACCCGAATACAACTGATCAGACTTACCATTTATTGCACAGTCAACCTTCTCAATTTTTGGATTATAAAACGCTTCTGATTCTCTATGAAAAGGAGTTGTTCCTTCAGTAAACAAGAACAAAATTCCTTTTAAAGACTTCAGAGACTGATTTAGATGTATGTTCCAGAGAGTGTCTCGCTTGTTTCTATTTTCTGTAGTGGAGTGTATAACTCTTTCATAATAAATAACTTTTATTTTTATACTGGGTTAAGATTGTTCTGGCCAGTTCAGGGTTAGTAACAACATCAAACTCAAGAGAAATGTCGCCGACTGTGTATTTAGCTTCAGGGTCTTCAGACAGAACAACAGACTCGCTAGGATTAAATGTCAGTTCATAAGTAAGTTTTTCTTTTAGTGCACCTTGGTAATATGGCATATGCGTCTTTAACAGCTCAAAATCTAGAGGGATGCAGAATCTGTTGCCAAATGCTTCTGCTACTGCCTCATCTTTAACATCATCCTTTGCATCCTCCGCTTTAAACCTGTGCTTGAGACCGTTTGGGCTTTGTATTCCCTGATAAACTTTCTCTTTTCTTTCTTTTTTAGGCAGCCATAGGTCAGAATAGAGGGCAAAAATGTCTGCCTCGCTTAGTACAAAGACTTCTCTGCCCTCCAGTTTGATTGCCATATGTTTAACGATTGCCCTGCCCAAATTAGCAACAACAGTAGCATTAGGATCTTTCGATGTAATATTTATTTTGAATGATAGTTTAGCAGTGCCTGGCATTATAACATCGCCAGCGCCAAGATCAGGGAACTTGACTATTAAAACTTGTTCAGGCTGAACTGTTGATGGAGTATTTACACTAATTACAGTCTGCCTTATACCTCTTACGCCATGGGGTTCTTTCTCTTTTCTGTATGGGTCGAGGTCACAACCGTATGAGTTCATTTTTTATAAAACAAAAAAGAATATAAATAAAAAATATGGATGAAGATTTTGACGCGATTGATCCTATTGAAGAAGAAGAAGATGAAACAGAACTAGGCCCTTCATTAGAAGATGAACTTGAAGGAGCAGAAGCGGGTTCTTTACTCCCTAGGCAGCGACAAGAACTATTGCGACAACGAATTCAATCATTCTATAGAAGCATAGGGCGAGAGCTACCAGACGTACTTGATCCTAACGATTTTGAGGAAGAAAATAATCATTTGTATATTAGGACTAGTGAAGGAGACCGCGTAAGAGTTACTACAAAGCCAGACGCGACCAAGTTTTTAAAACTAAGCACAATTAGACGAGACCTCCCTGCTGCTGTGGCAGTACGATTAAATATTTCAAATCTAAGGCCTGGGGCTGTTAGTCTTTTACAGAACTTGGAGCAAGGGTTGCCAACACAATCTAAAATACAAAACATACCTCTTCAAGAATTAAGTCAACAGGCAGATGAACTAATAGCAGAAATTGAGACGAGTTTTAATGAGGAGACACAATTAAAAACAATTGACGATTCTCCATTGCCTATGCGTGAAATCCTGGGGCTTAATGCTGCTTTGCGGACAATAAGGGGCGAACTAACAAACAATTTGGCAAAACTTGGTGAGCTGGATAGAGAGATAGAAGAAGAAAAAAATAAACTCGCTGATGCAGATGATAACAATTTAGGGCGAGAAGAAAAGGCTAGAATACAACAGAAAATACAGGATTTAATGCTAGAAAGAGCAGCCAGGTTAGAAACGCTGTCTACTAACAGAGCGCAGCTAGCATCACAAACAAGCAGAATAAGAGAAACTATAAACAGAATACTTTATGAAAACACTACGTTAGTTGAAAGAATAAGGACTCTGTTCAGGGAACAGGGGATTACAGTAGTTAGCATATTAACGGCTGTTGGGTTTGCTATCTCTACACTTGTTTATGCTTTAACAGGTAGTGCGCCAACAGGGCCAGTAGCGCCTCCAACACCTCAGCCCGGCAAAAGTTGGATTAGAAAACAACTGCATCATCTAGCAAACCTATTAAAGAAGTTAGCTGTCAAAGCGCTTGATGCTCTGCCTGGCATAATAGGCAGTGTTGTTAGCTGGGTTTTGTCTACAATAGGCAAAGTGGTCGGTTATATGGCTGACCATCTGTGGACGTTAGGAGTGCTGGCTGCTGGTTTAATTTTTAGTGAAATAAAGTATGGCTAACCCAGTAAAAGTTAAAAATACAACGAGGGCTGTCTTTTCGCTAGTATGACTGTCAGTGCGAGGTACATTAACAGGTGGCGTGCTTTCTGGGCTGCTTTCTGGCTGTGGGGCGCTTATAACTGAATCGCTTTCTTCAGGGCTAGGTACTTTTTTTAAAATGGATGGAGCAGGCCTTGTGTTTAAGCCTTGATTGTGTCCTAAGTTTTGATCGTCTCCAGCTATAAGGATTTCATTGTTATAATTCTGTATCATGCCAATCTGCAGTCTAAGGTCAGAGGGTAGCATGTATAATCCATGGCCTACAACAAAGTCAACCTTTGACCTAGCATGTGCAAGAACGTCTTGATACCTTTGTATGCTGGCAGGCAAATCAACAGCAGAGTTAATAGCATCTTCTAAATTGGCTAGAAATTGTTTTCTGGCATCAAAACCTGTAGATTGATCTACTATGCTAGATTTAGTCTGTGCTTGTGCTCCTAATAGACACCAAACGTACGTGCGTATGGAGCCATTAAGTCTTTGCACTCCTGGCATTGTTAGGCCTTCACTTTTATCAAGATAAATGTTGCCCAAGCATTGGGGTGTTTTTGTTCTATGGATCCCAATCGAACTTGTTTGTTTGGTTGAAAAGAGGTGTGGCCAGGCCAGTAGTCATAAGTATATTCTCTTTTTGTACCCCACAAATACAATGTGCCTAGCCCATGATTGCGGTCTAACTTTTGTTTAAAATCAGTTGAAGGATTAATGTTAAATTCGTTGCAAATTCTTTCATATGCATTAGTGTCCATTGGGCTGTTAAATGGATTAAACGCTTTGTCGTTAGGGAGGGGCACTTGTAGTTCAGTTAGTATTCGTCTGTACTGGTAATAAACATGAAAGTTATATACTGACCTTACTAAAAGATTGGGGTGGTTTAAATGGTTTGCATATGAAACACCACAGCCTGTGGTTGCGCAGTAAATGGCAAAATTTAACTGATTCTGGTAAAAGGCCATAGGATGAGTTGACCATGCTGATGGCACTCTATCACTCTTTATTGGAGGATTTAAATATCTAGTTAGTGGGTTTACAAGTCTGACTAGAAAGCCATATGATTCATCCACTGCGATGGTTAGGTTACTAAAGTCCAAAGATTTGGGCTCATAAACCCCTCCTACGTCGTAAGTGGCACTTTCATTATATTTAAAAGGTTCCATTTTTAAATAGATTTTTTTAAAAAGGATTTAAAAAGGATGTTCCTTTATATAACCAAGCAAAACCAGCGTGTGTTCTTAACGTATTCAGTTGACAATAGGCGCGGTAATAATAGGGTTGCCCTTAGAGAAATTGGTTTTAAAATAAAGTGGATTAATATATCTGAAAAAACTAAGAATAACTGGGTGGGTGTTAAGGACGGACAAGGTAATGTATTAAAGCATTTAAAAATACCTGATGGTTACTACAACTTTTGTTCTTTAAAAGAAGTATTTAGCAATTTTGGCATTAAGTTAAAAATTAATGAGGCAAATCTTATAATTACTATGCACTTTCCAGAAGAAAGAAGGGAGTACGTTTTTCCTAGAAGCCTTGCGCGAATTTTGGGCTTTTATGATAGCGGTGAAACGTATCATATTAAAACACATATGTACTTAGAAAGTGGTCTTTATGAGTATGTAGGTAGTAGACCATCTGATTTTCTAATTAACCCAAGGTTGTATGTTCATTTAAGTGAATTAAAAACAGATACTAATTTGTATAATGGAAATCCATCTACAGTTCTAAGAGTACTACCATCACTTGAGGCGGGGTTTTGCGATTATCAGTCATATACATTTGACAAAAACAGTCAATTTAAAAAATTAGTTGGTGAGGATATAAATTCATTGTGTGTAAAAATAACTAACCAAGATGGAAAGCCGGTTGTTTGTTCTGATTTATTGGTAGTGCTTGAGATAGAAGAGCGTACTGTAAACCATTAGATTTTTATGCTATGGAGAGAGAATGTAAATATGCGGGCTCTAAATCACCAAATCTTATCTAGCACGCAAGCCCCCCATTTTAAAATAACGATTACTTCGATTTTTGGAGGTTTTTGGATGTTAAGTTTGATTGTAAAAAAGGTGTTAATTTTGGCAAAAAGTAGCATGAGAAGGAAGAAATTCGTTTGTGAAAAGGGGGGTTTTCGTGCAAAATAAGATGGGTGGCTTAGAGCCCGCATATTTACATTCTCTCTTTTACGCATGCGCAAAATAAGCCTATCGCCTTGCAAAGAGAGAGAGAGAGAGAGAGACAGAGACAGAGAGAGAGTGTGTGTGTGTGTGAGCGCGCGCGCATGTGCGTGAGCGAGTGTGGCCACGCCAAAAAACGGGGGAAACCTGTTTTCGCTAAATAAAAGGGATGACCGGCGCTCTCCAGTCAGCGTATTACTCTAGAAATGAACCCACAATGCCTCGGGCAAAACAAACCCCCTCCCCCCTCCCCCTCTTCTCCTCCCCTTCTTAACGTTTTGTCGTTCTGTTGATGTCAGTGGAGTGAGACAGGTCCCCCTCCACCCTCTCTCTCTCTCTTGGGCTGAATATCTCCCAACACAGCTTGGCTGAACGTGAATGTCACTGTATCTTCTAGTTGTCCCCCTGTCCTAAACGTTCTCCTTCTCCTCTTCCTTCTTCTTCTTCGTCTTCTTCTTCTTCTTCTTCGTCTTCTTCTTCTTCGTCTTCTTCTTAATCTTCTTCTCCACCTCCAGTTCCAGTCTCCCTCTTCACTAATCACTACGATCAGCAACCCACCCATACAACCATCCTACCTCATCCCACACGCACGGGCGCGCTCACAAACAGAGAGAGAGAGAGAGAGAAGAGAGAGAGAGAGAGAGAGAGAGAGAACAGACAGACAGACAGACAGAGACAGAGACACAGAGACACAGAAAGAGAGAGACAGACAGACAGACAGAGACAGAGAGAGAGACAGAGTCGCTCTATTCCTTCTCTCTCTCTCTCTCCCCCCCCCCCCCCCCCCATTTCTTGTTTCCCTCCTTGTCTTCCTGTTCCTCCCGTTCCCACCCCTCCCCCCTCCGCCACTCTGCCCCTCACCTCAACTGCCACTGCCCCCTACCCCTCCCCCCAGCCTACCATCCCCTCCTCGCCTCTATTCCCTATAATGTATTCGTCAGCTCTTCATCTTTTTTTTCTTCTACTTCGTTTCCTCCTTTTTTTCTCTCTTTTTTTCCTTTTTTTTTTTTTTGTTGTTGGGTGGTGGTGGTGGTGGTGGTGGTGTGTGTGTGTGTGTGGGGGGGGGGGGGATTAGTCATATTCTTTGTCCAACGTCTTCTTGTTTTTATCCTTCTCCCCCCCCCCCCTGTACCTCGCCGGTGTAGTAAGAAACAATCCGTACCCATCCCCATTCCTTTTCAAAGTTATGTTATGTCACGGCCACTAAGCAACGTACCCGGTGGCTGTCTTCTGGCGGGCCTGTCAGTGGGAATTCCCTGTCGCGGACCGTGGCTGGCCAGCGGGCCTGCCAGTGGGAATTCCTGGTCACGGACGGTGGGAAGGAGCGTTCTGAACAAAATCGTGGGGAAGACCCCGGA
This sequence comes from Conus canariensis, assembly GCA_033310375.1. NCBI lineage: Eukaryota > Metazoa > Mollusca > Gastropoda > Neogastropoda > Conidae > Conus > Conus canariensis. The sequence continues at coordinate 53,172,933 of CM065739.1, forward strand.
GGACGGGGAAGGGAGTTAATTTAAGCAGTGGTGTTAGTTCACACTGAGGGATGGGCACAACAAGCTGCCCGTCATTGTTACTCATTTTCATCTGATGAGTATTGCTCGTACTGGTTTCATTTAAGTTGTCTTTGACCTTTTATGTGTTTGTATAGCGCTTAGGGCTTATGATGTAAGATTAAGCGCCATAAATAATCATTATTATTATTATTTTCTGTCGATAATTATCACTATCTTTTCATTTTGAAACAGGATCAAGTCGCCTAATGGCATAGAGGCAGTACAGCTTTGGATTTGAATTTAGGGTTGATTTTAATTGTTTTGTTTTAGTAATTTTCGTTTGGCTGTTGTTTAATTTTTCCTTTCTTTTGGGTGGGTGGGTGGATGGGAGTGGTCGGGTGGGGTGTGTGGAGAAAAGGTGCGGGGGGGGGATGAGTGGAAGAGGGTTGTCTTTGGGAATTATCTGTGGATTTTTTTTTTTTAGTTCATTTGTTTCAGCCCCGACTGCCCTGACTTTCACAGCTACCACAATAATATTAAAAATGAAAAGACACACAAGAAATTGCCTTGCCTTGCCCTGCCTTGCCAAGCCTTGCCTTGCCTTTTCTTGCCTTGCTTCGCTCTGCTATGTCCATCCCTGCCCTCCCCTGCCCTGCTTTGTCTTGCACAGCCTTGCCTTGCCCTACTCTGTCCTGCCTTCCTTTACCCTGCCTTGTTCTGCCTTGCCCTACTCTGTCCTGTCTTCCATTACCCTGCCTTGTTCTGCCTTGTCTTGCCCTACTCTGTCCTGTCTTCCATTACCCTGCCTTGTTCTGCCTTGCCCTACTCTGTCCTGTCTTTCATTACCCTGCCTTGTTCTGCCTTGCCTTGCCCTACTCTGTCCTGTCTTCCATTACCCTGCCTTGTTCTGCTTTGCCTTGCCATACTCTGTCCTGTCTTCCATTACCCTGCCTTGTTCTGCCTTGCCTTGCCCTACTCTGTCGTCTTCCATTACCCTGCCTTGTTCTGCCTGCCCTTCTCTGTCCTGTCTTTCATTACCCTGCCTTGTTCTGCCTGCCTTGCCTTCTCTGTCCTGTCTTTCATTACCCTGCCTTTTCTGCCTTGCCCTTCTCTGTCCTGTCTTCTATTACCCTGCCTTGTTCTGCCTTGCCCTTCTCTGTCCTGCTTCCATTACCCTGCTTCTGCCTTGCCTTGCCCTACTCTGTCCTGCCTTCCATTACCCTGCCTTGTTCTGCCTTGCCTTGCCCTTCTCTGTCCTGCCTTCCTTACCCTGCCTTGTTCTGCCTTGCCTTGCCCTACTCTGTCCTGCCTTCCTTTACCCTGCCTTTTCTGCTTGCCTTGCCCTCCTGTCCTCTTCATTACCCTCTTGCCTTGCCACTCTGTCCTGCTCCTTTACCCTGCCTTGTTCTGCCTTGCCTTGCCCTTCTCTGTCCTGTCTTTCATTACCCTGCTTGCCTTGCCTTGCCCTACTCTGTCCTGCCTTCCTTACCCTGCCTTGTTCTGCCTTGCCTTGCCCTTCTCTGTCCTGTCTTTCATTACCCTGCCTTGCCTTGCCTTGCCCTACTCTGTCCTGCTTCCTTTACCCTGCCTTGTTCTGCCTTGCCTTGCCCTACTCTGTCCTGTCTTTCCATTACCCTGCCTTGTTGCCTTGCCTTGCCCTACTCTGTCCTGTCTTCCATTACCCTGCCTTGTTCTGCCTTGCCTTGCCCTACTCTGTCCTGTCTTCCATTACCCTGCCTTGTTCTGCCTTGCCTTGCCTACTCTGTCCTGTCTTTCATTTACCCTGCCTTGTTCTGCCTTGCCTTGCCCTACTCTGTCCTGTCTTTCCATTACCCTGCCTTGTTCTGCCTTGCCTTGCCCTTCTCTGTCCTGTCTTTCATTACCCTGCCTTGTTCTGCCTTGCCTTGCCCTATCTCTGTCCTGTCTTTCATTACCCTGCCTTGTTCTGCCTTGCCTTGCCTTCTCTGTCCTGTCTTTCATTACCCTGCCTTGTTCTGCCTTGCCTTGCCCTACTCTGTCCTGTCTTTCATTACCCTGCCTTGTTCTGCCTTGCCTTGCCCTTCTCTGTCCTGTCTTTCATTACCCTGCCTTGTTCTGCCTTGCCTTGCCCTACTCTGACCTGTCTTCATTACCCTGCCTTGTTCTGCCTTGCCTTGCCCTTCTCTGTCCTGCCTTCCATTACCCTGCCTTGTTCTGCCTTGCCGCCTCTCTGTCCTGCCTTCCATTACCCTGCCTTGTTCTGCCTTGCCTTGCCCTTCTCTGTCCTGCCTTCCATTACCCTGCCTTGTTCTGCCTTGCCTTGCCCTACTCTGTCCTGCCTTCCATTACCCTGCCTTGTTCTGCCTTGCCTTGCCCTTCTCTGTCCTGTCTTCATTACCCTGCCTTGTTCTGCCTTGCCTTGCCCTACTCTGTCCTGCTTCCATTACCCTGCCTTGTTCTGCCTTGCCTTGCCCTTACTCTGTCCTGTCTTTCATTACCCTGCCTTGTTCTGCCTTGCCTTGCCCTTCTCTGTCCTGTCTTTCATTACCCTGCCTTGTTCTGCCTTGCCTTGCCCTACTCTGTCCTGTCTTTCATTACCCTGCCTTGTTCTGCCTTGCCTTGCCCTTCTCTGTCCTGTCTTTCATTACCCTGCCTTGTTCTGCCTTGCCTTGCCCTTCTCTGTCCTGTCTTTCATTACCCTGCCTTGTTCTGCCTTGCCTTGCCCTACTCTGTCCTGTCTTTCATTACCCTGCCTTGTTCTGCCTTGCCCTTCCTCTGTCCTGTCTTCATTACCCTGCCTTGTTCTGCCTTGCCTTGCCCTTCTCTGTCCTGTCCTTCCATTACCCTGCCTTGTTCTGCCTTGCCCTGCCACTCTGTCCTGCCTTCCATTACCCTGCCTTGTTCTGCCTTGCCCTATCTGTCCTGCCTTCCATTACCCTGCCTTGTTCTGCCTTGCCTTGCCCTACTCTGTCCTGTCTTCCATTACCCTGCCTTGTTCTGCCTTGCCTTGCCCTACTCTGTCCTGCCTTCCATTACCCTGCCTTGTTCTGCCTTGCCTTGCCCTTCTCTGTCCTGCCTTCCATTACCCTGCCTTGTTCTGCCTTGCCTTGCCCTACTCTGTCCTGCCTTCCATTACCCTGCCTTGTTCTGCCTTGCCTTGCCCTTCTCTGTCCTGCCTTCCATTACCCTGCCTTGTTCTGCCTTGCCTTGCCCTTCTCTGTCCTGCCTTCCATTACCCTGCCTTGTTCTGCCTTGCCTTGCCCTTCTGCTCTGCCCTGCTCCCCTGTCGTGCCTTCCCGTGCCCCGCCTCGCCTAGCCTTGCTTTGCCTCGTGAAACCTGCATCGTCACTACTTCGCTCTCTAGTCCCACTACCTCCTTCTCCATGTGTGCAGTAAATTACGTGGTACGGGCCTACACGTGCCTATTTGAGTAAGTCAATACATTCACGTTAAGCTCTAAACGGTACTCCAGAGAGGACCGCTGACCATCCACCAAAGTCAGATGGATCCTGGGTCGGCCCTTCGACCTAGAACCGCACGATGATAAGAGAGAGAGAGAGAGAGGAGAGAGAGAGAGAGAGAGAGAGAGGGGGGGGGGGGGGGGGGGGGGGGGGGGAGGGGAGTGGAGAGAGAGAGCTCAGAACTCAGATGGTTTATTCATGTAAAGGTCATTGTCCCTTTTGAAGGAAAGTATGGAAAACATAACAGTATACGAATTTTACATAACACTAGAAAGAATGGATGGACTTGAGAGAGAGAGAGAGAGAGAGAGAGAGGAGAGAGAGAGAGAGAGAGAGAGAGAGAGAGAGAGAAGATGGTCTGTCTACTAAAACGTATGAGAGGAAAAAAAAGGCCGGTAAATAGCCTTTTCGTGGGTGAAAAAAAATTGTTTTCTCCAAGGGAGACCATGGACTATAAGAGTTGCTTCCCTTGTACATTTTGTGTGTGTGTGTGTGTGTGTGTGTGTGTGTGTGTGTGTGTGTGTGTGTGTGTGTGTGTGTGTGCGTGTGTGGGAGGGGGGGAGGGGAAGGGAAGCAGGGGGCGGAGGGGTGACAGAATGTGAAGAGGCGTGCCCCTGGTCCTCTTTCCAGCTAATTAGCGTGCTGGAAATCTTCCAAACGTCACTCGTACACCCTTTTTTCCCTAAGCGATAACACGAAATGTGGATGAAACCTTGTTTAAAAAAAAAAAAGGAAAAAAAAACAACAACCAAAAAACATTCGAAAGCAGCAAATCTATTCAATTTGCGACGATGAAACAGGTGTTCTACAGCACTTCCCCCCCCCCCCCCCCCCCCCCCATCCCCCCAACCGCCTTCCATCACACCTCCTTCCATCTGATATGCCTGTATGGCAAATACCAGCACCAACGTTCGTAATCCCCGTGCCTTTGATGACCTCGCAGCCATCAAGCCCACAGCGTCTTCGTCGTGAACAATTATTGCGTGCATTTGTTGACCCACCCGGATCACCCTTAGCCCACATCCAATTCTGTTGTAGCTTTCGTTCTCAATGTCCGCCTCAGTCATCTCCCTTTCAGACAACGACGAACGAAATCGGTCGACCTCACTGACCTCACTGGCTGATATGTTCAAACAAAACAAAAAGGCAAAAAAAAAAAAAAAAAAAAAAAAGAGAAACACACACACACACACACACACACACACACACACACACACACACACAAAACGAATGAATAAATAGTTTGACTTGCACCCGGTTGACTTCTTTCCTCCGAAAATCTCCATCATCGAAAAGATTCTGGAAGAGGTAGGGTGGAAGGAGAGGAAGGGTAGGTATTGGGTAGGAGGAAGGGGGGGGGAGCAAGACAGCCAGGAGAGGGGCATTCTCGTTACAATACAGATTGCTTCAGTCTACCGTCGTTATCATCAACGTCATCTGGTGAGATCACGGCCGCCCGCTCTCCGATTCGTGTCTCGCCAGGCTTAGCATAACGCGCAGAATGACGCGGACGTGCACGTGCTTGGTATTATTGTCGGCACAAGTGAGCGATCAGCGGTATTTGTACATTGGCTGCTTGCAGGAGGAATGGAGAGAGAGAGAGAGAGAGAGAGAGAGAGAGAGAGAGAGAGAGGAGAGAGAGAGAGAGAGAGAGAGAGAGAGAGAATAACAGTAAGCGTCAGCACAACATTACACGTACGAAATGGAAAAGAATAAAGCATGTAAGATAGACAGGTGTAAGGCAAACAGAGAGAGAGAGAGAGAGAGAGAGAGAGAAGAGAGAGAGAGAGAGAGAGAGAGAGAGAGAGAGAGACAGATAGATAGACAGACAGACAGACAGACAGAGACAGAGAGAAGGAATGGTACAGCTGTGAGCAGATGGGTTGCCAAACTTATGCATTCAATTCTCTAAGCGGGATGCTCATTTGTTCCCGATGGAACACGCGAGACAGACAGACAGACAGACAGACGGACGGACGGACAGTCAGACAGACTCTCTCTCTCTCTCTCTCTCTCTCTCTCCTCTCACACACACACACACACACACAGAGGATTGATGCACTTCCCCATCCCCAGTCCTTGTCCCCTTCTCCCTTCTCCCCCACCTCACCCCTGTTCCGTTTACTTACTTTTCCCTTCACACATCTATTCCCCCGAGAGAATGTCTTTATACGGGTTCACGACCACCCATGTCATTTTGCCCGAAAACCCCTTTTTCACATACAAATCACGTCCATCTCATGCCAGTTTTGGCCAAAATTAACACCTGTTTTACAAAAAAAATTAACACGCCAAAACCTCCAAAAATCGACGAAATCAGTACTTTTAAAACGGGGGTTTCCGGGCAAAATGACATGGGCGATCGTGAACCCGTATAAAGACATTCTCTACAGGGACATAAAATCGTTATTGTGAACAAAACATATTAACATTCTCTACAGGGACATAAAATCGTTATTGTGAACAAAACATATTAACATTCTCTCCCCCCACCCCTCGAATCCGAAGATAAGTTCGCTTCACCATATGGTCGCATTCAATTCGCAACTAAAACAAATTTCTGGCACAAATGTGATTCGCTCTTGATATTCCAAGTACGCTTATGAGTCAAAATGCCGCATTTGTAGAGGATCAGGCGAAGACTGGATATGCAGACACAACAACAACAAAAACAGCAGACTGCACACTGACAGACAGACCGAACATGTTTTACATATGAGACTAGCTATCCCCCTCCCCTTCCCCATCCTCCCCTTCCCGCATCCCTTGTTCGCCACCCCCCCCCCCCCTTCCTGCTTTCCCCTACCTCCCCTCCATACCATCCCTGTTTTCCTTCCCCCTGCTCCACCCTCCTTCCGTTTCGCCGTAACCCCTCCCCCTGTTCCCTTCTCGCCCTTCCCCTTCTTCTCTTTCCTAGTGCCCCTCCCCATCTTTTGCCTTAGACCTACTTCGAATTCGTGGGAGGAGGGAAAAATAGGGGGGGGGGGGGGGGGGAGCCTGTCGGATATCCTAACTAAACCAGTGGCTTTTAGATCTTCACTCTCGCGCTCTCCTAACTACCCTGTTCCGGCTGACAGTAAGCACAGAGTTTTTAATCTATATGAACTCCAACGACGAGGCGTGTTGGATTCTGTTGGAATCCTGACATCACCTCACTTCGCCGTATTGCCTAAGGCGATTTTTAGCGCAACAGTGATTCGCTGCTGCTATGTATAGTATGCTACTGGCTCAAAATGCCAACTTTGGAGTAGATGAGGCGAACAGTGCAGATATGTAAACGCAATGAGAAACACTGCAGACTGCGAACAGACAGAACATGCTTCATATCAGAGTAGATATCCTTCCCCTCCTCCCACCCCTCTCACACCATTCTGCCTCCCCCCCCCACCTCCCTCCCTCTGCCTCACTACTCCCCCTTTCCCCTGTCTCCCCCTCCCCCTGTTCTTGCTGTCAGTGAACGCGGTAGTTTCAATGTATATGTACACCAGTGGAAAGGCGTGTTTGATGCGCTTCGAATCCTGACACTGCTTTGCTTCACCATATGGTCGTGTTAAAAATGCGACTAACGCAACTATTTAGCTCAACAGTGATTCCCTCTTGGTCTGCCCAAGAGAGAGGCGGAGAGCGAGAAAGAGACAGACAGACAGACAGAGAGGCGGACAGAGAGAAAGAGAGAGACAGACAGACACACAGAGAGACAGAGAGACAGAGACAGAGACAGACAGAAAGAGACAGACTGACAGACAAGCAGTGATCTGATGACAGAAGGTAAGGTAAACGAAAACAAGGCGGACAGAGTGGAAGGGGAGACGGTTCCTTGCAGGCAAATGCGCAGATGGCCAAGGGAACAGGTAGCCGAGGCGACCGGGAAACGGTTAATAGACTAAATACCAGAGGAAGCAGTCATATCTGCCAACAATATCCATCACACTGGCCGACATTGCACTGCAAGTATACATACACACACGTCAGTGACTCGTGGAATCCCTTTGGCAGGCTCACCACCAAACTGTCGGGTAACACACCAGAAAAGCTTACTCCGGGGCCACGCACGAGTTTTCGAGTAGTTATAGACAGACGCAACAGGATTGTTCTCACAACGGCGATGGCGTCTGCATGTTATGACCCCTTCATGTCCGTTGATCATGTGTGCTTAAAGATATATGGTAGGTGGGTTCAAGCAGACAGACTGAAACTCAACGGAATGGAACTATCTGGGAAAGCCCTGCTGGCACAAAGGTAGTATCGCCGTGGAGTTATTTCTAGTCTGAACGCTGACATCAGTCTGGTTCGCGTATTTATATATTGTGCATGATGTCATCGGCAGAAAACCTTTAAACTACGCAAAATGATCGGCGGGGTGGGGTGGGAGGGGGGGTGGGGGTGGGGTGGGGGGATGGAGGGGGTGTTTTATACCCGCTGACGTTGATTTAATTCTAATTTTATTTCAAGACCATGCTAGACCTAAACCCACAAGCCCATAAAGATGGACAAGCCAGCAAGCCCTTTCATTCTTCCCACGGAAGCAAGCTGTCAGACCGCTGCGGCTCACTGTATATTGAACAATCTATATTGCGTAGAGCGGGCTCCATTTACATTCAAGAGACCTGAAATCTCTGTGAATTCTGGGAGTACTCAAACCGAAAGAAAGAAAATGCTGATGACCTGTTTTCTTCTGGGTTGACTCATACACACACTGTTACTTGCTTACGAACTCGCTTTTACCTGCCGATCATTTCACTGTTGCTTGCTCATAAAGTTGCTGATAGTTTCGTTAATACTAGCGGATTAATTCGCTCACAGTTGTTGGTAATTTCGTATACACAAGCTGATGAATTCGCTGGTATGTGTTGAAAATTTCGTTGATACTTGTTGACAGATTTGCTAATACTTGTTGATAATTTTGTTGAGACTTGTTGATAAATTCGCTGACATTTGTTGATAATTTCGCTGATTCTTGCTGACAATTTCGATGATACTTGTTGACTATTTTGTCGATATTTCTTGATGATTTAATCGATACTTCTTGATAAATTCGCGTACAAAGGTCCCGTTTGACAGCAGCTTTTAGCAGCTCTTTCCTGCTCGCATTATTTGTTCACGTGGAGGTCACATCCCACTTTCACTTGATTTTCATACTTACCGGCAGTCACGGTAAACGCCACCATATTGTTTAAAAAAAAGTATCCCAGCATGCCAGGATTCAGTATTAGAATAAACACGGGAAAACACCCCGGCGAGTTTTCTGAAAACAAAACTGCACACGTGAACGTCAGCAACGTACCTTTCACGATTAGGCTTCTTTATCCGTTTACGCTGTGACTGGTTACGTGATTTTGCGCTGTGGTAGATTTTTTTAGCAGTGGAGTGTGGCCACACCATGTGCCACCTGCTCTGAGCTCTCTGTATTATGATCTCAGGTTGTTTTTTTTTTTCCACAGGTACCCCAATTTCTGACTCATCAGTCCCACTGACGTTAACGTCAGCCGAAAGATGCCAGAAATATATATATATATATATTTTATATTATATAATATATATATATATATATATATTATATATATTGTTAAAATAAGTGTTAAAAAGGAATATTAAAATACTCTACAAATTTGTTTCAAGCTGGGTGGCTATCTTCAGGATGATATTACCATCCTGAAGATAGCCACCCAGCTTGAAACAAATTTGTAGAGTATTTTAATATTCCTTTTTAACACTTATTTTAACAAATGTTGCTCCCCAAGGGGTTGAGCACTTTTAGAATCGTTTTAGGCTGTGCAACTACATTGATCTATATATATATATATATATATTATATAAGAGAGAGAGAGAGAGAGAGAGAGAGAGAGAGACAGAGGCAGAGAGTGAGTAAGAGAGAGAGAGAGAACGAGAGAGAAGAGAGAGAGAGAGTGTGTGTGTGTGTGTGTGTGTGTGTGTGTGCGCGCGCCGCGCGCGCGCGTGCGTGCGTGCGTGCATGTGTGTGTGTGTTGTGTGTGTGTGTGTTGTGTGTGTGTGTGTGTGTGTGTGAAAACAGGAAGAGAGCAGACAGAGAGGCAGACATAGACAGACACTGAGAGAAAGAGAAAGATAGCCAGACAGACAGACAGAGACAGACACAGAGAGACAGTGACAAAGATTGACAGAGAGAGAGAGAGAGAGAGAGAGAGAGAGAGAGAGAGAGAGAGAGAGAGAGAGAGAGAGAGAGAGATTACAAAGGACGATGATTAAAAAAAACAAAAAAAAAACCGGAGAGAGGAGAGGAATACACAGGAAGACAGATGATAGTGACTGACCTACATTTCTTCAAACACTGACGGAATTGTTCTGAAATCGGAAATGACAGGAACAGAAGAGGTAGGTGCGCAGTGGAGGATGGAGGGTGGAGGTTTGGGTGTGTGTGTGTGTGTGTGTGTGTGTGTGTGTGGAAGGGGGGGGGAGGGGGTTGTATCTAGGTCATACTGATGCAGTAGGCCGATGACGACACTGAATTCTACTGCAAAGGGAAATGCCTGTGTTCTGCTTCGGAAAAAAAGGTCGGAGCTGATACTGACTTCACTGATGTATTCTGCTATACACCATCCCCGCCCCCACCACCAGGAAAGCAGGGAGGGGGGAGAGAGAGAGAGAGAGAGAGAGAGAGAGAGAGAGAGAGAGAGAGAGAGAGAGAGAGAGAGAGAGACAGAGAGACAGAGAGAGACAGAGAGAGAGACAGACAGACAGAGAGAGAGAGAGAGAGAGACAGAGACAGAGAGAGAGAGAGAGAATATGAACCCAAGCGGCTGCTTCACATAACACAAAGTCATTGTACCAACCACCTGTCGAGAAAAAAAAAAAAACATCCGCAGAATAGTCGTGCCCAAACAGCATCAGGTACTTAATAGGCCCCACCCTCAGAACTCTACACAGCAGAAGTCAGAAGCGAACCACTTCCTTTCCACACCATCATTCAATGGAACTCGCTTTGGAAAGAAAAAAAAACCCGCAGTAAGCCCCATACACAAACATTCCTGAGGAGTACCTGCACCAGATTTGCCACGTACGATAAGGTGACGTCAGTCTGCAGCTGATGCCACAAAGGCAGCTGAGGCCTACCCCCCCCCCCCCCCTCCTATCCCACTCTACTACGCCACTTTCTTCCAGCCCTCAACTCATCACTCGTTTCATGTTACTATTTACTTTTTCTTTCTTTCTTTCTTCTTTCTTTTCGGCTCGTGCAACGTCCAATTCTTCAAAAGTCACCCAGCTCATTAGAAAACAGATGCTGCCGCTGATGATATCAATTATGATGATGTTACTGCTGCCATGGCTGCTGCAGCTGTTGATGATGATGATAATAATAATGATGCCGATGCTGAAAATGTCCCTGCAGTGATGTGTCGCTACGATTCATATTACATCTTTTCGCTGTTTGTAGGGGGCTTTATCGGGTGAGAAAAGGAAGATGACGATGATGACGACATTGACTATTATGAAGATGATGACGATTAGGATAATGATAACGAAAACGACGACGATGATATCGACTGCTGACATAACTGGATTGCTTTTCAACCATCGATGATGACAAGACTTCTTTGCTGACTTCACATAGCAACATCAGTGACAACTCTGATGGCAGAAGCTTGAGCCTTCTGTTTATGTACACACCATGGCCTTGTACTTTCTGATAATGCACACAGCATGGCCCTGTACTTTCTGATTATGCACACAGCATGGCCCTGTACTTCCTGATAATGCACACAGCATGGCCCTGTACTTTCTGATAATGCACACAGCATGGCCCTGTACTTTCTGATAATGCACACAGCATGGCCCTGTACTTTCTGATAATGCACACAGCATGGCCCTGTACTTTCTGATAATGCACACAGTATGGCCCTGTACTTTCTCTTAATGTATACACCATGGCCCTCTACTTTCTCTTAATGTACACAGCATGGCCCTGTACTTTCTGATAATGCACACAGTATGGCCCTGTACTTTCTCTTAATGTATACACCATGGCCCTCTACTTTCTCTTAATGTACACACCATGGTCCTGTACTTTCTTTTAATGCACACACCTTGGCACTGTTCTTTCTGTTAATGTACACACCATGGCCCTGTACTTTCTGTTAATATACACACCATGGCCCTGTATTCTGTTAAATTACACACATGCCTGTACTTTTTTAATGCACACACCTTGGCCCTGTTCTTTCTGTTAATGTACACACCATGGCCCTGTACTTTCTGTTAATGTACACACCATGGCCCTGTACTTTATGTTAATGTACACAGCATGGTCCTGCACTTTATGTTAATGTACACAGCATGGCCCTGTACTTTCTGTTAATGTACACAGCATGGCCTTAAACCTTCTGATAATGCACACACCATGGCCCTGTACTTTCTGTTGAATGTACACAGCATGGCCCTGTACTTTCTGTTAATGTACACAGCATGGTCTTAAACCTTCTGATAATGCACACACCATGGCCCTGTAATTTCTGTTAATGCACACAGCATGGCCTTAAACCTTCTGATAATGCACACAGCATGACTCTATACCTTCTGTTGATGTACACAGTAGGATTTAAACCTGTTGTAGTTGACCATGATGTGAGACAAACACTTTACAGCAGACTCCATGGAAACCTTGTTCAGAGATGTCCCACCTGATGTGATCTTTGAATTTCTGACAGAAAGTAACATTCTTCATCTGATCTAACATTTCACAGAGGAAAGATTTTAAACAAAATTTCAGGTTGTGTTCTTAGAAGGTGTGTTTGAAATGGTTGTGTGAATGAGGTTTTTGTTTTAAATAATGACTTGAGAGTTGACTTCAACGTGGTGACAGCCCTGATATGACCCTTCGCGGTCGGCTTGGCTATACCTTACCATATTGCACACCACACGACCCTAACTGTTTTTATAATAAACAAAACTTGGTCCTAAACCTTTTGGTGACGAAAGCACCATGGCACTGAACATTTTGATAATGCACACAACGTGGTCATAACCCTTTTACGATGCACATATCATGACCCTAAACCATTTATTAACTCAAACACCATGGCCCGAATCTCTTAATATTGCACGTCCCTGGGTCCTGAATCTTTTGATAATGAACACGGACTGGTTCTGAACCTTTCCATAACACACACACACCAAGGTCTTAAATCTTTTGATAATGCATAGAGCAGGGCCTGAACCTGTAAATATTTTATACTTCGTGGTCCTAAACCTTGTGATAATGAACACACCGTGGCCCTGAACCTATTGATAATGCTCCCAACACGACGCTAAATATTTTGCTATTGTATACGACATAACTCTAAACCTTTTAATGAAGCACACACACCATGGCCACAAAACACTAGATAATTCATACATCATGGCCCTGAACCTTCTGATAACACACACAACATGGCCCTGAATCTTTTGGTAATGCATATAACAGGACCCCAAACCTTTTACTAACAAACACAGCATGGCCCTGAATCTTTTGGTAATGCATATAACGGGACCCCAAACCTTTTACGAATAAACACAGCATGGTCCTTAACCTTTCAGTAACACAATGAGAAATGCTTGATATACTTCAACAATGCACACAGCGGGGCTCTAAAGGTTTCGATCATGCACGTAGTAAGGCCCAAGCATTTAAATAACTAACACAAGATAGGTCTAAACCTTTTGATAATGCACCAAACATAGACCTAAACTTTTTGATAATGGACAAACCGTGGCTCTGCACCTTTTGACAATGAACAAACCGTGGCTCTGCACCTTTTGACAATGAACAAACCGTGGCTCTGCACCTTTTGACAATGGACAAACCGTGGCTCTGCACCTTTTGACAATGGACAAACCGTGACTCTGCACCTTTGACAATGAACAAACCGTGGCTCTGCACCTTTTGACAATGGACAAACCGTGACTCTGCACCTTTTGACAATGAACAAACCGTGGCTCTGCACCTTTTGACAATGGACAAACCGTGACTCTGCACCTTTTGACAATGAACAAACCGTGGCTCTGCACCTTTTGACAATGAACAAACCGTGGCTCTGCACCTTTTGACAATGAACAAACCGTGGCTCTGCACCTTTTGATAATGGACAAACCGTGGCTCTGCACCTTTTGACAATGGACAAACCGTGACTCTGCACCTTTTGACAATGAACAAACCGTGGCTCTGCACCTTTTGACAATGAACAAACCGTGACTCTGCACCTTTTGACAATGAACAAACCGTGACTCTGCACCTTTTGACAATGAACAAACCGTGACTCTGCACCTTTTGACAATGAACAAACCGTGACTCTGCACCTTTTGATAACGAACAAACCGTGGCTCTGCACCTTTTGATAACGAACAAACCGTGACTCTGCACCTTTTGACAAGGAACAAACCGTGGCTCTGCACCTTTTGATAACGAACAAACCGTGGCTCTGCACCTTAGGACAACGAACAAACCGTGACTCTGCACCTTTTGATAATAAACAAACCGTGACTCTGCACCTTTTGATAATAAACAAACCGTGACTCTGCACCTTTTGATAATGAACAAACCGTGGCTCTGCACCTTTTGACAATGAACAAACCGTGACTGCACCTTTTGATAACGAACAAACCGTGGCTCTGCACCTTTTGATAACAAACAAACCGTGGCTCTGCACCTTTTGACAATGAACAAACCGTGACTCTGCACCTTTTGATAACAAACAAAGCGTGACTCTGCACCTTTTGATAATGAACAAACTGTGACTCTGCACCTTTTGATAACAAACAAACCGTGACTCTGCACCTTTTGATAACAAACAAACCGTGACTCTGCACCTTTTGACAAGGAACAAACCGTGGCTCTGCACCTTTTGATAACGAACAAACCGTGGCTCTGCACCTTAGGACAACGAACAAACCGTGACTCTGCACCTTTTGATAATAAACAAACCGTGACTCTGCACCTTTTGATAACAAACAAACCGTGACTCTGCACCTTTTGATAACAAACAAACCGTGACTCTGCACCTTTTGATAACAAACAAACCGTGACTCTGCACCTTTTGATAACAAACAAACCGTGACTCTGCACCTTTTGATAATGCAGTCAACACGGCCCTAACCCTTTTAATGGATCACACACCATGGCCCTAAACCGTCTAATAATTCGCATACTATGGTCCTGAACCTTTCCATCATATGCACGTAACTGGGCTCTAAGCCTTTTGACCATGTACGTAGCCGGACTCTGAACCTTTCGATAATGAACATACCATGGCTTTTAACCTTCTGATAATGAACATAACATGGCTTTTAACCTTCTGATAATGCAGCACAACACGGCTTTGAACTTCTGATAACGCACACAAAGAGCCCTTTTTTTCCCTTCTCTTCAATCTCCTCATCCTCTTTGTCTTCTCTTCTTTGTGTCCTTGTTTGTATTCTTCTACCCCTCGTTCCTCTTCGTCTTATTGTTCTCCCCCTCCTTCTCCTCCTCCTCCTCCTACTTCCTCTCCTTTTTCCTCTTCCCAATCTTCACGCACCTCCTCCTCCTCCTCATTCTTCCTCCTCCTCACGATTCTCCTTCTCACCTTTCCAGGCGGTAGGTAACATGCTCAACCTTCAATCGTCTGGGGTCAGGGTTGAACCGTGACCCTGATGTCCAATGCACCCAGTGACTGGCTGACCTGCCGGAGGGATTTCCAGTTCACTGAAGAAGCAGTGTGAGGAATGTGGAGAGGACTATGGTGGCAGGAGTTGAACTGAGCAGTGGTACTCTTCACACTCGGGTGGACACAACTAGTTGCCCTCCCACTCTGTCCATTAACCAACAATGTGGCTCTTTTGGAGAATTCTGTATTGGCTTTGCTTTGGGTGCTTGTTTATCACTGCACTCATCAAGAGAATTCGCTTGCAAGAGTGGAATGCCCGGATGGACAGGCTGTCCGGAAGTAGTCTCGTCACTACACCGAATTTCCTCTGTCTGTCGTCATTATCGTCTACGTCATCGTCATCGTCATCACTGGCGTCGCCGTGTAAGATCACATGTGATTCATGTCTCCCCTGGCTCAGCAAGGTCAGAACGTGACGTAGGCACGCACGTGTTTTGTGTTAGTGGCGCACTCGTGAGCAATCAGCGGCACTGGTAACATATTGGCGGAAATGGACAGAGGGGAAGGAAAGAGAGAGTGGAGGAGAAGGGAAGGAATGAGAGAGAGAGAGAGAGAGAGAGAGAGTGAGAGAGAGAGAGAATACCATACTGCAAGGGCGGGGGGGGGGGGGGGGGCACTGAAGAGTGGCCAAAACGTCGTTCTGCTGTGACCTCTTTCTCTATTTGCTGCTGCGTCCCTTTGACTACCGATCTGATTTCCTCCAGGTAAATGAAATGCTTCCGCCATCTTGGCAACATTTGACGGTTGATTTATTGACACACATGGGCCTGCTTTGCTGAATCGGTAAGGAACGTGTTCACGTGAGCATAACAGACATGCAGAGCGTAATTAAAGCTGTCTGAAAATGCACTCCCCACCATCAGTGAAGCGGCTGAAGTCTTCATCATCAGCATCGCACTCAGAATCGTGGGTTATAGAATTATAACACCCACCCTCCAGTTACACAGTCCTGCACTCCCAACAGGTGAACAACGGTCTCATCAGCTACCAATCACGGGAGAGTTTATAGAATCTGGCAAACGAGGTTGCCTGACACGTGCATCATTACTAAATAAAAAGAAATAATAAAAAAAAAAAACACCATTAAATCTAAACAACTCAGTTTCTTCATTCAGCCTCTTTCCATTTAAGGTCCATCTTCGATCCAAACATGATAACTCTTATCTTTAAGGCTTAGGGGTCCAAAACGAAATTCTGTCTGATTATGTTCAGTCATGATATTTTCCCGTAAACACCTGAAATGATCACGTTCTCTGTCATTGGCAGACGAAGTGGTCAGAATTCAAACTCTCCACTAGTTTGACCGACAGTCAAGCTGAGCTTTCACCCTTTTTCTTTCCCCCGAATCACACACACACACAAACATACACACGTACGCACGCACGCACGCCCGCACGCACGCACGCACAAACACACACACACACACACACACACACACACACACACACACACACACACACACACACATCACACACACAACACACACACACACACACACACACACACACACACACACACACACACACACACACTGCTGCTGGTCCTTCTGGTCCTGTAACCTTTCACTCCGAATCCTGATTTCTATCAAAGCGAGGCGTGTTTCACCATCAGTAGCACCACTTGTTTGTCATGAATTCTCAGGATCTGACAGGTTACCCAGGGGTGCACGCGCATGGTTTACGCCTGCCTCGTGACAGTAACAGTGCCAGGTCCAACGTGTATCTGCAGTTTATGACCACTCAAAGGCAACGCTGCTGGAACGGTGTTTGTTTTCGCTTTTTATTTCTTTTTCACGCACTCTTCACTGTGAGGGCCGTTTCAATAAATCAGTTACAGACTGTGCTGCTACGAAATCTCTCTGAAGTCGCTGAGTGGCAAGAAACCCGAGAGATGTCGCGGTCTTGATCGCATGCAAACTGAGTTCTGGTGAAGAGAACGGGAGTAGTCCACCTTGTCTGCGTATTTCATAGGACTGTGTAATACAGCAGCAGCTGTTACGAATTAAAAAAGATTTTAAAGCTGCTTCACTGTACGTACGGAGCCAAATTTCAGCCGGCAAAGGGATAACGCGCCCCTCACACACTGCCGTCATTACGTACCTGACACTGTACACGGCACGAGGCAGCCAGACATGGTGTGGGATGGCTGTGATGTCTGAAGCATGAACACAGGGCTTACAGGATGGAGGGGATGACCGGAAGTGCGCAGCAGTCCTTCCAGAATTAAAAAAGTAATGTACTCAACATGGCCATGACCTCCCGATAATGCATGAAATGGCTTTTCACTTTGTATGATGCTAACAAAATAGCCCCTTCTTTCGTTCGCTTCAGTCCCCCCCCCCCCCCCCTCCCCTTTTTTCTCTTCTTTTTCTCCTCCTTGTTTGTATTCTTCTGCTCCTCATTTATTCATCATCATTATACCCATCGCCCCAGGTGGAGCATAGGCCATCGACGGCCCTCCGCCATCACACTCTGTTCTGGGCTGTTCTGGTCATTCCAGTCCAGTTGGTCCCTAGTTGCTTCAGCTCCGCCTCAGTGTCTCGCCTCCAGCTGTTGCGAGGCCGGCCTCTCTTCCTCTTTCCCTGCGTGTTCATTGCTCGTCATTTTTTCGATCTCCCCCTCCTTTTCCTCCTTCTACTTCCTTCTTTCCTCCTCCTCCCCTCCCCCCCCCCTAATTCCTCCTCCTCCTCTTCTTCTTTCTTCCTCCTCTCCCTCTTCCCGCTCATCCTCCTCCCTCACGTTATGACCAACATCCCTACCATCCATTCACCTGATTTCATTCACCTGGGGTCAGGGTTTGAACCGTGAACCTGACGTGCAACGCACCCGGTGACTGGCTGACCTGCCCTTGTGGTTTCCAGCTCACTGAAGAAGTGGTCTGAGGAACGTGAGGAGAACTTTGGAGAAAGAGGGTGAACTAAGTGGTGTTCTTCACACTAGGATGGGCACAAGTAGCTCCCCCTACATTCTGTCCATTAACCGCTAACCAGGCTGCTTTGGGAATTCTCTGTTTGCTTTGCTGTGGGTACTTGTTTAACCCCTCACACATCAAAGGAATTCCGTCCAAGAGTGGAATGCCGTGAAGGACAGGCTGTCCGGAAGTAGTCTCGTCACTACACGGGATTTCCTCTGTCTGTCGTCATTATCGTCTACGTCATCGTCATCACTGACGTCGCCGTGTAAGGTCACATTGCTCTCCATGTGATTCATGTCTTCCCCAGCTTAGCAAGTCCAGAACGTGACGTAGGCACGCACGTGTTTTGTGTTAGTGGCGCACTCGTGAGCAATTAACGGTACTGGTAATACATCGGCGGAAATGGACAGAGAGAGAGAGAGAGAGAGAGAGAGAGGACATTACTGCAATACTCTTCCAGAGACATGTCCATGTGCACGGAACTCAAGTGCGTGCAAACACCTTCTCCACTCTGTGTAAGAACCAGCCCACCATCGCCAAATCGCACAATGACATCAGAAAGCTCACTGGTGGGGTTTCACCCCACTACTGTCCTAACACAGTTTGGTCCAAGACGTTAACCACAGTGCCACAGCTACTGGTCTACCTGTGGGTAGGCTGACCACCTTTGCTGACAGCCAAGACGTTAACCATAGTGCCACAGCTACTGGTCTACCAGTGGGTAGGCTGACCACCTTTGCTGACAGCCAAGATGTTAACCATAGTGCCACAGCTACTGGTCTACCAGTGGGTAGGCTGACCACCTTTGCTGACAGCCAAGATGTTTCGAGCACTTAGAACACGAACTGGAGTTCCATTCCTGAGGGGCTCTGTTTGTACGTTTGTTTGTCTGTCTTTGTCTGTCTTTCTCTCTCTCTCTCTCTCTGTCTCTCCATCTCTCTCTCTCTCTCTCTCTCTCTCTCTCTCTCTCTCTCTCTCTCTCTCTCCTTTCTCTCGAATATGTGGTGGAAAAAGATTTTTTCTTTCATTTGTTGATTAGTTAATTTCAACCAGTCAGAAAAGCCTGTGTGCAAATTAAAACATTTATAACTTACAACAGTTTTGTGTATAATGGCGCGTGCAAATAAAAAATGAGCATGTTAAAGGAGATGGGATTTAAAACAGCCTGCACCCTTTTGCCACGAACACACATTGGTTTCATTTTCACATCACAGATCGTTCTCTAACAGTTCTTTGATCGTCCACATAGTTCTTCAATGTCAGGCGGAAAACGGAAAGGTTCGAGGGACGGGGGGAAGGGGGGGGGGAGCGGGGGGGGGGGGGGCGAAGGAGGAGACATGGGGTTTAA
>CM065739.1:53194790-53204790 GCA_033310375.1 Conus canariensis
AGCTTCCAAGCCAAAGTGATCGCCACTGAGATTGTAGCGAGGAGGTTCGTACGCTCCTCTGCCTATAATCTGATCAAGAAAAGGCTTTCGGTTTCCCCCATCAGGGAAGAAGAGGACCAGATCCTTAAAGGCAATGGCAGAGGCAGCTCATCAGAGGTCCAGCTGGATCTGGTCGAGGAGGAACAAAAGTAAAATCCATACGGCTTAACTTTCCCAAGTTACAACAGGTATCTGGCAGGTCAGTGGCAGACATCCACCATGAGGCAATTTGGCCTTGAAGCGCCTGATCGTCCTTCAGACGCAGGTCCGAATCCAGGCAGTCCTGGCGGAAAGGCATCAGAGTCATGATCTGAGTGCGGCTCTCCCCCCTAACGAATGTAAGGAGTTAAAAGGCGAATCATTTGCATGAGGGGTGGGCAGGGGTCTCATACTGAACAAAAGGGGAAGGGGGGGGGGGGGGAGTTGCGTGCCGAAAAAGGTGCGGGTGGGAAGTGGGAGGCCACATAATGAAACAGGAAAAGAAGGTCAAATACTGAAGAGAAAAAAGACTACCGAAAAGCGGGAAAAGTCATATATTGCAAAAGGAAAAAAAAAAGAGGTCACATACAGAAAAGGGGGTGGGGAGGAGGGCAGGACCACATGCTGAAAAAGTGAATGAAAAAAGGTCACACAGTGAAAAAGCATCGAACACCAAAGGAACTATGTACATACAATTTATCACACAGTGGCTGATTTTTTAACGTCCTTAAGACGGACAAGACTGCGCAGAGAGCGTCAACCATTCTGCCTTATTTATCACTCTCAGGTAATAAAAAATAGTGAAAATCTATGATGAAAAAACTTCGCAACCAGGAAAAAAAGAATTAAAAGGCCTTATGGTAGTGTCCACTGTGACCAGTGTGTTCCTGTCATCACCTGGTGTCCACTGTGGCCAGTGTGTTCCTGTCTCATCACCTGGTGTGCACTGTGGCCAGTGTGTTCCTGTCTCATCACCTGGTGTCCACTGTGGCCAGTGTGTTCCTGTCTCATCACCTGGTGTGCACTGTGGCCAGTGTCTTCCTGTCTCATCACCTGGTGTCCACTGTGGCCAGTGTGTTCCTGTTTCATCACCTGGTGTCCACTGTGACCAGTGTGTTCCTGTCTCATCACCTGGTGTCCACTGGGGCCAGTGTCTTCCTGTCTCATCACCTGGTGTCCACTGTGACCAGTGTGTTCCTGTCTCATCACCTGGTGTCCACTGTGGCCAGTGTGTTCCTGTCTCATCACCTAGTGTCCACTGTGGCCAGTGTGTTCCTGTCTCATCACCTGGTGTCCACTGTGGCCAGTGTGTTCCTGTCTCATCACCTGGTGTCCACTGTGGCCAGTGTGTTCCTGTCTCGTCACCTGGTGTCCACTGTGGCCAGTGTGTTCCTGTCTCGTCACTGGTGTCCACTGTGGCCAGTGTGTTCCTGTCTCGTCACCTGGTGTCCACTGTGACCAGTGTGTTCCTGTCTCGTCACCTGGTGTCCACTGTGGCCAGTGTGTTCCTGTCTCGTCACCTGGTGTCCACTGTGGCCAGTGTGTTCCTGTCTCGTCACCTGGTGTGCACTGTGGCCAGTGTGTTCCTGTCTCGTCACCTGGTGTCCACTGTGACCAGTGTGTTCCTGTCTCGTCACCTGGTGTGCACTGTGGCCAGTGTGTTCCTGTCTCATCACCTGGTGTCCACAGTGACCAGTGTGTTCCTGTCTCGTCACCTGGTGTCCACTGTGGCCAGTGTGTTCCTGTTTCGTCACCTGGTGTCCACTGTGGCCAGTGTGTTCCTGTCTCGTCACCTGGTGTCCACTGTGGCCAGTGTCTTCCTGTCTCGTCATCTGGTGTCCACTGTGGCCAGTGTGTTCCTGTCTCGTCACCTGGTGTCCACTGTGGCCAGTGTGTTCCTGTCTCATCACCTGGTGTCCACTATGGCCAGTGTGTTCCTGTCTCATCACCTGGTGTCCACTGTGGCCAGTGTGTTCCTGTCTCATCACCTGGTGTCCACTGTGGCCAGTGTGTTCCTGTCTCATCACCTGGTGTCCACTGTGGCCAGTGTGTTCCTGTCTCATCACCTGGTGTCCACTGTGGCCAGTGTGTTCCTGTCTCATCACCTGGTGTCCACTGTGGCCAGTGTGTTCCTGTCGCATCACCTGGTGTGCACTGTGGCCAGTGTGTTCCTGTCTCATCACCTGGTGTCCACTGTGGCCAGTGTGTTCCTGTCTCATCACCTGGTGTGCACTGTGGCCAGTGTGTTCCTGTCTCATCACCTGGTGTCCACTGTGGCCAGTGTGTTGCCGTCTCATCACCTGGTGTCCACTGTGGCCAGTGTGTTCCTGTCTCATCACCTGGTGTGCACTGTGGCCAGTGTGTTCCCGTCTCATCACCCGGTGTCCCCGGGACCAGGCTGCTTCCAATTCAGTAGTGGGGCGACCATCCCCAGCTCGGCGGGTCCCCGGGTGGCGGATAGGGAATGGCCCTCAGATATGGGGGTTAGCTGCGATATAAGTCAGGCTTGCCTGGCAGAATAAGCAGTCCCGGACCAACTGGCGATGTTCCTACCAGGATGGGGTGGGTCAACAGGTGGCACTGTTGTCCTCACTGAAATACCCCATGTGTCCTATGACGGGCTCATCATGCAGTCAAGAGGCGCGGTATAACCTCTAGCCCCGGGGTGGGATCCCCGGAGAAACAATCCCCCCTGTGCTCACAGGGCAGGACGCACGGGCCATGAGCTAAGGGTGAGGCATCCCGAAAGAAAACTCCAGCTGAAGACGGAGGTATCGGGCCACTGGCGCAGCTTAAACCACGATACCACGCATATACGCTTCCATGATGATGCAGTCCACAGAATTTCGATGTGGCGCTCGACCTTCGGAGACCCGCCGGGGAGGTCGGGAGCCGGGCCCTATGCCTCAAAGGGGCCCACCCCAAGCGGTCGGTGGTCAGACAAAGAAATTCTGCATGTCAATGCGACGAAGAAGGAGACCTCATCCTCCTGCTAATGCCAAGCAAACAGTACCACCCAGAATGCTCAACATTCTCCAGTGGAATGCAGAAGGGGTGCATAAAAAGAAACTTGGCTTGGCAGAAAGGATGCATCAAGAAAATATTGATATCGCATGTGTCCAAGAGACACATTTGACCGTAAACCATCGCTTTCAAGTGAGGGGTTACGAGACCATCAGGTTGGATCGTGAGGAAAGAAACAAAGGAGGGGTGCTTATCTTGGTGCGGAATTCCATCGCCGCACAAGAACTCAAGATCAACACCAATCAACAGGCAGAGATCCAAGGGATTGATATAGTCCTTAAGGAACGCAACATCAGGATCTACAATGTCTATTGCCCTCAAGATCGTGATCTTTCCCTCACATACATGAACATCCCAGACAACAACTGCGTGGTGGTGGGTGATTTTAACAGTCACTCAGAGAGATGGGGCTATGAGGAGACGGACAAGAGAGGCGAAGAAGTTGAGGATTGGGAGATTGACACACATCTTCATCTCATCAACCAAGAAGATGATGAACCCACCTTTTACTCTAGACGCTGGATGACCACATCAACACCAGATCTAGCGTTCGCCACCAACGACCTGTTCGTCAGGACCACAAGAACAGTCCTCAACCAGCTTGGAGGAAGTGACCACAAGCCCGTCAAACTCTCTATCAACCTCAACTTACAGTGTCCACAAGCAAAGTGTTTTCCCCGCTGGAATTACAGAAAGGCGGACTGGACTCTCTTCGAGACCCTCACAGATGCACACACAAAGCCAATCAACATCAGGCAGAAGGACTCAAACAAGATGGTTCGAGACTTCACAAAGGCCGTCTTGAAAGCTGCTACAGAATCCATCCCAAGAGGAGCACGTAAAGACTACAAGCCCTACTGGACGGAGGAACTCCAGAATCTGGAAGATGCTGTTACGGAAGCCAGGGACAGAGCAGAAAAGCAGCCATCACTGGAGAATAACATAGCGCTGAAGGAAGTAACTGCCAGATACATGCTGTCCTGCGCACAAGCTGCAAGAAAAAGCTGGCAAGAGAAAACTGAAAGCCTAAATCTCGACAGGGATGGCAGCAAGCTGTGGAAACTGGCTAGAACCCTCTGTAATGAAACAACAAGTCACACCACTATAACAATACAAGAGAATGGAAATTACCTCTCTGGAAAGAAAGCAGCAGACCACTTCATAGACGTCTATGAAAACATCAGCAATCTGGAAGTCCCTCCTGAACATAGAGCTGCAGTGCACAGGGCCCAAGATGAACTTCATGAGGAAGAGCCCCAAGAGGAAGTCATGACCACAGCTTTCACAGAGAAAGAGCTGGAGGAAGCGTTGCAGAGCCTCAACCTGAAGAAGTCACCTGGACCAGACGGAATCACAAATGAAATGATTCTGCATCTTGGGATGAAGAGCAAGGCAGTCCTTCTAAAAATCTTTAACTCCAGCTGGAAGACAGGATCAGTACCACAGTGTTGGAGGGAAGCAGACATGATCCCCATTCACAAAAAGGGAAAGGACAAGTCGAAGGCTGACAGCTACAGACCCATCAGCCTTACAAGCTGCTTAGGGAAGCTGATGGAGAGACTTGTCAACACAAGGCTTGTCTGGCACCTTGAGGAGCATCAGCTGCTGAGCCCTGAACAGGCAGGCTTCCGCCAACACAGATCAACAGAAGACCAGATCACATTCATCACGCAAAGCATTGAGGACGCTTTCCAAGAAAAGAAGAACACGCTTGCTGTCTGGATTGACATGGAGAAGGCGTTCGACAAAGTCTGGAAGGACGGACTTAGGCTCAAACTACGGCGATGTGGTGTGTCTGGGAGGATGTACACCTGGATCAGCCAGTACCTACACAATCGCCAAGCCCGAGTCAAGATTCAGGGCCAGAAAAGCAAGAAGAAGGTGCTGAGACAGGGAGTACCACAAGGAGGAGTCCTTTCGCCAACGCTGTTCCTCATCTTCATAGATGACATCGTCAGAGAACTGCCAAAAGGGGTCAGAGGAGCGATCTACGCAGATGACCTGGTGCTTTGGTGCTCTGAAGAGTACACCACCACAGCACAGGTACGCCTCCAGACTGCGCTCAACAAGATCAGCGACTGGACCAAGGAATGGCTTGTCTCTGTCAACTCAAGCAAAACAACCTACACAGTCTTCAGCCTATCCAGCAAGAAGCAAGAGGCGAAGCTGACACTGAACAACCAAAGGCTTGCAGAGGAACCCACACCTACCTACCTGGGAGTGACCTTTGACCGCAGGCTCACTTGGAAACAGCAGATCACCAGATGCTGTAGCAAGGCCAAGTTGAGACTGGCGATCATGAGGAAACTTGCGGGGACGGACTGGGGGGCTGACGAACGTATCCTGAAGAGACTCTATACAGGGAGAGTCCGACCTGTAGTTGAGTACGGGACGTCAGCATGGGCATCAGCTGCAAAATCTAACCTCAACCACCTCAATAAGATACAGAACCAAGCTCAGCGTGTCATAATTGGCGCCATGAGATCCACCCCAATCCTGAAGATGGAAGAGACCACTGGGCTACAGTCATTGGAGGACAGAAGGGACACAAAGATCCTCATCCAAGCAGCAAAATTCAAACGCCTTGAAAACCATCCAATGAACAACAGAATGAGCAGACCCACCAAGAGCCGGTTGAAAAGAGGCAGCTTCATCCGCCAGTCAAGACGCCTTGAAAGACAAACCCCAGTCTTGATGGAACATAAAGCAAAGCCTATCCCGGCAAATGTCACCCACCCATCTTGGAAGAGGCAGGTGTTCCCAACAGTCGTCACCAGCATTCCCGGAGTGGAGAAGAGAGGAATACAGTCAGACACCCAAAGGAAGGCCCTGGCCATGGAGTACATCTGCAACCAGTATCCCCAGGAAGACTGGACCCATGTCTTCACAGATGGCTCCGCCACAGAGGCAACGAGGGATGGTGGAGCTGGAATCTTCCTCCGATACAAAGACGGAGATGAAGAAATTGCAATTCCAACAGGAAAATACTCCACCAACTTCCGAGCTGAGCGAGAAGCCCTCTGTGAGGCAGCCACAACAGTCTTGCAGAACTCCAAAAGAACAACAGGGCAGGTGGTGGTCTTCTCTGACGCTCTCTCCGTGCTCCAAGCCCTCAAGAACTCCCGCTGCAAAGAACAGAACCATATCACTTCAGCCCTTGTTGCCCTGAGTGCCAGAGTGGAGAAAGTGGTGATACAATGGGTACCAGCACACTGTGGCATCAGAGGCAACGAAAAAGCGGACATTCTGGCAAAAGATGGTGCACAGAAGGAGCAGGCCAACAACCTGGTGTCATACGTACGATGAAATTAAGACAATCATCAAGGCACAACAAGGAATAAAATGGCGCCTCCTGCATCCCAAATACAACCCAGAAGACATACCATTTGCTGGGACGACGGGAACAGGTCAAGATCTTCCGCCTGAGGACTGGACACAATCGCCTGCTCCACCACATGCACACAAAATTTGGCATTGGACAGAGTGGAGAGTGCCCTTGTGGTGAGGGACCAATGACAACTGACCACATCCTTCAAGTCTGTACGACGTATGCAGCATCCAGGAGAAAGTACTGGCCAACACCGACAGCAGTGGAAGCCAAGCTGTACGGCACCCTGGAGGAGCTGCGACGGACGGCAGCCTTCATCGAGGACACCGGGCTGCTCATCTAACGGGATGGCGAACGAGGAAGAAGAAGAAGACCCGGTGTCCACTGTGGCCAGTGTGTTCCTGTCTCATCACCTGGTGTGCACTGTGGCCAGTGTGTTCCTGTCTCATCACCCGGTGTCCACTGTGGCCAGTGTGTTCCTGTCTCATCACCTGGTGTCCACTGTGACCAGTGTGTTCCTGTCTCATCACCTGGTGTCCACTGCGGCCAGTGCGTTCCTGTCTCATCACCTGGTGTCCACTGTGACCAGTGTGTTCCTGTCTCATCACCTGGTGTCCACTGTGGCCAGTGTGTTCCTGTCTCATCACCTGGTGTCCACTGTGGCCAGTGTGTTCCTGTCTCATCACCTGGTGTGCACTGTGGCCAGTGTGTTCCTGTCTCATCACCTGGTGTCCACTGTGGGTAGTGTGTTCCTGTCTCATCACCTGGTGTCCACTGTGGCCAGTGTGTCCCTGTCTCATCACCTGGTGTCCACTGTGGGCAGTGTGTCCCTGTCTCATCACCTGGTGTCCACTCCGGGCAGTGTGTTCCTGTCTCATCACCTGGTCGCAAGCTTAGAACAAACAAGCTGGCATGTCATACCTTCAGTCGCAACCCGGGGAAAACAAAAGGCGTAACAGAGTTTCCAGACCAAAGTGAGCAGAATGGTCAACAAAGACGGAAAAACAGAAGAAGACAGAAACAAAAATTGGCAGAGTCCAACAGAGTGACAGAAACGAGAAACTTAATAGCCCAGAACTTTCAGGAGGCGGAGCTATGGTAACAAGAATCATCGTAGGAAACAGCAGTGTTACAGTAAGTAAGCTGGCCGACTTCACGCTGACTATGTACACATACATCTCGGTGATACAAGGAATGTCTGTGGCAGGCCCATCGCCAGCCTGCTAGTGCCACTTGCTATCTGCTGTGGAACTGTCTGTACTCTCTATCTCTGGCTGGTTTCTTTTTACCGCTGGTCTACCCCCAATTTCTATCTGACTCATCTGTCCTACCGATGATAACGTGAGCTGAGAGAGGCAGCAAGAGACAGGAAGGGAAGGAGGGTCAAAGTTAGAGAGGGAGAGAGCGCGGGGGAGAGAGGGGGTGGAGGAAGGGAGAGAGGAAGACAGATGGAGGAAGGGAGGGAGACAGAGGGAGGGAGGAAGGCTGGGGGAGAGAGGAGAGAGGGAGAGGGGGAGGGAGGGAAGGAGGGATGGAAGGAGAGGGAGTGAGAGGAAGGGGCGAAGGGAGGGAAGAAGAGGGAGAGGGAGGGAGACAGACAGACAGACAGACAGAGGCGCACACAAAGACAGACACAGAGAGGGAGGGTGGGGGTAGGGAGGGACAGAAAGGGAGGGAGAGAGATAGATAGATAGAGACAGACAGACAGAGACAGACAGAGACTGAAGGAGAGACAGGCAGGTAGACAAAGACAGGTACACAGATAAACGCACACTGAGAAAGAAGAGACGCAGAGAGATGTAGAGGCGGAAGTGAGAAGGAAAAGAGACCGAGAGGGGAAGGAGTGTGTGTGTCAGAGAATGAGAGAGAGACAGACAGACAGAAGAGAGAGAGAGAGAGAGAGAGAGAGAGAGAGAGAGAGGCAAAGAGAGACAGGGAGGGAGGGAGGGAGGGAGAGAGAGAGAGAGAGAGTCAGACAGACAGACAGACAGAGACAGAGACAGAGATAACCACAGACAGACAGACCCAGTGTCGGACATCGTACTGGCAGTCCTCCCCAATACAAAGGAGGATGTCACAAGGAATGGACATACACAAGCCACAGAAGCCTCACGTCTGGCTCTGAAGAGAGAGAGAGAGAGAGAGAGGAGAGAGAGAGGAGAGAGAGGGCGAGAGAGAGAAAAATAGAAAGAGAGACGGAGACAGACACAGACAAAAAAAAAAAAAAAAAAACAGAGAGAGAGAGAGAGAGAGAGAGACAGACAGACAAAAAAAAAAGAAAAAAAAGAAACAGAGAGAGAGAGAGGATAGGACACGCTTAATCACAACACAATGAATCTTGATATGCGAGGGTTCTAGACAAGGCCACTTTCTTTTACTCTTATTTTAACCTTTAAGGATGAACTAGAGAGAAAGGGAGAGAGAGAAGGAGGGAGGGAGGGAGGGAGAGAGAGAGAGAGAGAGAGAGAAAGAGAGAGAGAGAGAGAGAAAAGAAGAAGAGAGACAGACAGAATGACAGACAGGCAAACAGATACAGAAAGAAAGAGAGGGACAGAGACGGGCGATAGGAGACACTAAGTCACTTTTCAGCAAATCTGTGCAAGGGTAGGAAATAAGGTCACTTTCTTTTAAATTAATCGAACCTTACCCTCAAAGGATTTGAGAGAGAGAGAGAGAGAGAGAGAGAGAGAGAGAGAGAGAGAGAGAGAGAGAGAGAGAGAGAGAGAGAAAGAGACAGACAGACATACAATGAGAGACAGAAAAAGAGACAAAGACAGAGAAAAAGAGCGAGGCAGACAGACAGACAGACAGACACTAGACAGGAAGACAGACTATCATATAATAGACAAACAGGCCTCGAGAGACGGAAATACAGAGGCAGCGCGAGCATGAGAGAGAGAGAGAGAGAGAGAGAGAGAGAGAGAGAGAGAAGAGAGACAGACAGACAGACAGACAGACAGAAGACAGAGACAGAGAGACAGACAGACAGAGACAGAGAGAGGGAGAGCGAGAAAGAGACAGAGACAGACAGACACACAGACAGACATCAGGTACACCCAAACCAGGTGGCCTCAAACCCAGACGCCACCAGTCACCTGCCGGCAAACATTGCTGAAACGATCTATGCAAACAGCTTCAGGTGCTTTACAGACCCGCACCCCCAAAACGGAGGACAGCCAGAAAGGAGAGAACCCCTTCCCTTCCTACACCATTGCTGAATTGAAATCGTTCTGGAGAGACATCCTACACCCAGACGTAAACATACCCAAAGAGTTGTTGCACTGGATCTTCGTCCTGCCCTTGGATATGATGTCAGTACTCACTCGAAGCACCAAGCCCTCACCCCTCCACCCCTCCCATTTAGATGTCCTCTCACTCTACCCCTGTTTATCCTCCCCACTCCTTCTATTCTCCCCTCCCTGCCCCAGCTCCTCAACACCCCCCCCCCCCCACCTTCCCCACCTCGATCCACAACGTGCCTCTCCTGTACTTATAGCTCTCTTCTGTGGCTCGTGTAACTTATTGTTTTACAAAGTACAGACAGCTAATTAGGAAGAAGAAGATGCGGTTACCACTGCAGGTTCTGCTCCGATGGTGATGCTGATGGCGATGACGATGATGATGACGATG
>CM065739.1:53214790-53219790 GCA_033310375.1 Conus canariensis
CGCTTTCCAGTTTGAAGCTTCCCGAACTGTGTGTGCTCTGTCTCTCCGTGTCTCCCTCTCCCCCCCTCCCCTGTCTCTTTCTCTCTATCTTTCTCTCACTCTGTCAGACTTCCTCTCCGGAGGTGAGGTCATCTCGTGGAGCTCGGATGATGACTCCACCATGCTGCCTCAAGGCATGCCCAGAAACCTGTCCTTGCGGAAACCACTGTGTCTCAGACTTTCCTGGAGAGTAAGTACTGTGTAAACGAAGTAGCATTCCGAGTCGGCTTTGTTGGGAGGTCACGAGGTGTGTCTTAACCACGCTCACCAACGTGAGTTTTCGCCAGTTCTTACGTAAACTCTGGAAAGTTCCGTCGAAGGACGTTGGACTGCCTCGGAGTATCTTTTCTTTCGCAACAGAAGTGTTTCAAATTTTCGGGAGAGTGTTTTGTCAAAAGATTATTTTTTCGGAGATATTTTACCCTCGAGTCCTTCGGTGAGATACTTGACAACGTTTTCAGTGATCGGTGTCGAAGAGAGATGTGTTGATGTTCCGATAACAGTGGCAGCGACACAGAGGGTATACTAACCATGGATGATGCGGATTTGATCGCCAAGATCGGGAAGAAAAGGTGAGTCTGTTTTGTCCTGCGCTATGTCACTTAACAGTCCCAGAAACACTTTGACACGATATTTCATTTAGAAAGGAAAGAGGTTAGTTACCGCCACAGATACAGACAAACAGATTACTGGACAACGTATTTTATTGTCATTACCAAAGAGGTCTTTTCAGTCCCAGAGAGAAGAGCGAGGGGAAAAAAAGGGGCAAGACATATCTAATGTCTATTCGGAAGACGTGGCCGATGCTACTTTGATTTCTGTTGGTTTTGACAATGTAAACAGCCCTGAAGTGTTCCGTGCGGGCGGCGAGGATGTAAACAACATGAACTGAAGCTAACCGCATATCACACACACACACACACACACACACACACACACACACACACACACTCTTACGTATTAAGCACATTCGCATGGTCCCACAGACACACACCCCGTCAGGTATTTGTGTCAAGTCATGGCACACACGGACAATGACAGGTGAAAGAACAAGCAGTCATATCCTTCCCACTTCCCCTCTTCTCCATCCTTTCCCACCGTCTACTATCACTTTTAGTGAACAGACGTTAATGAGACTGACAACAACGGGTGAGAGAACTTGAAATGAATGTAACCAGCCATTCTCCCCGAACGCTCTGATGTAGTATAAGTAATCACTGAATATTGCGTAATTTAAACACGCCAGGGGCCAGATTTGTCAGTGGTGCCCGTTTCATCTCAGCCACGTGTTAACTTTGAACCTATCATTGCCCGCCACGTCATAGTGTCAGGTGTCCGAAATAGAGAATGTAGCCAATCGTTGTCACCCAACACAGCCATACCGTTCCTGATCACCTGTCAGCTCCAGGAATCAAGTTACATGCTACGGAAAAAAAGTGTCACAATGACGCTACACATAGAATGTAGCTAATCGTTTCTAGTCCAACGGAACCACATCCCCATTGAAATAACATTCCCTCGCGTGTAACGATTGGTTAACAGGTTGTGACAGAAAGCAGTCGGTCAGTTTCAGTTATTCATCAAGGGTGTGTCACTTTGTAAGGACCAGCGCTGTACGCTACACCACATCTTCAAAGTTTAGAGACCTCAGTGTGCACGATTTATGAGCCAAACATCACCCCCACTCGGCCATTCAACCATTGTTAATTAACCAACCTTTATATTCCCCATACATGTGTGGGGCAGCAGACAGAAAGTAGCCAATCATACCCCCCCCCCCTTCCTCCCCAACGCAGCTACCCACCCGTTTTTCAACCGATCATTTAACGCAAAATATATATCCCACAGGTGAAATGTAGTCAATAATTTGCTAGCCAGCAGGTGGCACTGTACTACGGCGTGGGAAAAACACACAACACGTAAGAAGCGGGGTGCAGTGAAGGAGGTAGCCAAACATTCTCACGCCATCCACCCAATCAAAACACGTTTCGTAACAGTATGCTGAAGCAAAAACAAAACAAAAAACAAACAAACAAAAACTATCTTATTGCCCATTATTCTTACACAGGCCAGCTCCACCACTGGCTAAGTGTTAACCGATCAATTCATGCCAGGTGTTAGGTATAATGTGGCCAATCATCACGCCCTATCCACACTGTTCAATCTTTGTGTGCCAGGTAATATTGTGGTTTTGAGACTCCGCAGCGGTCAGGTCATTCTGAAATCTCACACCCCCCTCCCATCACACAACCCCCCGCCCATCCCGTCCTCCTTAACGATTTGTAACTAGGTATTACACGCCACGTGACAAAATGGCACGTGGAAAATAAGCCCAATCATTTCCCCCATGGATACCACACCCCTAACTGCCACTGAACTAATAATTACACGCCCCGTACTAATCAGTGTAGCGCGACTGAAAGCGGTGGATAGAAGCCAACCGACTATGTGCCCCAAACTCACATCATCAGTACACCATCAGAAGGACGTAGCCAATGATACACACTTGCTCAGTCCAGCACGGCTTTATACCAGTGTTCATCAATCATGATATCACCCGCTTGTTTGTAGTGTGCGGGGACCGAAAGGCTGCAGCCATTTTACTTCTCCTGGCCCTCCTCCGATAGCTAACGACTCTCGCCACGTAGCTGCAAAGCTCGCGGGAAAAATGCAGCCAATCATGTTCGCCCATTACCAGCCGCTGCCTATTATCCAATCATCACGCGCCATTTAGCACAAAGGCGCGGGAAGAACCTGGCGGCGAACATTCTCGCGGCGCTCCTCACACTCTGCTTCCTATCATTATCGTCCAATCATTACACGCTACGTGTTGTTTAAGGACGAGAAGAATGTCGTCAATTATATCACCAGAATCAACTGTTGCTATTATTGTTATTATTATTATTATCATTATTATTATTATTATCCACTCCTTACAAACTACGTCACGATAGGGTGCAGGGGAATGTGGGGCACTCATACCCGTTCAACAGCCAACACTGATAGAATCGGTGCTGATGCCGGCAACAGACAACTTGAATGTCTTGCCTGGCTGTGAAGCACGTGGTGCCTTCGGTGACATTTACTGACTTAAAGGTAAACTGATTAAGTTCTTTTCCCGGTTTAACTCTCCCTCTCTCTCTCTCTTACTGTCTCTCTCTATCTCTCTATCTCTCACTCTCTCTCTCTCTCTCTCAAATCAGAGACATGCTTCTCAAACACACGCAGAGGCATCTGACTCATGCTCTCTCTCTCTCTCTCTCTCTCTCTCACACACACACACACACACACACACACACACACACACACACAGAGGAGTAGCTAATGGTAATAAAATACCTAAGCGTCACACGTCAGCTCTCTCTCTCTCTCTCTCTCTCTCTCTCTCTCTCTCTCTCTCTCTGTATGCAAGGTATGTTAGGGTATGAAAGCCTCAGTACGCACCAGATTGTATGCTTGTATTCCTCTCCGCATGTGCACGTGTATGTTTGTGTATGTGCATGGTGCGGGCTTGCGCATGTGTGTGTGAGGGGTGGGGGGGGGAGGTGTGTGTGTGTGTGTGTGTGTGTGTGTGTGTGTGTGTGTGTGTGTGTGTGTGTGTGTGTGTGTGCGTGCGTGCGTGTGTGTGTATGTGCGTTTTGATGTGATGTTCATGAGGGCGCGCGCACACGCACGTGTTTGCGAAAATGTGGGGGAGGGGGGGGGGGATGTGTGTTTGTTTGTGTGCGCGCCCAAGTTTATGACACTGATATCGTGACGCAACATTGGAGAGCGTACAATTCCATTAGACTTGGGGAATGGAGCTGCTCAGAAACAGGGAGAGCCCGCCAGATTGTGACGTAACATAGCCAAGCCTGGAAACCATCGTCTTTTCCTGTCTGGGCAAACAGAGGAACATGTAGTATAGAAAGAAGGTAACTCCGGTCACAACCTTCACTGAATGCTATATCTCCTCTCCAAGTTCACTAACCTTGACCGACTGCCTCAGTTGACTTTCCCACACACACCCGATGATACGGGTCTCTCACTTCCGAATGTAAAAAGTTATAACTACTGCTGCGCCGAACACGCTGTCGTGATGCTTACAGCGTACGCTTTGAACATGACGGTACAGCGTTTTTGGCGTGCACCTCGAAGACACCGTCTTCATGTGGTAAGAAGTCTGAGAACAATACGCTAAATCGGGTACCTCAAGCAAAACACGCTATCCCTCCCTTGTCCAAACCATTTGTTGCACAGACTTTGTTTTGACCCTAGACTGATATTCAACACAACAGATCAAACGTAACAACCCCTCCACTCCCTACCAAACATTCCACTCGTTTTGTGTGGATTTCAACCGATGTCCTTCTTCTTCACAACCTAGAAAGACATGAGCTACCCCTTTCCTGACATCATAATTATGTCAGGCCTTCGCACACACCCATGAGCCTATCTTTTCGCCAGGTGGTTTCCCCATTCCTTTCATTTCAGTCTGTCTGCTTGGAACCACCTGGCTTGTACCTCGACGGACCTATAAAGAAATGAAGGAAAATCGACTCGCAGACACAATTAAAAATATATATGTCAAAACAATCTAATCGTGACTGTCAACAAGTACTCGACTTCTACAAGCAAGGCCTAAGACGCTTTTTTCTTCTTCATTTTTTTCTTGTGTGTGTGTGTGTGTGTGTGTGTGTGTGTTGTGTGTGTGTGTGTGTGTGTGTGTGTGTTTGATGTACGCTGTAACATCAAAAAGAAAATCTTCTAATTTTCGACCCATTTCTTTGACTCCTCACATTGGAAAACTTTTTGAGAGGATAATGAAATTCAGATTAGAACATTTCCTTGAAAAGAATGGGATTTTGCCAATTTTTCAAGCTGGTTTCAGAAAAGGGAGGGGTGTCACTGATCATGTTAGTCTTTTAGCTTCACACGTCAAAAAAGCCTTGGCTAAGCGACACTCTACTTTAGCCACGTTT
>CM065739.1:53224790-53229790 GCA_033310375.1 Conus canariensis
ACCGAGGAATAAGGTCACAACACTGAAGGAGATACCTTCCACAGACACACCGAGAAACGTTTTGTTCTTTTGTTATTGCTGTTGGCAGCGGTCGTAGTGGTGGGGTGGGGGATGGGGGTGCAGGGGGACGAGGAGGGGAGGGGGTGGGGGGGCGAGGTGAAGGAACGCAGCATAAAAAAGGTGGGTGGAAAGTGGAGGAGGGGGATTCTGCTATGCAATGCTCAAGCAGTGTGTGTGTGTGTGTGTGTGTGTGTGTGTGTGTGCGCGCCTGCGTGCGTGCGTGGTGCGCGCGCGCGCGCGCGCGTTGTGTGTGTGTGTGTGTGTGTGTGTGTGTGTGTGTGTGTGTGTGTGCGTGCGCGTGCGTGCGTCGTGCGTGCGTGCGGCGCGGCGCGCGCGCGGGTCGTGTGTGTGT
The DNA here is from genome assembly GCA_033310375.1 of Conus canariensis. Taxonomy (NCBI): domain Eukaryota; kingdom Metazoa; phylum Mollusca; class Gastropoda; order Neogastropoda; family Conidae; genus Conus; species Conus canariensis. The sequence goes on from CM065739.1 coordinate 53,225,203, forward strand.
GTGTGTGTATGGTGTTGTGTGTGTGTGTGTGTGTGTGTGTGTGTGTGTGTGTTTATGTGTGTGTTGTGAATGTTCTGTGTGTGTGTGTGTGTGTGTGTGTGTGTGTGTGTGTGTGTGTGTGTGTGTGTGTGTGTGTGATGTATCACGGTTCTGGCAGTGTCTGGCCTAAGTCTGTATCATGTTCACATCAGACGTGCCGCTGGCCAGACAGCCGGCAGCGCAGATCACAGATCCGTAATACAGGGTCTCTGTAACGAGGATCCGTCGCGTCTTCACCTTGGATAGTCGTGTATGCTCTTTCTACGTACGCCTAGTGTTCTTTTGAAACAGGCTCCAACACAATAATGGTGGACGGTTTGTTACCATTTTCTTCCCATGTCGTTGCCAGAGGAAAGGAAAGGCTGGCATGTCATACACTGTGGCTAGGAGGAAGTGTAAACCAGTTTCTACACGGCAAAAAAAGGAACACACACACACACACACACACACACACACACACACACACACCAAAAACGGCTGATCCAAAGAGAGTCACAGAAATGGGGAAGTCACCAACACAGAACTAGTAGAAGGCGGAGGAAGCACTTAAGGAGCACTGAAAGAGTCTCCGGCATCTGCATGGGGACCTGTTTCACATGGACCGGGTCTGAGTTCACTATATCCACATTTACGCCCCCCCCCCCCCCCCCCCCACACACACACACACCTACCTCCGTAACAGGAGACGATCTTTGGAGGGAAGTTAGCTCAATGAATACTTCACAAACCGTTTTAACCTTATAATCTTCCCTTACAGGGGTTAAAGGTGGATACAGCCGCTTAGCTGATTTGGGTCAAGTCTACACACAGCACACAGTTATTCTCAGTCCAATCCGCAGACACTGACCTATCTTCAATACAGTTCAGTAACCAGAGGATAAAGGAATAGCAGTCGGTAAATATCAACGCCTCTTCCGACCGATCGCAAATAAGTGCATAAAAGTGGGGAAATCATTTAGCCTGGGCAAATTTTCTCTTGTATTCCCCCTCGTACAAAACTTCTTCTTGTCAAAAATATTGAAGGTTTATTGAAAGCTAATGTCAGTGTAGGGCAAACTCCTAGTTATTCTATGTTCCCTTGTTATGTCATAATTATCTCTGTGACCAAACTCTCTTTGATTTTTGACGAAAAGAAGCCAGAATAGCTCAGTTGGTTGAGCACCGGACTCGTGATCCTGGGGTCGCGGGTTCGAATCTCCGCCGGGCCGTTTCGCTACAGGGGGATTTTTCCTTCGGAGTTAATATTGGTTCTGACTCCATTTCCCATACAGTCCTTCGAGTGAGACTATAAACCGAGGTTCCGTGTGTGAACGCACGCATAACATCTTGCAAACACGTAAAATCCCATCACCAACTTTCGGAAGAGAAGGCCAGTTTGGCCGTTAGTATGGATGACACGTTACACATAGTATGCACCCTGCGTGAGAAATTGAAAGAATGAAGGAAGTAAGGATATTGAGTGAACGATATTGGACGATACTGACTGGTTGGCACGGGAAACGACTGAATGAAGCGCCAGCTGGCAGTTCTTCAGTCGGCACTACCCGGGTAGGCAGCCCGTTGTGTAAATGAGTGTGGATTGTAAAGCGCTTAGAGCTTGGTCTCCAGCCGAGGATAGGCGCTGTATAAGTATTCATTATTATCATTATTATTATGTATTCATGCAGAAGGGAGTTGGTGGGGATGGGAAGTGGAGTGCGAAAAGAAATCTTCCCATTAATGTTCTAATTTAGTTTCTTTCCACTTAAAACCCCACCCCATCTTCCAAACAAACAAGGTAAAGGTGGCCCTAAAGCGCTAGTGAAGAAAAAAAGAAATCTCGTCTAATCGTTTTCCCATAATTATGCACCAAAAAGAAACGTCCTTTGATTAGCAGGAAAAAAGTCAACATTTTCGTTCTCACCTGTCACTCCAATGAGACGACGGAGCAGACGATCACTCCACTTCGTACCCATTGCTGTGTGTCGTCCTGTTTCAGACGAGACAGGATTAGTTCTCTCCCTTGAAACAATTACACTTTTGAAGCCACCGCCACCACCACACAGTACAGTTACTTTTCTTCAAACAGTGGCACATCAGAACTCTAACGCACAGGGCAGATGTTATTCTGTTGGAGATTCTCAGTCGACAGCAGATTTGTCTGTTTCCAATACGATCCAGGAAAACGAAGCGCAGACGACATTCGGAAAAGGTGTGTGACACTTGGCCGCTCTTTGATATTTGCACGAATTGCACTAAGTGCTCGTGCAATCGGAGAGTGGCCAACACTCACGTTTCCAGGGATTTCTCTCCCAGCCAACCACGCCCAAGACGGCGAGGACACAATCACTGTCTCCACCAATCAGAACGAGTTACTATTTATGGGCGTGGGAGATTTAAAAACAAAACAAAACAAAACAAAAAATGCATGCACGCGATTAAGAAAAATGCTTTCTGAACCGACAGCTCTTAAAAGGGAATATTGATCGTGTTTGACCGAAGAGGAAGGGTGGGGGGGGAGGGGAGGTTGAAGAGAAAGAAGTTGAATCGGAGTTTCAGCTTAAGTTTTCTTTTTAAAACGTCTGTCTCTTTATTTGTAACTATACATTAGTATTATAATGTCGGACTAAATGATTATCAAAATCTGCATAATTTGTCTTGCGATTAGCAGCGGACATGACCATAATTTTGCTATTCTGACACACGCGAGAGCGTGCGCGCAGACACACATAAACACATACACGCGCGCGCGTGCGCGCGTTCTCTCTCTCTCTCTCTCTCTCTCTCTCTCTCTCTCTCTCTCTCTCTCTCTCACACACACACACACACACAAAAATACACATACACTCTCTCTCTTTTTCTCTCTATCTCTCCCTCTCCCTCCCCCCTTCCTCCCTCTCTCACTCTCTCTCTCCCCCCTCCCTCCTTCCCTCCCTCTCGTATCCACTCTGTCTCTCCACACACCACACACACACACACACACACACACACACACACACACACACACACACACACACACACACACACACACACACACACACACACACACACACACCACGCCACACCACACCAAACCACACCACACCAACTCTCTCTCTCTCTCTCTCTCTCTCTCTCTCCTCACACACACACCACACCGCACCACACCACACCACACCACACCACACCACACCACACACACCAACTCTGTCTGTCTGTCTGTCTGTCTGTCTGTCTCTCTCTCTCTCTCTCTCTCTCTCTCTCTCTCTCTCTCTCACACATACACACACACCACCACCACCACCACCACCACACGACACAAACTCTCACTCTCTCTCACAGACACACACAGACACACACAGACACACACACAGACACAGACACACACACACACACACACACACACACACACACACACACACACACACACACACACACACACACGAACGAACGCACGCACGCCGCTCTCTGGTATAAAACATCGCAGACATCGTTTCATCCGATCGCTACTACGGTTTCTGTAGGAACACATCCATTTCAACGCTGACATCAGTAACAAACCGCCTAAGACACGGAATAATCCCCAACCCAGTTCCCACACCCTACCCGCCTATGCCGGCACCGCCGGATAAGGAAAGTGCCAGACAACTCACTACAAAGGCGGTGCCAGACAATGCCCCTGCTTTACATCTAAATCACGTTGTTTGGAACCAGCTGGCACGGTGAACGTGTGGCACCAAAGAAGGAAGAGGCAGTGCCGATACCATCGGCGGCACACACAACACGGCTCGTGGTTGTCTAGGAATACCGTAATTGTTACGACGTGACTCATGGGGGAGTATAAATTGTGCGCCTGCATCCGTTCCAGCAAAACCGAGATGATATCGGGGTTTGCTTGTGTTGTTGTGTGTGTGTGTGTGTGTGTGTGTGTGTGTGTGTGTGTGTGGTGCGTGCGTGCGTGCGTGCGTGCGTGCGTGTGTGTGTGTGTGTGTGTGTGTGTGCGTGTGTGTGTGTGTGTGTGTGTGTGTGTGTGTGTGTGTGTGGTGTGTGTGTGTGTGTGTGTGTGTGGCTGTGTTTAAGAGAGAGAGAGAGAGAGAGAGAGAGAGAGAGAGCATGTGTATGTTTGTGTGTGTGTGCGCGCACACGCGCGCGCGTATGTGCGTCAGTGTGTGTGTGTGTGTGTGTGTGTGTGTGTGTGTGTGTGTGTGTGTGTGTGTGTGTGTGTGCGCGTGCTCGCGTGCCAGTGTGTGTGTGTGTGTGTGTGTGTGTGTGTGTGTGTGTGTGTGTGTGTGTGTGTGTGTGGTGTTGTGTGTGTGTGTGTGTGTGTGTGTGTGTGTTGTTTATGTGCGGGCGCGCGCGCGTGGTTGTATGTGGTTAGAGAGAGAGAAAGGGAGAGGGAGAGAGAGAGGGAGGGAGGGGAGACAGACAGACAGACAGACAGACAGACAGAGAGTACATGCGTCTTGGTAGGCGATCTGCCGATACCTACTAGTAATAATCTTGTCAGAAGAATAGAACAAAGTTGACAAGCATGTGTGTGGTGGTGTGTGTGGTGTGTGTGTGCTGTTTTTTGGTGTGTGTGTGTGTGTGT
>CM065739.1:53244790-53269790 GCA_033310375.1 Conus canariensis
TCTTGTTCTCTGCTCCTGCTAATCCCAGTCTTGTTTTCTGCTCCTGATAATCCCAGTCTTGTTCTCTGCTCCTGATAATCCCAGTCTTGTTCTCTGCTCTGATAATCCCAGTCTGTTTTCTGCTCGTGATAATCCCAGTCTTGTTCTCTGCTCCTGATAATCCCAGTCTTGTTCTCTGCTCCTGATAATCCCAGTCTTGTTTTCTGCTCGTGATAATCCCAGTCTTGTTTTCTGCTCGTGATAATCCCAGTCTTGTTCTCTGCTCCTGATACACTTGAGAAAATTACACACTTTGGATCATAAATCTTTCAAGTTGACCTTAGATTTGATTTTTTTTCTGAAAATCACTCAAACACAATGTACAGATGAGCAGGAGTTTTACATCTTAAACAGATAAGAAAAAATGATTCTTTCCAACAGACAATTTCGTTAAATCGAAGTTAGATGAGGACCTAACCAGGACGTCTCAAAAAAGCGCAAAGAGTAGTAGTGCAAACTCTCAAACGATCGTCACTCAAATTCCCGACAGCTTGGAAGAAGCACAAAACACACACACACACACACACACACACACACACACACACACACACACACACACACACACACACACACACACTGCACAGCATATACACAGTTCAACAGAATTCAGCTGCGACATACATCACTACCAGGTAATAAAGGGAGAAAATGTATGAACTAACACAGCCATAACACGCTTCGAGCAAGCGTATCCTGAAGTACGCGGATCACTCCGTTATAGACATGCAGGTTTCGGACGTACGTATTCCATCGATCAAAGGTTGATACAGATTGACATTTTTCAAGAAAGTTGCTTTGGACTGTACGAAAAAGACTGGTATACCACGGCATTTCCTTAGGCAAGGTGACCGATAAACATTTTAGAAATTAAATGTTGTTTTACAAATTGGACATTTCATCGGTTCGTGAGCAAATAACACTTTGTAGGTACAGACTGTAGCTGCTGCCATCGTTTCAGCATCAAATGACCAGTTTCGCTACAATTCTAAATTTCAAAGGAAAATATTACAAAACTAAATATCAGTTAAGCTGAAAGTAATTTGAACGTGGCTTGGGTGTCGCTACTTTCCACTCGACTGTGTGACGGTACAAACTTTTTGTTTTCTTGATTCTATCCATCAACTGGCTCACAATATACAACCGTATATCTAGAAATTTTTCCATCCGTAATGCACTTACAAAATGTACATTTACTTACGAAATCAATACAAAATATTTGTTGTACTATGGGATGATTATCTTATACTGTATTTTGGGGGTTAAAGTCTTGTTGGTGGTTATTATTCATTATAATTATTGTTATCAGCATAAATTGTCTCCCCTGAAAAGCCTCCTTCCTCTCTGTGTTTAACTTCCAGACCAGCAGCCGGGAAGAAGCTTTGTCGTTCATCTTCTCAGACTTCGTCATCGAGGCTGATTTTCACGTCCTGATGATTTCTTTTCTCTCGACTAATCTCTGATTTTGACGACAATAACCATACTGTACACACGCGATGTCACGCATTCTAAATGACTTTGTGACGACAAAGCGTGGTATGGCCTCCTGGATCTTTCTTGCCTGCTTTCTGCGCGCGCTTTGTCTGTCTTTGAACAGGTTTCGACCTGGTCTTTGTAACATGGGCCGTTCAACAATCCAAGGGCCGCAACTCTTCAGCCCGCACGCATCGATTGCAGAAACATTGTGGGTTGTTGAAAAATGTTTGTTTATGTGTCCGTCATCGACTGCGTTCAAGTGAAAGAAAGGAACATTGTGTGTGTGTGTGTGTGTGTGTGTGTGTGTGTGTGTGTGTGTGTGTGTGTGTGTGTGTGTGTGTGTGTGTGTGTGTTTGCTGGATTCCTTTGCTGTTGTGGGATGATTCCCAATGAACATGCTGATCAGGGGGGCCGGAATAGCTCAGTGGTAGAGCGCCGGAGTCGTAATCTTGGGTTTGCGGGTTCGAATCTCCGCTGGGCCGTTTCGGTACTGGGGGATTTTTCCCTCGGAGTTAACATTGGTTCTGACTCCATTTCCCATACAGTCCTTCGAATGAGACTATAAACCGAGGTTCCGTGTGTGAACGCACGCATAACATCTTGCACACACGTAAAATCCCATCACCAACTTTCGGAAGAGAAGGCCAGTTTGGCCGTTGGTATGGATGACACGTTTATACATAGCATGCACTTTCCCCGAAGATGGAGTATGGCTGCCTTAATGGCGGGATAAAAAACGGTCATACACACAAAACTCCACTTCCTTTGTTGGGTAGATGGGATTAATTCTTGCCTGTCTATATAGGGAGTGTCCGCAGGAGTATCAATCTGCGTACGCAAAAAAACAACAACAAACAAACAAACAAACAAAACATGCTGGTTATCTTGCCAAACGGGGATCAAGAAATGATTCTAAAGTTGCTTTATGGTGCCTGTGAGCAATGGCATGCAAATGAAAGAAGGGAACACTGATTTTTTGTTGTTGTTGGGTTTGTCCGCATTGTGTGTGGAACTGTTCACAATGAACATGCTGATCATCTTGCCAAACGGAGAGCAAGAAATGCTTCATCGTTGCTGAATTGTCTTGTATGTTATTGTGAACAGGATTTGGCTATATTTGTAGAAAAAGACATTTTGTCAGTTTTTTTTTTAAATTCATCCTCACATAAGTAATTCTTTTTATTAGATGTACGATGTCCTGGTAGGCTCATCAAAAATTCAGTGCTCAGATTATGTTTGAATTCTCTGTCTACAAAATATCGCAACGACGTCAATTGCATTGGAATGAAAAATTGACCGTTGAAAACATTTGACTTTATTGTGAACACATAAGTTGTCACCGAAGATGTTCTGTCGGTTTCAGATGTTAAGTCATTTTCGTAAATCTTTGGAGTTCGAAATATTCTATTTTAAAACTGGCCGGTCATTTTTTCCACAGCTCAGTGTGGCCGTTTCTTGTGAAACCTTTCCCATCTCGTTTCTTGTGAAGCCTTTCCCATCGTTTCTTGTGAAGCCTTTCCCATCGTTTCTTGTGAAACCTTTCCCATCGTTTCTTGTGAAACCTTTCCCATCGTTTCTTGTGAAACCTTTCCCATCGTTTCTTGTGAAACTTTTCCCATCATCTGCACCCCACTGACCTACACCCCACCACCCATACCTGTACCCTTTTACTTTCCTGTCCTTTTGTTCTTAGATCCAATGACAACAACATTTAATGTTTTCATCAGCGATAAACAGACTGCAGATAAATGATCCAACAATCCTATTTATTATCATTTTTCCCGCTAACGTCATCTAAAATAGAACTTTTCTCTGGAAGCTTTTAATAGTCTTACTGAAAACGGAGACATGGTTCTGTGTGTGTGTGTGTGTGTGTGTGTGTGTGTGTGTGTGTGTGTGTGTGTGTGTGTGTGTGTGTGTGTGGTGTTGTGTGTGTGTGTGTGTGTGGGGTGTGTGTTGTGTGTGTGTGTGTGTGTGTGTGTGCGTGTGTGTGTATGTGTGTGTGTGTGTGTGTGTGATAACTTCAAGTTGACTGTGTCTCAACATGTGTATGTGTGTGTGTGTGTGTGTGTGTGTGTGTGTGTGTGTGTGTGTGTGAGAGAGAGAGAGAGAGAGAGAGAGAGAGAGAGAGAGGAGAGAGAGAGAGAGAGAGAGAGAACTTCAAGTTGACTGTGTCTCAACATATAATCCTATTCTAAATAAACGGCACAGACAGAAGAAAAAAAAAGTTACCATGGAACGTGAGCGCATACACCCGCACCCGCACAGACATATAACTGGCGTTTGTTGCTAACGTCTTCTACCGTTGTTACGTGCACTCCAAACTGTCAAACAGCCGACGTCAGCAAACTCCACTTGTTGCCCTTTGACCTTTGGCTGCTGGCTGTACAAAGGAAACACCTGGGATAGGGGGAACAATGCTCTGAACATTCTCCGGGACGTGACGTCATTTGCTTGTGCAGAGTTCATGCCCTTTGGCACCAGGCCCTCCAGGAGTTAACGTCTGGCACTGGGCGCTGAAAGGTGTGTGTTCACGATGCCAGCGCCGACATGAGACAGCAAAGGCTGGAATCTTGGGCGAAGGGAACCAGCTGACAGTGTTCATGGTCAAACTCTCTACCCACTACATCACCTCTCAGAACTAAACCAGAATTTTGTTAACGAGCTACAGCGATACACGAACCCGGACCCACGTAACACGTTGACAACTTTCGGCAGAAATCTTTAATTCTAAATTGTATGGAACATATGTATTTGCCCTGTTGGTTCTTTATTTCGGTTAAAAAAAAAAAACAAACAAACAAAAAAAACCTCCCAAGTACCATTGAAAAATATAGTTCAAACTTTAAAGGAAAAAAAAATGCTATTCTACCGGACGAAATGGACAAACAAATGACAAGACAAAACACAACGCGTTTCGACCTCTTGGTCTTCTTCAGGCAAGGTAAACAACTTTCAGGACAACGGAAACGAAGAACAAGCAATCACTTCTCTCCTCAAGCTGAGCGCAAAATGGATGTTGAATGCTCAGCGGATTAGTCCATATAGGCTACACAACGTCTGCTGAGCTACGAGACCACAGCGTCCAGGATGTACAGCTGGCTGGATAGATGCATTGCTAACTAAGAGATGGATATCATGGTGCGACAAGATGTGGTCATGCCCGCCAAGTGTTGTCAATAGTGAAGTGACCCCTTCAGTTCTAGTCGTGAATCAAGGAAGATGAAGATAGGAGAAGATAGAGGAGGAGGAGGAGGAGAGGAGGAGAAGAAGAAGAAGAAGAGCAACAAGAGCAAGAAGAAGAAGAAGAAGAAGAAGCAGGTGAAGAAGGAGGAGGACAATGTCTACATGGCGGAGAAGGTTGCAGTTTTCAGACGTAGAATTGATGATAAAAGCACAGAAAGCGCCCTCCCCCCTCCCCCCATTTACCTGCCCCCTCCTTCCCTTCTCTTTCACAAGCAAGGGGGAGGAGAGGGGTGAGGGCTGATTCCAGAGGGACGCAATTTTCATTTGGTAAAGGATTCCTGAAGCGCGCAAGATTTCGTCCTCTTCAAGAACTCTTTGTTTTTTGTGCTGCACGTGTTCCGGTGACATGGATGTGCAGATGAAATCTATCTTTAACTGTCACGTATTACAGGAAATAATAAACAAAGGTAACTTCTGATCTCAAGGTGAAACAATTGCATGCATACAGCTCCAAATTGAAACTGCTTGTGGCACCCCTACACCTAACCCTCATGCTGGCAATAGGCACACAGAACAACGACAGAAGTTTCCCATAAAAGAAGGAAGTTCCAAGTCTGTCGTGCCCGCAGGCAGTGAGGATGACGACAGAAGGCTGCCAGCCAGAGGACTTTAGTATCATTATTTGGTGCATGGGGAAAAAGAAATTAATGCTGGACATAACCAGAAAAGACTTAGAGAAAAAGAAAAAAAGAATGCCTGAACATAGTGAGAAAAAAGCTGGGGACGGGAGGGGGGGGGGAGGAGGTGTTGGGGGAGGGGGGAGGGGAATGTCTGAATGTAAGCAGAAAAGATTGGGGGAGGGGGAAGGGGAGGGGGATAATACCTGATCACAATAAGAAAAGAATCCGCTCATAACCTTTAAGCCTGAAATACAACATTTCTTTCCTACCGAAAATGACACGGGTTTCAAACGGAAATCAGATGAATTAGAAAAATTGGTTGTTCAAACTTCGTCCTTTTATCGTCTCTTTCTGTTTCATTAATAACTATCTCTGTCTGTCTGTCTGTCTGTCTGTCTGTCTATCTATATATCCATCCATCGATCTATTCGTCTATCTATATAGCTATCTAGCTATACATACGTAGATACATACGTAGATACATACATTACACAACACAACACACACACACACACACACACACACACACACACACACACACACACACACACACACACGCATCTCTCTCTCTCTCTCTCTCTCTCTCTCTCTCTATATATATATATATATATATAGAGAGAGAGAGAGAGAGAGAAGAGAGAGAGAGAGACGGTGTTGACGACTTATTGTTCTTCACCATACTGTATATATATATAATATATATATGTATGTATGTATATGTATATGTGTGTGTGTGTGTGTGTGTGTGTGTGCGCGTGCGCGCGTGCGTGCGTGCGTGTGTGCGTGCGTGCGTGCGTGCGTGTGTGTGTGTGTGTGTACACATCACAGGCGATGTTCTCATGGTTTTTGTAAGCTTCCATGCAATAGGTCGTCAGACGCACCAGAATTCACCTGGCAACACACTACACGCCCGCTGTTGCCGCTGCCTTCCCATAGCAACAACAACAACAACAACAACAACAACAACAAAGAAGTGTTGGTTTCCCTCAGGGTCGCCCGCTGTCTGTGTGCGTTCTCTGCCTGTGTCTTATCTGCAGCTTGGCCACTTGCGTCGGCCTGCCTCGCTTAATGAGGTTTTTAGTTTTCCTTTTTTTTGTATCTGGAAAGACGGCGGGGGATGGGATGATGGAAATAAGGGGTTGGTAAGAGGGGGGTAGCGGGGGGGGGGGGGGGGGGGCGGAGGGGGGGGGGGAGGACGAAGAGAGGATGGGGAAGTCTAGGTTTTCTGGAACGCACATCTTTTTGGGCCTTCTGCTTATTAGCAGGTGTGGTTTTGTGCAGAAATGGTGGGATTGGGTGGGTGGGGTGGGGGGTGGAGGGTGCTGTACTTTACTGGATGAGACGACGTAGAAGATAGACCTACCTGACCTGGTATAATCTAGTGCACTGGTCAGGCCCTGGGTGTCTCATATGAAACTGACACAAGTGCCCACTTGCACTCATATATACAAATATACTCATCGTGCGCATGCACGTGCACACACACACACACATGCACACACACATACACACACGCGCGCCCGCGCGCACGCGCGCACACACACACACACACACACACACACACACACACACACACACACTCACATACACATGCACGCACACATACAAGCATGTATGTACACACACACACACACACACACACACACACACACACACATATAGAACACGAGCGTGTATCCAAGCGTATGCCTTCTTGTGCGTGCATGCACACACACATGCACACGCATGCGCATGCGCACGTACACACACATGCACACACACACACACACATACACAGGCTTGCACATACGTGCCCATGTGCATGCACACATTTGTACACACACACAGAGACACACGCACACGCAGACACACACACACACACACACACACACACACACACACAAACACACAGTACACACACACACACACACACACACACACACACACACACACACACACACACACACACACACACACATCTCTTGAACCCCACTTACTTATTCCCCACCCTTCCCCGACCACCAGCCCCTCTGTTTCCGCCAGCCCTTATCGTTCATTTTAGTCTGCCTTGGTTTGGTTTATTCTGCTGCTCTTCAACGGTCTACTGACAAATCTTATTTAGAATCTAACATCATCACGACAGATAAACAGACTACAAATAATATACGAGCCAACCATCCAGTCTACCCTTTCCCCCCAAAAGATCATCTGAAATAATATTCTCTCTGGAAGCGTTCAATAGTTTTATTGAAAATGGAAGCATGTTTTGTTTTGGTGAGAAAAGTTCAAGTCGACAGTCTCTCAACATAATTTTGATCCCATTCTAAACAACACGGCACAGACAGGAAAAAAAGAAAAAGAAGTTACAATGGCGTGAACTCACACTCGAAAGTGGGCACATACACCCGCACCCACACAGACATATAACACGCTTTTTGTTGCCAACGCCTTTTACTATCGTTACGCACACTCCAAACTATCAAACAGCCGACGTCAGCAAAACTCCACTTGTTGCCCTTTGACCTTTCGTTTCTGGCTGTACAAAGGAAACACCTAGGATAGGGGAGACAATGCTCTGAACATTCTGCGGGACGTGACGTCATTTGCTCGTGCAGAGTTCATGCCCGCTGGCGCAAGGCCATCCAGAGGTAGTTGCTGAGAAGTACGGAAGTACACTGGCGTCTAAAGCGGCTTTAAACGCTACATCATAACGTTGTTACGCTCTGCATAGTTATGCGGGGATTGTCTTCAGTTGTGACAAGCTCCTAGCATAACATTATTAGTCTCCAAAATCCCCCGAAGTCGGAGTGTGGCTGCCCATGTGGCGGGGTAATCAAAAACGGTCACACACGTAATGTTCTCATCCCCAGCTGATGCATTTGTACCATAGTGTTCAAGTACTTCGGCTGTTTGGATGATCCCTGGATTCTTCTAGCCAGGGTACGACAACAACAACAACAACAACAACAAACGCCAAGGACAGCTGTCTTCTCAGGAATACAACTATTATCCTTCAGAAAACGTGGTTAAGCTGTTATTATTGAGTATTGTATCTGGTTTTCCTAAGGACAATATCTGTTCTCCTTGTTTTCCAAAGGATAATATCTGTTTCCCCTATTTTCATAAGGATAATATTTGTATTCCTTGTTTTCCAAAGGATAATTTCTGTTTTCACTGTTTTCCTGAGGATAATATCTTCTTTTTTTTCCTAAGAATGATATGTGTTTTCCTTGTTTTCTTAAGGATATCTGTTTTCCTTGTTTTCCCTAGGATAATATCTGTTTTACCTGTTTTCCTGAAGATAACATCTGATTTCCCTGTTTTCTGAAGGATAATATCTGTTTTCCTTGGTTTAGTAAGGATAATATTTGTTTTCCTTGGTTTAGTAAGGATAATATTTGTTTTCCTGGGGATAATATTTGTTTGCCCAGTTTTCCTAAGGATAACATGTGTTTTCCCTGTTTTCGTAAGGGTGATATTCATTTTCCTAGTGTTCCAAAGGATAACAGATGTTTTCCCTGTTTCCTAAGGATAGTATGTGTTTCCCCTCTTTCCCAAAGAAAACAACTATCATCGGCATTATCCCTAAGGATCAGAAAAGCTTTCCCTCTCTTTTTGCGGGGAAAACAGTAATTGTCTTGAAGGAAAACAATGGAAATTGAAACACAGCTCTGATCCTTAAGATCATAACTATACTCCCTCTTTTACTGAACCTATTTGTGTGAGTCATGGTAAAAAGTCATCATAGCTTGTCTTACTGTTGTGTTCTTCGCGATACTACCTGGCAATATCTGATAGGAAAACAAGGATAACAGTTATTATCCCAAGGATAACAATTATCCGAAGGAAAAGAAGGGAAACAGTCGTGATGAATACCAGTCATTATCCCAAAGATAACTGTTATTATCCCAATTAAAATAAAGAAAACAACTGTGAAGGACACCAGTTATTATCCCAAAGGTAACAGTTATCATCCCAAGGAAAATGACGAAAACAGTTGTGAACGATATCAGCGATTATCATTAAGATGACAATTATTATCCCAAAGAAAATCAGGAAAACAGCTGTAAATATACCAGTTATCATCCCTAAGAAAACAGTTATTATCACAAAGAAATTCAGGAAAACAATTGTGAAGGATACCAGTTATCATCCCAAAGGTAACATTTATTATCCCAAAGATAACTGTCATTATTCCAAGAAATTAAGGAAAACAGTTGTCAAGGATACCAGTTATTGCCCCAACAAGAACAGTTATCATCCCAAGGAAAATAAGGGAAACAACTGTGAAGGATACCAGTTATTATCCCAAAGATAACAGTTTTTATCCCAAAGGTGACAGTCATTATCCCAAAGATAACAGTTACTATGCCAAGGAAATTAAAGAAAACAACTATGAAGGATGCCAGTTATTGTTCCAGACATAGTAGTCCACTCTAAGTCAACCAAGCAGCTGATCATGATCGAGCTCACGGTGCCATATGAGAACAGAATGGAGGCAGCTCAAATCTACAAGACTGAAAAGTATGCTGATCTGGCAAACAGCCTGAGGAGAGAGGCTATCAGGTCAAAGTCCTCACTGCAGAAATTGGAGCTAGGGGGTTTGTAGGAACGTCTGCATACAGCCTCATGAAACAGCTCTCAGTTGCAGGGAAGGAAAAAACCAGAGCCCTGAAAGCAATGGCAGAAGCGGCAGAGAGGTGTTCAAGCTGGATCTGGTCAAGGAGGAACAAAAGTGAACTTCATAAGGCTTAATTTCCCTACAAATATCAGGTGTCCCTGTGGCTCAGTGGTTAAAGCGCGAGTCATTAAGTGGAAAATGAGCATGTCCAGAGGGTCATGGGTTCGAATCCCAGCCATGGCTCGTCCCAAGATGGGAAAAAAAGGGGCAGCAGAGGGACATCCGGAGTCATGAACCGGGTGTGGCCCAACCCCCCTAGAGTGTCAGGAGATAAGGGCCGAAACACTTGCTTGAAGGGGGCTTCTCTTCTGAGGACTCTCTGCTGCCACGCTCTCCACGAGTTTCTTTCTACTGATGCATGGGTAAACCATTGACTTCCGGGAATAGGCCGGAGGACGTCCGGGAAAGACCGGAGGACACTGGGAAAGACCAGAACCAAGGGCTTTGTGGGCTGGCTCCCCACTTTGCCTTAAACATGTGGCTACTAAAAATAAAAGGAAAAGATGCTCCCAGGATTCACCGAAAGGGGGAGAGAATGATGAATCCATCGGTGCTCAACCAATCATGACTGCAAATCCCAAATGGACTATGAACATGGACCAAATGGAATATCCATGTGTCTGTGGAAAGCGTTTCGCTACCACCCGTGGCATGAAGATCCACAGAACAAAGATGGGATGTGTGAAGACTCATCTGAATGAGCAGCAGCGCACTGCATCAGCAGATAAGACGTCGGAAGACCAAGGCCAGGATTTAAACCACAGTGCCAAGGACATCCACGTTGTTGGTTCGGATGAGGAATTTGCACAGGCCCTCGATGCCAGGCGCCTGAAACTCAACCTGCCACGAGCAAACGAAACTGAAGATTGGGAGAAACTGGATGCAAAAATCGTCCAAAGACTCGATGCACTGATAGGGAAAAGCACCCTGGAACACAAACTAGCCACATATGGGGACATTGTGTATGCCACATGTAGAGACGCCTATGGAGCAAAACTACCCAAAGAGAAAACACCTCCAAAGAAATCCAGACGCCAAGAAAAGATGGACAAGATCAGGGTCCAAAAGAAAAACCTCAAGATGCAAATGAAGACCGCACTGCCAGCTGAAAAACAAGGCTTGGAAAAACTGTGGAAAGACTTGAAAGAAAAACACAGTGCCCTCAGCAAAGCGGAATCTGCGAGGAAGAGGAAGAGCAAAAAGAAGAAGACACAAGAGCGCTTCTTCAGAGACCCATTCCAGTTTGCCAGAACACTGTTTGAGCAGCCAAAATCTGGGACTCTAAGTGTGGACAAAGGAGTTCTTGAGCAGCATCTGAGGAAAACATACTCTGACCCACAGAGCAAAGCACCACTCGACATTCAAGGTCTGGTGTGGCCAACCAACCCTGAGGAACAGTTCAATGGCAAGCCTCCAACGTTGGCGGAAATCAAGAAGGTGGTCGACAAAGCCAGAGCCAAATCATCACCAGGGCCAAACGGAATACCTTACCAGCTTTACAAGAAATGTCCCAAGGTGCTGGAGTGGCTCCACAGGCTGCTGCGATCGGCTTGGAGAAACCAGAAGATCAGCGGCCAGTGGATGACGGCAGATGGTGTGTACATCCCCAAAGAGCAAAACTCAAGTGACATTAGCCAGTTCAGGCCAATATCACTACTGAACGTCGAAGGGAAAATCTTCTTCTCTGTCATGGCAGCAAGGCTGACCAAGTACCTGATGGAAAACAAGTACTTGGATGTGTCAGTCCAGAAAGGTGGCATCCCAGGCGTGGCGGGCTGTGTAGAACACGCCACAATGATCTGGGACGCAATCCAAAAAGCAAAAACAGAAAAGAGAGACCTGGACGTAGTGTGGCTTGATCTGGCAAACGCATATGGATCTGTGCCCCATGAGATGATACAGTTGGCTCTTGAGATGTACCATGTGCCAAAGAACATCCGCGACATGCTCAAGAAGTACTTCAATGGCTTCTCAATGCGGTTCTCTACCAAGGAGTACACAACAGACTGGATCAACTTGGAAGTGGGTATTGCAATGGGCTGTGCAATTTCCCCAATACTGTTCGTGCTGGCAATGGAACTCATCTTGAAAGCAGCAACAAACAACGCGAGACAAACAGACCTTGGCGATGGATACAAGATGCCTCCTCTCAAGGCCTTCATGGATGACACTACAGTGATTTCATCCAGAGAAGACGAGACACGTCATGTGCTGGAGAGGCTGGACGACATAGTTGCCTCATCCAGAATGAAGTTCAAGCCAAAGAAATCACGGAGTCTCTCACTGAGGAAAGGAAAAGTGGCCGGATCTGTGGTCTTCAGTGTTGCCAACCAGGCCATTCCAACAGTCACAGAAGAACCAGTCAAGAGCCTTGGAAGATGGTATGATGATACGCTGAAAGACACACAAAGAGCAAAAGAAACCAAGCAGATGGCGGAGGAAGGCTTGGAGACCATTGACCAGTGTGGGCTCCCTGGCAAATACAAGGTCTGGTGTCTGCAGTTCATGCTGATACCAAAGCTGCTATGGCCTCTGATGATATACGACATCTGCACCAGCATAGTGGAGGCAATGGAAGCCAAAATGAACAAGTTCACAAGGAAATGGCTTGGTGTCCCACCCTGTCTGACTGACATAGCGCTGTACTGTCGCCAAGCAAAGCTGAAACTACCCCTGAAATCCATCCTGGAGGAATACAAAGCAGGGAAGATCAGACTTCAAAGCATGCTGGAGGACTCAGGAGACAAGGTGGTAGAAGCAATTAAGCCCCAGCTGAAGACAGGCAGAAAATGGAAAGTTCAAGAGGCGATGGATTCTGCAAAAGAAAGTCTCAAGATCAGAGAAATAACAGGACACACACAGACCAACAGACAGGGACTGGGGGTGACCAAAACTGAATGGTGGTCAAAGGCCAAAGGAAAAGCCAAAAGAGACATGATGATTCAGGAGATGAGAAAAGAAGAAGACCAAAAAAGACTCCAAAAAGCAGTCCAGCAGAGCCAGCAAGGGCAATGGACAACGTGGGAGAATGCACTCCAAAGAAGTCTCACTTGGAATGACATTTGGCACATGGCCCCTCTCAGGATCAGCTTCATTCTCAGATCTGCATATGACCTTCTGCCCTCAAATGCAAACCTGGTGAAGTGGGGGAAAACAGACGATCCTGCATGCCCCCTCTGCCATGAAAAACAAACAGTGGAGCATGTCCTAAGCTCATGTAAAGTAGCCCTGGCTCAAGGAAGGTACACATGGAGACACAACCAAGTGCTCAAAGAAATTGTACAAGTAGTCTGGGCTAGTACCAACACCACAAAAGGGAAAATCAGGACTCCAAAAGCACCCGCAACATTCTTCACGGCAGGAGGCAGCAAATCATGGCCAAGAACAACAGTGCCACTCGAAACATGCAGGCAGAGTCTGCTGGACGGGGCAGATGACTGGGAGTGCACTGCAGACCTCCCAGAATGGAAGAGTCACCCAGAGATCATCAGCAAGAGTGGCATGAGACCAGACATAGTAGTCCACTCTAAGTCAACCAAGCAGCTGATCATGATCGAGCTCACGGTGCCATATGAGAACAGAATGGAGGCAGCTCAAATCTACAAGACTGAAAAGTATGCTGATCTGGCAAACAGCCTGAGGAGAGAAGGCTATCAGGTCAAAGTCCTCACTGCAGAAATTGGAGCTAGGGGGTTTGTAGGAACGTCTGCATACAGCCTCATGAAACAGCTCTCAGTTGCAGGGAAGGAAAAAACCAGAGCCCTGAAAGCAATGGCAGAAGCGGCAGAGAGGTGTTCAAGCTGGATCTGGTCAAGGAGGAACAAAAGTGAACTTCATAAGGCTTAATTTCCCTACAAATATCAGGTGTCCCTGTGGCTCAGTGGTTAAAGCGCGAGTCATTAAGTGGAAAATGAGCATGTCCAGAGGGTCATGGGTTCGAATCCCAGCCATGGCTCGTCCCAAGATGGGAAAAAAAGGGGCAGCAGAGGGACATCCGGAGTCATGAACCGGGTGTGGCCCAACCCCCTAGAGTGTCAGGAGATAAGGGCCGAAACACTTGCTTGAAGGGGGCTTCTCTTCTGAGGACTCTCTGCTGCCACGCTCTCCACGAGTTTCTTTCTACTCCAAAGGTAACAGTTATCATTCCCAGGAAAATGAAGAAAAACAGTTTTGATCCAAAGGGAAAATCATTACTATCCCCAGGAAGACGGGGAAAATAGCTGTAATTTTTTAGGAAAATAGTTGTGATCTTTAGGAAAATAGTTATGATCTTAAGGAAAACAGTGGAAAATCCTTACTTTCCCCAGGAAGACAGGGAAAATAGCTGTGATCTTTAGGAAAATAGTTGCGATCTTTAGGAAAACAGCTGTGATCTTTAGGAAAATAGTTGTGATCTTTAGGAAAACAGTTGTGATCTGTAGGAGAAATAGTTGTCATCATTAGGAAACCAGTTGTGATCTGTAGGAAAACAGTTGTTATCTTTAGGAAAACGGTTGTGATCTTTAGGAAAACGATTGTGATCTTAAGGAAAACGGTTGTGATCTTTAGGAAAAATAGTTGTGATCTTTAGGGAAAATAGTTGTGATCTTTAGGAAAACGGTTGTGATCTGTAGGAAAACGGTTGTGATCTGTAGGAAAATAGAAAACAGTTATTATCTGTAGGAAAACAATTGTGATCTTTAGGAAAATAGTTGTCATCTCAAGTAAAATAGTTGTGATCCTCAGGATAATTACTGTTTTCTTTCTTTTCGCTGCTTTCTTCAAGATCATAGCTTTTATTTTTTCCTGAAGAAAACCGCTGTTATCGGCTTCTGACGCTAGTGTGCTCCTATAGAGGTGTGTGCGCACATGATGCCAGTGCCGCCGTGAGGCGTCTGCAGTCGGTGGGGACTGGAATCTTGGGGCGAAGGTCACCGCCTGGCAGTGTGCTGTGGGAAAACTCTCTCTCCAGAGAACATCCTTTCTTCCATGGATCCAGGGCACAGAACTGAAGCAAGGTTTGAGCTTCGTGAGTTACAGAAGTAAAGTTCAGATCTTCAAAACAAATATTAGAAAAGTAGTTAAGGACTCAGAATAAAAAATTTACTGGAGAATATTTCGACAGGGTCGCCCTGTCTTCATCAGCTCACTGTTGCTGTTGTGGCAGCGAGGCCTGGTGGGGCGACTGTTGTGTGGGGTGAACGGTTGTCAGGATCTGATTGTAGATGAAGGAAGTTCAAAGCCTTGATCTCTGTTCAGGCTGGGGCGTCTGGTCTTGATTTCGATGGCTTCTTTAACTTTTCTTTTTGTAAGAAAGGGCTCTGTTGATAAGATCTTGGTTTCTTGGGGGCTGAAACTGGCAAAACAAACGTATTGACAGCTTTCTGTACACGTCTTTCTAGCTATGTGTCAGCGTGCGACATGTTCGTGGTGAGTCGTGCACACAACTCCTGATGTTGATGAGGCTTATGGTATCTGTTTACACCAACTCCTGATGTTGATGAGGCTTATGGTATCTGTTTACACCAACTCCTGATGATGATGAGGCTTATGGTATCTGTTTACACCAACTCCTGATGATGATGAGGCTTATGGTATCTGTTTACACCAACTCCTGATGTTGATGAGGCTTATGGTATCTGTTTACACCAACTCCTGATGATGATGAGGCTTATGGTATCTGTTTACACCAACTCCTGATGATGATGAGGCTTATGGTATCTGTTTACACCAACTCCTGATGATGATGAGGCTTATGGTATCTGTTTACACCAACTCCTGATGATGATGAGGCTTATGGTATCTGTTTACACCAACTCCTGATGATGATGAGGCTTATGGTATCTGTTTACACCAACTCCTGATGATGATGAGGCTTATGGTATCTGTTTACACCAACTCCTGATGATGATGAGGCTTATGGTATCTGTTTACACCAACTCCTGATGATGATGAGGCTTATGGTATCTGTTTACACCAACTCCTGATGTTGATGAGGCTTATGGTATCTGTTTACACCAACTCCTGATGTTGATGAGGCTTATGGTATCTGTTTACACCAACTCCTGATGTTGATGAGGCTTATGGTATCTGTTTACACCAACTCCTGATGTTGATGAGGCTTATGGTATCTGTTTACACCAACTCCTGATGTTGATGAGGCTTATGGTATCTGTTTACACCAACTCCTGATGTTGATGAGGCTTATGGTATCTGTTTACACCAACTCCTGATGATGATGAGGCTTATGGTATCTGTTTACACCAACTCCTGATGATGATGAGGCTTATGGTATCTGTTTACACCAACTCCTGATGATGATGAGGCTTATGGTGTCTGTTTACACCAACTCCTGATGATGATGAGGCTTATGGTATCTGTTTACACCAACTCCTGATGATGATGAGGCTTATGGTATCTGTTTACACCAACTCCTGATGATGATGAGGCTTATGGTATCTGTTTACACCAACTCCTGATGATGATGAGGCTTATGGTATCTGTTTACACCAACTCCTGATGATGATGAGGCTTATGGTATCTGTTTACACCAACTCCTGATGATGATGAGGCTTATGGTATCTGTTTACACCAACTCCTGATGTTGATGAGGCTTATGGTATCTGTTTACACCAACTCCTGATGTTGATGAGGCTTATGGTATCTGTTTACACCAACTCCTGATGATGATGAGGCTTATGGTGTCTGTTTACACCAACTCCTGATGATGATGAGGCTTATGGTATCTGTTTACACCAACTCCTGATGATGATGAGGCTTATGGTATCTGTTT
The DNA here is from genome assembly GCA_033310375.1 of Conus canariensis. NCBI lineage: Eukaryota > Metazoa > Mollusca > Gastropoda > Neogastropoda > Conidae > Conus > Conus canariensis. The sequence goes on from CM065739.1 coordinate 53,261,601, forward strand.
ACACCAACTCCTGATGTTGATGAGGCTTATGGTATCTGTTTACACCAACTCCTGATGATGATGAGGCTTATGGTATCTGTTTACACCAACTCCTGATGATGATGAGGCTTATGGTATCTGTTTACACCAACTCCTGATGATGATGATGGTATCTGTTTACACCAACTCCTGATGATGATGATGGTATCTGTTTACACCAACTCCTGATGATGATGATGGTATCTGTTTACACCAACTCCTGATGATGATGATGGTATCTGTTTACACCAACTCCTGATGGATGATATGGTATCTGTTTACACCAACTCCTGATGATGATGATGATGGTATCTGTTTACACCAACTCCTGATGATGATGAGGCTTATGGTATCTGTTTACACCAACTCCTGATGATGATGATGATGGTATCTGTTTACACCAACTCCTGATGATGATGAGGCTTATGGTATCTGTTTACACCAACTCCTGATGATGATGAGGCTTATGGTATCTGTTTACACCAACTCCTGATGATGATGAGGCTTATGGTATCTGTTTACACCAACTCCTGATGATGTGATGATGGTATCTGTTTACACCAACTCCTGATGATGATGATGGTATCTGTTTACACCAACTCCTGATGATGATGATGGTATCTGTTTACACCAACTCCTGAATGATGATGATGGTATCTGTTTACACCAACTCCTGATGTTGATGAGGCTTATGGTATCTGTTTACACCAACTCCTGATGATGATGAGGCTTATGGTATCTGTTTACACCAACTCCTGATGATGATGATGATGATGGTATCTGTTTACACCAACTCCTGATGATGATGATGGTATCTGTTTACACCAACTCCTGATGATGATGATGGTATCTGTTTACACCAACTCCTGATGATGATGATGGTATCTGTTTACACCAACTCCTGATGATGATGATGATGGTATCTGTTTACACCAACTCCTGATGATGATGAGGCTTATGGTATCTGTTTACACCAACTCCTGATGATGATGATGATGGTATCTGTTTACACCAACTCCTGATGATGATGAGGCTTATGGTATCTGTTTACACCAACTCCTGATGATGATGAGGCTTATGGTATCTGTTTACACCAACTCCTGATGATGATTGATGGCTTATGGTATCTGTTTACACCAACTCCTGATGATGATGATGATGGTATCTGTTTACACCAACTCCTGATGATGATGATGGTATCTGTTTACACCAACTCCTGATGATGATGATGGTATCTGTTTACACCAACTCCTGATGATGATGATGGTATCTGTTTACACCAACTCCTGATGATGATGAGGCTTATGGTATCTGTTTACACCAACTCCTGATGATGATGATGATGGTATCTGTTTACACCAACTCCTGATGATGATGATGATGGTATCTGTTTACACCAACTCCTGATGATGATGATGGTATCTGTTTACACCAACTCCTGATGATGATGATGGTATCTGTTTACACCAACTCCTGATGATGATGAGGCTTATGGTATCTGTTTACACCAACTCCTGATGATGATGATGATGGTATCTGTTTACACCAACTCCTGATGATGATGATGGTGTCTGTTTACACCAACACGCAAACTAACAGGCACACAGGAAGAAACAAAACAGCGAGAAAACACGGAAACGTGTCTCCCCCCTCCTCCCACCCTCCCTTCTCCAAGGTAGCAGAGTACGAGCACGCACGCACGCACGCACGCACACACACACACACACACACACACACACACACACAACACACACAAGAGGAAATTCCAAGCTTGCTCATGTACCTTTGGAGCGCACACGTGTGCAACAACAGCAAAGAATCTCTCTCTCTCTCTCTCTCTCTCTCTCTCTCTCTCTCTCTCTCTCTCTCTCTCTCTCTCTCTTAGCCACCAGGTACGATGCAGTTCAACATTTTACAGCGCCAGTGTGTGTGTGTGTGTGTGTGTGTGTGTGTGTGTGTGTGTGTGTGTGTGTGTGTGTGTGTGCGTGCGTGCGTGCGTGCGTACGTGTGTGTGCGTGCGTGCGTGCGTGCGTGCGTCCGTGTGTGTGTGCGCGGCGCGCGCGCGCGCGCATTCACTCTCATCAAGGGCCGGTAACGTCATCCTTTTTGACGCAATTCTCTATTCCCACTTGCAAGCAGAATGAATGGGGGGGAGGGGGGGGTAGGAGAGGGGAAGGGGGAGGAGCGGAGGGGAAGGGGAGGGGAGGGAAGGGGGAGGGGAGGGAAGGGGGAGGAGAGGGAAGACTGTTGCTTTCATCGGTAACGTTTGGACTTTCTCGTCCATCGACGTTTTCTGAGATTTTTTTGTTTGTTTGTTTTTGTTTTCTGTCTTTCTTTCTAGAATTGATGCAGAAATCAAAAAGTCACACAAAGAATCTTGCTGTAGCGTTTTGCTCCATTGCTGCAGCCAAAGGACTTAATGAATGGCAAGTGGTCATAATTGCTCTCTGTGTCTGTGCCTTCTCTGCGCGCTCACCACTTATTGTGGTGTCTCGCCGCTATTTACTCAGTTGCAGGGTCGAATCCCGGCAGCGCGTGGTTAAAAAAAAAAAAAAAAAAAAAAAAAAAGTTGGCCGTAGAAGGGCATCTGGGAGTCATGACCTGGATGCGGCCAGCCCCGGAGTTCAGGGCCGAAAGACTTTTTGTTAGAGAGGGGTGCGGTGGGGGTGGGGGGTCTTCTCTGAAGACCTTCTGCTGTCAAGCTCTCCCTAGAGTTTCTTCCTACTGCGCGCTCATCACTGAAGGTAAGGTAAAGTTGCTTATAGCCCAGCCGACCGCAAAGGGCCATATCAGGGCTGTCACCGCGTTGAACTCAACTCACCAGTCATTCATTCACACAACTCTATAAAGTACATCTTCTAAAAAAAACACACACCTGAAATTTTGTTTAAAAATCTTTTCACTGTAAAATCTCAGATCCGATGAAGAATGTGAATCTCTTTCAAGAATTCGAAGATCGCATCAGGCGGAACATCTCTGAACAACGTTTTCATGGAATCTGCTGTAAAATGTTGGTGTCTCACATCATGCAAGTCCCAATATGTTTCATTGTGAGTGGCGCATGACATGGAATGCACCCTCATCACTTGTGTCACGCCTCCTTTACTTCAAGTTTCTTAGCTGTGGCAGGACAGACGAGGAAGGATTGGGGTGAAGTGGCTGAACATGGGTAGAGGATGTGGGAGTGGGGAAAGAGGGGGGGGGGGGTAGGGGGTGGAGGGGGGTGTTCTGGAACCCATGTCTTGCTGTAACCTTTGCATCAATGCGGAGCAATGTGGGGTAGTGTCAAAATGGGGTGTTGGGTAGTGTACAAATGGGGTGTGGGGTAGTGTAAAAATGGGGCGTGGGGTAGTGTAAAAATAGGGAGTGGGGTAGTGTAAAAATGGGGGGGATGTGGTAGTGTAAAAATGGGGATGTGGGGTAGTGTAAAAATGGGGTGTGGGTAATGTAAAAATTGGGGTGTGGGGTAGTGTAAAAATGGGGTGTGGGGTAGTGTATAAAATGGGGTGTGGGGTAGTGTAAAAATGGGGTGTGGGTAGTGTATAAAATGGGGTGTGGGTAGTGTAAAAATGGGGTGTGGGATAGGTATGAAATGGGGTGTGGGGTAGTGTAAAAATGGGGTGTGCGGTAGTGTAAAAATGGGGCGTGGGGTAGTGTAAAAATGGGGCATGGGGTAATGTAAAAATGAGGGTGTGGGGTAGTGTAAAAATTGGGCATGGAGTAGTGTACAAATGGGGCATGGGATAGTGTAAAAAATGGGGTGTGGGGTAGTGTAAAAAATGGGGTGTGTGGTAATGTAAAAATGTGGAAGGGAAGGTGTCATGGATGGGGGGCGAGAGGGGGGGGGGTTGTTATTACAAGAACCTTCTTTGATCAGAGCAGTCTGACCTAATATAATCCAGCACGCCAGTCTTTGAGTGCGTGTCCTAATAAGAAATCCACGCACGCGCCCACACTCATACCCCCTCTCCCCCCTCCCCCCCCCCCCCAACATCAACTCTTCCGTTCGTTCGCCCCGTTGTTACCACTCTCCCCTCCCCCACCCCCACCCCTCAGTGAAGACGAGACGAGCCAAGTCCGTTCATAGCAGTGAGGTGAGTGTACATCCCGTTGGGATCATGTCCATTAATTAAGGCCATGCCCCCAAGCTATCCTCCTTCCCAGCCAGAGGGTCTTGTCCCTTCCAGAGTCAAGTCTGCCTACGGTCGCATCCGCGTAGAGCCCTCAGAACGTGCCGAGTGCATGTGGCCACACGCCACAATTGGAATTTTGCACCAAATCACTGTAGAATCCATGCAAGCATTCAGAGGCCTGGCATAAATTGGAGCCAGCATTTCATATGAAGCTAATAATTGATCAAAAGAACAGCCCACCCACCAATCCTTTCACTTATTTGGGGAGGGGGGGGGGGGAGGAGGTGGGATTTCCACCGATGACGTTATTCACAATTTTCAAATACGTGACCTTCCTCATGGCTGACGTCACATTTCAAGCCTTTGCACTTACCCGTGACCCTATCTTTGCGCCAGGTGCAAGCCCCCAAATAATCCTATTCCTTCGCTTTTGATCTGTCTTCTTGGCACTACCTGGCTTATCCTTTGATGGCTATATAAAAGAAAACGAGGGGAAATCAACTTTCAGACACAATAGAAGGATTCTCAGAACAGTCTAATGGTAACAGTTTATAAATACTTGATTTCTTACACAAGACCTTGGCGCATTAATTTTTGGTGTGCAGCCTAGGCGTATCAATTTCTTCCTGAACGCAAAGGCAACTCTTTGTTTGTATTATAGGGAAAAGGGAGCTGGATGTTGACGAATCGCGAATTGAATGGCCACAGTGTTTTGTTCAGTGGCCCTAGGCTGAACTTGTTGAGCGTTTATTTTTACCTCCAGGAAACGATGTCATGCGGCAAGTGTTTATTCCACTTACAACATTTCCTGCAGTTGAATCTAACACCATTTCAGTGATTGCCCATAGAGCAGCACGCAGAGATAGCGGGTGTATCAGGGGACTGAACTTCCACTTACACCACATCCTGAATCGAACTGTTGAAAGAGCTATTGCGGCTGTCGACATTAGATACATGAGAACTTGTGTGTGCGTGTATACCTACCTACCTACCTACCTACCTGCCTGTCTGCCTGCCTGCCTGCCTGCCTGCCTGCCTGCCTGCCTACCTACCTACCTACCTACCCACCCACCCACCCACCTACCTATCTACCTACCTACCTACCTACCTACCTATCTGTGTGTGTGTGTGTGTGTGTGTGTGTGTGTGTTTGCGCGCGCGCGCGCGCGCGCGCGTGTGTATGTGTGTGTGTGTGTGTGTGTGTGAAGAGTCGAACAAATGCCCACTTCCCCCTTCTCCCAACACTTAGGCGCATGCAATCTCTCTCTCTCTCTCTCTCTCTCTCTCTCTCTCTCTCTCTCTCTCTCTCTCTCTTTTCAGATCTTTTGGATACGACTGTTACCGCGTTGCCATCACACGAACAAGGTTTAATTTGCTTCCACTGACTAACAACCTGCATCGCTATCGTGAAACAGAAAAGCACAAAGCGTGTCCATTTTGCCGTGATCAGGTAGAGAATGAGCACCATTTTTCATTTCAATGCTCCCTCTATCAAGACCTTATGATTAAATTTCTCAAAGAATTCGCCAGTTGCCCCCTTCATTTGCTTCTTAAGGTATCCAGTGCTTCGCACAGACGTAGCCTGTCAAGGCATATTTTTCATGCGATAAACAGAAGGATTCTTTAGTTGGTAAATTACCGCGGACAGTTACCACCATCTTGGTTTTCTTTGAAATGTCTCACTTCATTTGTGTTGCATTTTCATGTGCTCTGAACGTAACTGAATAATGTATCATCTTTTTACGCGTATTTCTGGGGAAATTATTATTACAATGCTTTTTTTTTTTGTTCTGTTTGCAATAACATATATTATGTGAACTCCTCCCCGTTCCTACCCACTCCCCCCCCCCCCCCTTCCCTTTGTACCTTGTATTGTGGCCCAAGGCTGATGTACATTAAAATTCGAGTTCTGAGTTCTCTCCTCCTCCTCCCCCCCCCCCCCCTTCCTTCTTCTCTTCTTCTTCTCCTATTTGTTCTCCTTCTTTCCCTCCCCCTCCTTCTTCATCTTCATCATCTCCTCCTCCTCCTTCTCTTCCTCCTCCTCTCTCTCTTTCTCTCCCTCCCTCCCTCTCTCTCTCTTTCTATCTGTCTCTCTGTCTCTGTCTCTGTCTCTGTCTCTCTCTGTCTCTCTCTCTCTCTCTCTCTCTCTCATTCTCTCACATCCCTCCTTCTCTATCTTCTCCTCCTCCCCTATTTTCCACCTTCTTCTCTTTCTTCTTCTTCACCTTCTTCTTCTTCTTCTTCTTCTTCTCCTCCCCCACTCCTCTCTCTCTCTCTCTCTCTCTCTCTCTCTCTCTCTCTCTCTCTCTCTCTGTCACCCTTTGTACATGGTTAAGCGTTCATCCCAACAATCAGAGACAAAGAGAAGTAGGCCCCCCACTAACGTGGCTGACATTTTCTGTGCCAGCAAGGCAACCATCTGGAATCACTAAGACAATGCGTTCCCCACCCTCCCTCCCCCCACTCCTCTTCCCTCACCTTCAGGTCCCAACACCCCCCCCCCTCCTCCCCTCCCCCACCTCTTAGCTAACAAGGCGTGACGTCACTGAGGGGGGCCATAGGTCATGACCTCTGGCACGAAATCACCCAGCCCGTTCTTTGTCTGCTCGCACACAGACCTAGCGGGGTCATGGTCGGAGTGACGTGCCAAGGGAGAGAGGGGAACGGGGAGTGGGAAGTAAGGGGGGTGGGGGGGTGGTAATGTCGGAAGGTAACTTTGCTGTGGACTCCATTAAGACGTTGTCGCGAAATATTCCACCTGATGAGATTAAAAAAAAAAAAAACTGATTAATTTATCCCTTTTTTTATTGATTAAAAAAAATTCAAAACAAATCCGTCTAGGTAACATAGGCAAACAAATTACAAGACAAAACACGACGCGTTTCGACCTCTCAGGCCCTCTTCAGGCAAGGTAAACAACATTCAGGACAATGGACACGAAGAACGAACGATCACTCATCTTCTCAAATTCGGCGCGAGATGGGCGTTTCCGCCTGCAGTCACCTCCCTTTACAACTAACTAAATCTGATGAAATCAATTGATTTACTCAGTTATGTTTATGAAATCAAACTTCATGTTATTCGTTTGATATGATTGTTGAAGATTGTCGGGAAGATGAAAAAATAGAAGCCACATTGTTGAAGATTGTTAGTAAACGTGGGACATATTATAGTTTCAGGAATTTTGTTCTAGGTTTTGAATTTCAAGATCTGTGAGAACAAACAACATGACGACTTGAGGCACTTGTTAAAGGGCTTGAGTCAGTATACACAGGGAAGTGTAATAAAAAATAAAAAAAAATGGTTGATTTGAGGTTATTTTCAGATGAGTTGCAACGTAATGTGTTGCAGGCGAAAATAGATAGAATTTTTCTTTGGAAATAACTCGGCCAGTTAACATGGACAAATGAGTCTTGTAATTTCTTTGTCCATGTTAACTGGAGGAGTTATCTTCAAATTCCATTTAAAATTAGTACCTTCCAGATCAAAAAAAAGAAAAAAAAAATCAGTGTTAGATATACTGATCATATCACCGTATAGCTAACTGAGTCCAATCATCAAGCAGCTCATAGATCCATACGAAGATCTGCTGACAGAAAACCACGTTGGTTTGGCCATGGACCCAGTTAGATCCAATCTTCTTGCTGAACCAATCGTCCAGCAGGGGGAACTGTTGGAGGGAGGGAGACGGAGGGAACGACGGAAGAAAAAGAAAAACAACCAAAAAAAAAAAAAAAAAAGCAAACAAAAAAAAAAAACAAAAAAGAAAAAAAAAAACACGATGACCTGACCACATTGCAGAGTGGACAGGGAGAACATCTGCAGATTCCCAGGCCTTGGCACGGAACCGACAGAACTGGAGCAAACCTGGTGAACTGTTCTTTGTTACTGTGCTGCCCCAATGACCTCCACCACACGGAGTTCAGGGAGAAAGAAGAAGAAGAAGAAGAAGAAGAAGAAGAAGAAGAAGAAGAAGAAGAAGAAGAAAAAGAAGAAGAAGAAGACGAAGACGAAGAAGAAAGAAGAAGCAAAAAGAAGA
>CM065739.1:53274790-53277290 GCA_033310375.1 Conus canariensis
AGAGAGAGAGAGAGAGAGAGAGAGAGAGAGAGAGAGAGAGAGAGAGAGAGAGAGCAAACTAGAGCTAAAACTAAAGCAACGCAAACCAGAGCTTGGGAAAGGAGGAGGAGGAGGAAGAGAGAGAGAGAGAGAGAGAGAGAGAGAGAGAGAGAGAGAGAGAGAGAGAGAGATCTAGAGCTAAACTAAAGCAACGAACAGAGCGGAAAGAGAGAGAGAGAGAGAGAGAGAAGAGGAGACGAGTAGAGAAAGGAAAAAAGGAACTAAACAAGCAACGCAAACCAGAGCTTGGGAAAGGAGAGGAAGAGAGAGAGAGAGAGAGAGAGAGAGAGAGAGAGAGAGGAGAGAGAGAGGAGAGAGAGAGAGAGAGAGAGAGAGCAAAAGAGCTCAAACTAAATGCAACGCAAACCAGAGCTTGGGAAAGGAGGAGGAAGAGAGAAGAGAGAGAGAGAGAGAGAGAGAGAGAGAGGAGAGAAGAGAGAGAGAGAGAGAGAGAGAGAGAGCAAACTAGAGCTCAAACTAAATAATAAAAGCAACGCAAACCAGAGCTTGGGAAAGGAGGAGGAAGAGAGAGAGAGAGAGAGAGAGAGAGGAGAGAGAGAGAGAGAGAGAGAGAGAGAGAGAGAGAGAGAGAGAGAGCAAACTAGAGCTCAAACTAAAGCAACGCAAAACAGAGCTTGGGAAAGGAGGAGGAGGAAGAGAGAGAGAGAGAGAGAGAGAGAGAGAGAGAGAGAGAGAGAGAGGAGAGAGAGAGAGAGAGAGAGAGAGAGAGAGAGAGAGAGAGAGAGGAGAGAGAGAGAGAGAGAGCGATGCGCACATGGCCAAACTAACCGGAGGTGAACAGTTCTCGGGCGATTTCTTTCATTTACAACCAAATCGATTCGTGTCGAACCGTTCCCAGCCGTTCTGGACTCCGACTATCTCGCCATGACTGTGGTCTTATTAACCGTTCTGTATTCTAGCAGGACAGTGCTGCCATGTCTGGAATTGGTCTGAAAGTTACTTCCCCACAGCCAGCGGGACTGATTTTCCTGCGAATTTGCACATCTGGCACGGTGCTTTTACTTGGCTGCTGCTTAAATCAAAGTAAAGCAATGATAAAACAAAACTGCTTATTCAAGTTTGGGCAGGCCAGACCGATCAATAGAAACTAACAACGCCTCTGGTCGCCTTTGTGCAAACTTGACATGCATGATGTCAATTTCACTGCCTGGTCTGAATTCTTCGCCGCTTTCGAACACTCTGCCTTGGCTTAATTAATGTGTCAGGCCAATTGACACAGGCTAGAACACCAAGGCTACATCAAAATGGTGTTATGCTCTGCATAGTTATGCGGGGATTGTCTTCAGTTGTGACAAGCTCCTAGCATAACATTATCAGTCTCCAAAAATCCCCCGAAGTCGGAGTGTGGCTGCCCACGTGGCGGGGTAATCAGAAACGGTCACACACGTAATGTTCTCATCCCCAGCTGATGCATTTGTACCATAGTGTTAAGTGCTTCGGCTGTTCGGATGATCCCTGGAGTCTTTTAGCCAGGGTACGACAACGACAACAACAACAGCAACAACAACAACAACAACAAACAGTCCCATAGAATGAAACAACAGCAGCAGGATGGTGCGCATTTGGCATGCCCCCTTTCTGAATTATTAAACAGGTGCCGACTTCTCAGCGGCATTCCACGCATACTTCCGCCGGTCACTCTGGCGGTCAAGAGAGTGTCCATGCTCTCCTAGTATCTAAAGTGGCAGACAGGCCACGGTGGTTGTAAACGGTTCTGATACTTTGAGCGGTTCCAGCGGTTTCGAATACGGGTTTAAATGGAAATCGCCTCATTGAGAGAGAGAGAGAGAGAGAGAGAGAGAGAGAGAGAGAGAGAGAGAGAGAGGAGAGAGGAGGAGGAGGGGAGAGAGAGAGAGAGGGGAGAGAGAGCGAGAGAGAGAGAGAGAGAGTGAGAAAGAGAGAGAGAGAGCGAGAGAGAGAGACAGACAGACAGACAGAGACAGAGACAGAGAGGGCGTGCAAAGACCTCCTTGAGCCAAGGCAAGGGTATGGACTTGGAAAGCAGAAACAATGCGACGACAGTAATAACAGATAACCAATAGGTACCGACAGAAAATGCAACAGAAAAGGACGGTTATGTTTTAAAGCACAGCATTTCAAGAAGTTTGGGATACACATAAGACCAGTTGGCATCTCTGTATTACATGTGCATATGCGTGTGTGCGTGGAGCGGCACGGAGGAGGAGGGGCAGGGAGGGAGGAAGAAGGGGGGAAGAGTACCCTTCTATTTTTTCTGGTACTACCCGTTCTACTTTCCCTGGTACTACCCAGTTACTTGGTGTCTAACCTGGGCAGTTGCTTTAAATTCATCAGCTAAATGGTCGATCACTTCGTTACTTTTTTTTTTGTACTCCCAGTTCTTATAGAACAGGGAGTACTTTACACTGGGAACGAAGAAATGCTGTCTGTGTGTCTGTCTGTGTGTCTGTCTGTCCGTGGT
>CM065739.1:53284790-53287290 GCA_033310375.1 Conus canariensis
CAACACACACACACGCGCGCGCGCGCGCACAGCACACACACACACACACACACACACACACACACATTCACACACGTGCGCGCGCGCGCACACACATACACGCACACACACACATACATACATACACACACACGCCCAGGTACAAACGACACAGACACAAACACACACACACACACAGACAAACACACACACACACACACACACACACACACACACACACACACACACACACACACACACACACACACACACACTCAGTCACCCACTTACCTAGGACATGACATGTTGTGTGATTTGGAAGATGAAGTCGATCCGTGAAAATTGAGCTTGCTCAGAGATGTTCCACCTCATGTGATTTTTGAGTTCCTGAAAGAGGTCAACACCATTTTTTAAAAATTACCTGATCTAAGATTTCACGGATGAAACATTTGAAAGCAATGTCGTCGTGGTTTTAGAAAAATCTGTTTTAGTAATTTGTGTGTTGTGTTGTGTGTGTGTGTGTGTGTGTGTGTGTGTGTGTGTGTGTGTGTGTGTGTGTGTGTGGTGTGTGTTTAAACATGTGTAGAGAGTGACTATGACGAAGTGACAGTCCTGATATGGCCCTTCGTGGTCGGCTGGGCTCTAAACAAAATGAGCGGAGCTGAATTAAACTGACTTATGAACACACAACGTGTGTCAAGAGAGAGAGAGAGAGAGAGAGGGGGGGGGGGGAGGGAGGGGAGGGAGAGAGAGAGAGAGGAGAGAGAGAGAGAGAGAGAGAGAGAGAGAGAGAGAGAGGGAGAGAGAGAGAGAGAGAGAGAGAGGCGTCTTGTGTGTGTGTGTGTGTGTGTGGTGTGTGTGTGTGGTGTGTGTGTGTGTGTGTGTGTGTGTGTGAGAGAGAGAGAGAGGAGAGAGAGAGAGAGAGAGAGAGCGGAAGGAGTCAAGAGAGAGAAAAAGAGACAGACAGACAGACAGACAGACAGACAACACACAACACACACACACACACACACATACACACACACACACACCACACAGATAGAAGAAAGACCAGGAAAGGCAGAGAAAGGAAGAGGAGAGAGACAGTGGATGGGGAGGGTGGAGAGAAGGCTGGTGTAGGATAGGAGTGGGGGGGGGGGGGGGGGCAAAGGCAGGGGCGGGAGTGACGAAGGTGGGACGGAGGAGGCAGAAAGCTATTTGTGTCAATGCGCGTGCGGCTGTGCGTAACTTTCCTTATGGGCATGATTCCACTCAGACAACGGGATATTGTGAGCCGTTCTTATTCTGTTGTCTTATTTGCGTCGAAGTACAAGTCAGATTTAAAAGGGGGTTAAAAAAAAAAAAAAAAAAAAGTGAATCGCAGACGCGATTGTTTCGGCGAAAACGTCGTGTTTGTTTGTTCCATCTCTGAGTCTTTCATTTGAATATATCACTGAATTTACCAGGCCGCGTCATTCGTCGAATTCTACTTTCCAACCGAGATTCACGTCCACATCTATTGTGCGCCCGATTTGAGGAGATACATGAGTGTCTGTTTGTAGTCCGTTTTCATTATCTTCAATATTTTTCTTGCCTGAAGAAGACCAAAGAGGTCAAAATGCGGACTGTGTGTGTGTGTGTGTGTGTGTGTGTGTGTGTGTGTGTGTGTGTGTGTGTGTGTGTGTGTTTGTTTGTTCGGCGGTACAGTAATTTTTCTTGTTGAAGTTCGCGATTCACGCAGGTTAAACAATACTAGCCCACAAGCTAAACTGCGGCACATTGCGTATCTTCCGTTATCACAGTGGCTTTTGACGCGGCTCAGATGTCTGTGTGTGCGTGTGCAGGAAGAAAAGAACGTAGCTCTAGGGAGAGCCTGACAGCAGAATGTCGTCAGAGAAGACACCCTCCTCAGGTTATTGTTTTGGTTCTGAACTCCCTACAGGGGGCCGGGCCGCGTCCTGGTCAATACTCCTAGAAGCAATTCTGCTGGGATTCTGATGCCATTCTGCTGTAATTCTGCTGCCATTCTGCTGTAATTCTGCTGCCATTCTGCTGTAATTCTGCTGCCATTCTGCTGTATTTGCTGCCATTCTGCTGCAATTCTGCTGGGATTCTGCTGCCATTCTGCTGGGATTCTGCTGCCATTCTGCTGGGATTCTGCTGGGATTCTGCTGCAATTCTGCTGCCATTTTGCTGGGGTTTGCTGAGATTCTGCTGGGATTCTGCTGCAATTCTGCTGTGATTCTGATGCCATTCTGCTGCCATTCTGCGGGATTCTGCTGCCATTCTGCTGTAATTCTGCTGAGACTCTGCTGCCTTTCTGCTGTCATTCTGCTGCCATTCTGCTGGGATTCTGCTGCCATTCTGCTGCTATTCTGCTGTCATTCTGCTGAGATTCTGCTGCAATTCTGCTGCCATTCTGCTGGGATTCTGCTGCTATTCTGCTGCCAGAACCTTTTTTTTTCAGGCGCCGCCTTGATTCGAATCAGCTATTTCTGGAGGGGTGGGCGTCTCAAGGCGTTGCGTTTTCGGGCGAATGTTT